>OY284481.1:34930907-35355608 GCA_958336345.1 Dorcus parallelipipedus | reverse complement strand
TTCAATGATGTATTTTCCTCGATGCCGAAAGTGTTGTTGAAACGATGCATTGGATTATTGAAAGGGCGCTTTCGTTGCTTATTGAAAGAACGCATCTTGCATTACCAACCAAGAGTGGCAGTACGCCTCATTTTAGCATGCACAGTGTTACATAATATGGCCATTCACTACAGAGTGTTGAACCCTATTGCTCGATGGAGGACGACATTGATCAGAAACTACAGTTTGCCAGCACTGCTACCACCTGATGCTTGTCTACCGACAAAATAGGACAACATCAACGAAGGACAATATATGAAAAGTTACTTTTAAAAGGATACTGCAAATCAATTCTTAAGTCTTATTTATTAATTACAACTGAGGTTCCAAAAACTAATGAGCTCAACACTACACTTATTAATAAATAAATGAAAAGCCAATACACACATTTATTATTAATATACCACTTGTTACTTATTCGTGTTTTTGAAAGCAAGTTATCAATTCTCGCAGAAGATGATTGGTTTCCCCGTGTTTCCTTCACTAATTCTTTCAACATATCCACAAACTCAGTCCACCTTGTTATTTAGTACTTCCCCAATTTTTCTACAGGTTGAGTCCTCTGTCGTTTTTCCTAAAACATCACAAAATATAACATGCTTATAGGTATAATCTGTAAATAGCAGTTACAATTAACAGTAACTAAAATTAATACTATGTTTTGAATTCATGTGCACAAATAACAATATTAATACAATATTTGAATACTTACTGAAACTAGGAGTAGTTTAGGCTAATGGAGTGCTTCCTCTACTAGTTTCTTCATCCTCAGATATGACAGGTATTGCTTCTTCCCGTGAAGTAGACCCTCTCTGTACAATATATTTGATAATTTTCATTTTAAATGAGAAACAAACAAAATTTACGAGTCAGACGTCTCCTTCTGACTTATCTGTGGTCACTTGTGGGGAAGTGACCGCTGATGAAAGTTCAATATGGATTACTTCTACCTCTTTTCTTTGTTCGGGCTCTGCACTTATCAAGCGGCAGAGAACAAGGAGCCTCCAACTCATGCCATTGCTTCTTGCGTTAATTTTGCTATCACTTTTTTCTCTAATTCAGTTTTATATTTTGGACCCCCACCTGTGCCGCCACGATGACGACGTACCTCGCCTGCCTTTATTTTATTTTATTTTTTAAATCAATCGACACCTATTATATTATACAAGTGAATGTACTCATAAGCCTTTGGCATTTTATGTGTAATATGGGTACTTACTTTCTACCATTTTATGGCATTCTTTGAGGGCCCTTCACATGCATTGAGGCGTGCTGTAAGTTCATTCCACTACTCCATTTTATTTTTTTTACCCGCAGAGCCTAACAATTTTCCTTTGGTAAACTCTTCATGGTCTTCCATAAATTCAATTAAGACTACTTTCTGGGCCATTTTTCGTCCTTGCTCGTTTGAAAACCAAAATCACTTACATTGAAACGCTATCGCTGCGAATCCCGCGAATACTTAAATTTCGTTTCCTACTTTCCCTATAACGTTTAACACCAACCTAAAGGCTATGATTTTCACTACATTTTTCATCGCTTGATACTTTCAGGCCCATTGTTCTGCCAACATTATAATTTCGATTAAAAGCAGTCGAAATGAATTAGATCGGTATCACATTTTGCGCCCTTGTTCTGACGTCATTATAATTTCAATTAGAAACGATCGAAATGAATTAGAATCGGTGCCCAGGGCGTGATAACCATTGTATACGCCGCGCCGATGACCTGGCGTTAATAGTAACCTGACACGCTACGTATAGACAACGAAGCAATACCCAGCAGGAACAAATTGAAGTGGACCTCGATAGAGACATCAAGATGACCATAAACGTGAAAAGAGTTTGCGAGAAGGCTAATAAATCGCTAATGGCGCTGGCAAGGCTTTTGCCGTACATAGGAGGACCAGGCCACAAAAGAGAAGAACCTGAAAAACTTAACAGATTATTACCACCTGACGGTATAAAAATTCGCGGCAGATTCCGGAAATCCATAGTTGTTCTGGAGCAATGATTCCCAAAGTGGTCTATATCGACCCATAGGGGTCGACTCAAAACTGCAAGGGATCCATATCAGCGAAAACAAAAATTGGGGGTGCATGAGATGTAAATAGGAGTCCATGCGAATGGATCCCATTTAAGCAGATCGTGACCGAAATTTTGGCTTGTACCAGAGCTTGGACGGCGCAGACTTGTACTAATTGTACTTGTACGGACTTGTTTAATTCGTCAATTATAAATCTGTACCTTAGAGGTAAAGAATCGTATCTCCAGTTTTTGGTTAAATGCCTTTACATATTTCTTATCCGGTAGAGCATGTTACTGCCAGTTGTAATGTAAAACATGTTAGTTCAATTACTTAATAAAATAATCCAGAAGTTAGGTAATTGCTATTTGATTTCAGTATTATAAAAGAAATACTGCATTTTAAAACTTCAAACTTCGTTTCCTCTAAATCTATGGCGATTCTTTACCTCTGAGGTACAGAAATACGAATGTCAGAGACAATCACTGTTCATTTAATTTCGGAATTTTGAAAAGTGTTAGGCCCGGTTTTTCAATCGATTGGTAAAGTGACTGTTAGCGTTATCCGATTGTTAGCACAGAAAATGGGTTTATCAATCTACTGGTAGTCTTAGCAATGACATAAATTCCTTTTAACAAGGAAGTAAACTAACAGTCGGTAAATTTGCTTGTTAGCGGTAACAAGTAGAGGGGATACATAAATGTGCGCAAGCGACTGTACAATTCTACTTCTTTGGTTTGATTTAAAAATTGAAAATGAATAACGTGGGAAATGTAAATATATTTTCTGACGAGTCTGATTCGGACGATGATATACAGTGTGTCCCAAAAAGTTTTATACAAATGGAGAAAAAGTTTATCTTACATTTCACAAAAAAAAAACTATTCTTTATAAAAAGCTCTGCATGACTTGTAGATCCATAATCAGGTACAAATGTTTTTAAAAATTGGCTGGAATACAGGGAAAATAAAAATAATGATGACGGAGGACAAAATACGTTCAAACTGTAGTGGAGAAGCAAAATGTTCATTGAAATTGTAATTAAATAGCAGAAAATTATGCACACTTGTAGATTATTGATATTCCCAGATAAAAATTAAAAAATAAACACCTCAGCAATTGTTAGATAATTTATTTTTATAAAACATTGATAACCTTTTTTATAAATTTTTATCTGGGAATATCAATAATCTACAAGTGTGCATAATTTTTTGCTGTTTAATCACAATTTCAATGAACATTTTGCTTCTCCACTACAGTTTGAACGTATTTTGCTCTCCGTCCAAATCATTATTTTTTATTTTCCCTGTATTCCAGCCAATTTTTTTTAAATTTTGTACCTGATTATGGATCTACAAGTCATGCAGAGCTTTTTATAAAGAATAGTTTTTTTTGTGAAATGTAAGATAAACTTTTTCTCCATTTGTATAAAACTTTTTGGGACACACTGTATATGATTTAGCAAAAGCTATGGGCCTGAATAGTAGAGTACATGTAATTTGTCAACAGCCAGATCACCTGAATTACTGGAACGATATGGAATTTATTCACAGATTTCGACTTTCCAAAAATGCTGTTCAGTAACCTATATTCTTCAGTGTGACCAACTTACGGTTAACATACAATTTTGGTTGTTAAGTAACAAGCAGAAACTTATAGACTGAAAGAAGCACTTTACCAAAGAAGTTAAATTTATCCCATTGGCAAGTAACAATAACTTTACCAATCAATTGAAAAACTGGGCCTTAAGCGAATATTTTAAAAAATATAAATAGGTAGTTAGTTACATACAAGTTAAAGTGAATCAATGTCAACTTGTTTGAAAGTGCCGGAGAGAAGTAAGTAAATTATTTTTTATAATTTTTTTTTCTAGTTTTTCCGATTGTATAGATACGCCGATCATAACTTGAGGCAATAGTAGTTCAATATTAACCACAATTACAAGAGTATTCCTTAATAGTTTGTCGTTTTAATTAATAAATTTATAAAACTTAACGTGTTTTTTTTTAACTTTTTCACTCTACACTACAGTTAAACCTATCAAATGAGTAGCACTGTGCCAGATGTCAGAAACACTTTTGAAGTTGATGAATTTGTAACAATTCAATATTAGACAGGCAGGGAGTCTACCCAAAACATAAAAAATTGGCACGTGGTCTACGAGACAAAATAGTTTGGGGACCTCTGCTCTAGAGGATTAAGGAGTTTAGTTGGTAGGCTCCCATTAAAGGCGACATTGGGGTAAATTGAACATATCAATTACTTGGAACTACCGTTGATGATGTCTTTCGAAGATTCTTCAAACCTCTCAAAAAAAAACATCCTTCTTGCCTTTTCACTAGTCGATGGTTAAGGGTACGACAGCCTCAATTGAAAAGCTGGTCGTCTTTTATTAGGTGACAGCATTTTAAATGTTATATTGATTGGAACAAAATCTCTTGTTGTAAATTATTTCCTTTTTAGTGGATAAATTCTGAAGACTATGACAGTTCCTGTTTGACTCTTTAGATAAACGTATACAAAAAATTCTGGTGCATTCGTGAGAATATCTGTTACCAAATACGCCATTAATTTTTTTGTATGAACTTGAAGAATACCCTGTATATATTTTTAATGATCCCATGAAAAATCTATCAAAAGGTTATATCTTATAGGTTGAATGGGGAAGTGAACTAGCTATTGAGGTAAAGCTTTTTAATGGACTTATCAAAAGGTTATATTTTAAGAATAAGTTAGAAATTAGAACAACTATTCAGACTTCGAGAACAACTAAATTTCGAATGAAAGTTACTGACGTCCAAAATAATAGGAACAGGTGAAACTGCTGCAGTATTTGTTTTTTCAGTGAAATGATTGAAGCAGTTGGTGAACAGATTCATTTGTTCAGATGGAGATATTTTCCTGCAGAGGTTGACGGCACTGCTTTTATCAAAGCGTGCGTCCCTTTTTTTCATGGAAAGATGAATACGTATGCCACTAGCACTCATGGCACACAGCCGTTACTAATAAACAATGTTCGGCTGCAGCTTAAGCATCTATTGTCTTTCATAAATTATTTTTCAAGGATTTTAAAAAAACTTATGCACTGAAAACTTTTTAAATCCTTGAACTCCAGTGGTAGAAGTTTCTACGTGCACACAAGAGATGATATAATTAAGCTACCTCTTAATTCCTGAAGGATGCGTTATATTATTTTTATTGCTAATTAATAAACCATTTTTTCAAACATCCTACAGTGTTAATTTATGGTATCTGTTTTCCATAGAAGTTAGATATGAAAGGAGGGTTCCTTCCAGGAGGTTTACCATGCATACGAATCTCTTTGTTCTCGCCTTCCAAATTTTAATCATCTTCTTTTTCCCAGTATTTCTTGAGATTTTTGAGAACATGAACATTTGAGAAAGCTGACTGGCATTTGTTTATATCAGTTTAACATATGTATTGATTACCATTAAATGGAAGGAAAGCAGATATTGACGAATCCCCAATTGTCAGCAGGTTCCGAATTACCAACCGTTTCTCTACTCGTTATTATATTAATACATTAGCTGTTTTGTACATTTAGGCCCAGTTTTACAATCGTGGAATAAGCTCTATTCGTCGAATAATAACTATTCGTAGAATATCCATTAACATTCTTCCATATCTACGTCACGTTATTCCAAGAATAGTGTTATACTCAGTTTATACGACGATTGTAAAATCGGGCCTAAGAGAAGTAAAACTTCTCAATGTACAAAACTACTAAGAAATGTGTAACGGACAGAAGTTAAAGAAATTGATTAACTAACCGTTCTCATCTTCATTTGTCCACGGAATGGAATTCTGCTCTTACCTTTCGGTTACTTATATTTTTCTGAATTATCCAAGTTCTTCTCTTTCTGTGTTTATGTAAATTCTTTTTTTTTTTTTTGAGGGAATGTAAAAAATTATTCAAATCAATAAAATAAAACATCACAAATTAAGGAAGCACAATTTTAGAATAATCTCGTAAGGTAAAAAGAAAACACAATGTTACATAAAAAATATTCGAAATCATATTGCAAAGAGAAGAAACAACATTCTGTCCAGTCGAATAGAGGTCAGACAAGCCGGCGTCGATTGCTTTGCAACTTTACAGTGCTGTAATTTATTTTCTATTTCAAACAAACAAATCCTGGTACAGAATTTCTTACAAGGGAAAAAATAATTATGTATTAAATATTATAACAATTATGTTTACAGTAAGCAATTCATATACGGACGAATTCGGAAGAACATTTTCAATTCACTTTGACAATGTTGACAATTGTTTCCGATAGTCACTTTTATTAAAAATTTTGTGACTATATAAGCTAGAATCTACTTTACGTAAGATTTAAAGGAAAATGTTGTCGTTGTATAATTTATCAAGTTTAGAATTTAAGAAAGTTTACACATTTTCAATGTATCCGTAAAACACGAGCACGTTTGTTTATTTTGTCTTATGGTTTGGAATATGATACGGGGTACGAATCAAGTAGAGGGATGGAACGAAAGCACTTCAGTCTCCGGCGGCGATCCTTGTAGGGCGAACGTCTTGGTAAAGTTGCGCTAATTACGCAAACAAGCTCTCGAGTGTTGTAATAAATTGCAAGGACATGTGATGAAGTAATTGTGCAAGAGTAAAAGGTTTGCTGAGGTAGAGTAAGGTGCCAATCACGTGGTGTCCGCTGATGGCTCGGACAGAGAGTAAGAGATTGGGCATTCTATCATGAAGGGTGATCGCTCTCTATTCGCCCATAAACGGGAGAGAGTAGATGATCATTCCACCTACATACGGCATTTGACCATATCCGCTGCTGCAGAGGCGTGAGTAGTAGATGCCGGAAAAACAACTAGTTGTATACCTGACCAGGTGATTGCATTGTGCTTTCCAAGAAAGGTCATGACTTGGTGTTGACTGTCCTGTGGCCAGTGCAGCAAACACTGTGGAAGTCAGTTAGCACCAATGATTCTGAGAACGTATGCTCGGAAGGCAAGGTATGCTAATATCCACCTGGGGTTCGTCTTTATGCATGCGAAGTACGAAGATGGACATTCGAGGGCACCTCCTCCGTGAATTCGCATCCCAAGAGGGAGCTTCCGCATCTAGAGTCACCGCTGGAAAGGGGCGGGGCCGGGAGAGGGCCTCGGTGAGTAAATAAGTCCTACAGTCTTGACTAGATACTCGTAAATGGTTATTTGTAATTTTGCATGACGTCCTTGTCGAATCGAAAAGCGAAGTCCAGATGTTAAGACGTTTACTCTCAGCTCCGCAGTGGTCGAGAAAGAGAGAAAGAAAGTAGGGAAAGAGAGATCTAACCAAAGGGTGAGTGAATGTTTATTGTAACTCGGTCCCCTGACATTGTTATTAGTCGAAAATGTTTAACAAAAAAAGAAACTATCCTACAAAAAAAATTTAATTAAGCAAATGATTTTCGAATAAATTTCCATTTAGATAAATGTTATTCGAGCAGATGATTCAGAATAAATTACGAGTACTAAAGTTTTTGAAAAAGATATGTAATTCTCTAGGACTTAGTTTGAATTTTTGGCTGAAATCAGCGACTAACAGTTTCACAACAAAGTCAAATTTACTTTAACTTTAGCATTACGTCGTGCGAGCGTGACTGCCACATAACTGTTTCAACACCAGTAATTTCCACTACATTCATTTCCCAAATGCACTAGATAATTCCTCCACCTTTGCCCGCCATAAAAGCGTTCTACTGCGGCGGCATAATTTCTCGCCGGAAAAATATATATCGCCTCCGCACACAACGTTTACATTAGAACAGATTTCAGAAAACCGCTTCATCAATCATACTTAACCGCAGAATCGTTACGTTTAAACCGATTACTTCCATTAACGTATTGCAGATGAGGATTGGGACGGTGCCATTTTACAGATCGTGTTTTTCTTTATCGATCTCTAGGAACGTGCTCATCGGCCCGGTAAATTAAAATATTTCGCGCCGAAATACAACCGACAGTCCGTCGAGCTTCAAGTTTATAGAGAATGGGACGAAAATCTCGACTCTCCAGTGTTTGCCACGGTTGTGAGGATAATGTGCGGTAATCGCATTATAATAATTGGTAGGGGAAATTCTAGGTGTCCTATTTCGACGGAAATAGCCGCATAAATTCCGTTTAAGTTTTAATAAAACCCCAAATTTAGCGTTTTTCATTCACGATGAAACATAAAGTAAAATGATTTCTAATTTTACTGCGTTTTTCATTCGCCAGTAAAATACAGGCAGCTGTTTCTTTTTTGGTTAATATCACTTTTAAATACATTGACCACCAAAAAGTTCGCACCATATGGGCAAATTGTATATTATTGATTTTTTTTTTAACTTTTTGCGCCAATAGTTTGTGCATGCTCAATAACCAAATATAAACAGGACAGATCCGGGTGGTTATTATCGAACTGGAGAGAAGTGATCGCTCCCGAAAACGACGTCAAAATGACGTATTTCTCGAAAGGTTTGTATAGGTTTATATGACAGCCTACATAATTTTGACGTCACTCCCACAAAACGAATCCTCGCCCTTGTTTCCAGAATTCAGGCCATGGTAAGCAATTCTTAGTGTGGCTAAAAATGGTACCTATTTAAAATACAAAAATTAAATAATTTCGAATTGTTCGACATATTAGGCAAAATTTTAGTAGGACCCAATAATCTATTGAAAAATGTGTCGCTTGGTACTCATACAAAATTTTCGTTTCTAGTACATAAAATTTTGTGTTTTCAATTTTGATTTCTTGACGAAACAATTCTAGTAACCTCAATTTAGCCTAATCAGATCGAAAATTGTAAAAATTTCAAGCAATTATTTAATTTGGATCCGTCTAATAATCGTACTTAAAAAATCGATATTTTTCATAGTAGCCATGAAATATTTAATGTCGATTTCATAGTGCGGATATTAAACGGATCTAAACTAAAAACTGCCTGCAATTCTTGCAATATTCGATATGTTTAGGCTATATTGGGGTTATTAGAATTGTATTGTCAAGAAATCAAAAATAAGAACACAACGTTGTATGTAAAAAAAAGCCTTGCACCAGAAACGTGAAAAGTTTCTTGTGCATGCAACAGTTAAGAACTTAAGAGTATACTTGATTTTTTTAAATATTTTTTATGGATATAAATGAGTAAACTAGCTAACTACTCATGAGAGATAAATACCTAATGCCCATTTACCGCTTCACATCTTGAACAAAACTGAAAAAATGAAAAATTTTCTTTTTCTTGAAATATTATGCCTCAGAAAATATTATCAGAATACCAAAGGACACATTTTGCAATGTCTTATCGGATCCCATTAAAATTTTGTCTGATATGTCGAACAATTGCAAATTA
Organism: Dorcus parallelipipedus; assembly: GCA_958336345.1. Taxonomy (NCBI): domain Eukaryota; kingdom Metazoa; phylum Arthropoda; class Insecta; order Coleoptera; family Lucanidae; genus Dorcus; species Dorcus parallelipipedus. The sequence goes on along the minus strand of OY284481.1, from coordinate 35,346,177 downwards.
TAACATTTTTAAATTTTCGTATTTTAAATAGCTACCATTTTTAGCCACACTAAGAACTGCTCACCGGATCTGTCCTGCTTGTATTTGGTTATCGAATATGCACAAACTAGTGGCGCAAGAAGTTTTTTAAAAAGATGAACAATAAAAAATTTGCCCATATGGTGCGAACTTTTTGGCGGTTTCTGTATAAAAACATTAATGTATAAAATAATGCTTCATAAAGATATTCACTCGCATCATAACAAAACACCAATTGTAATGATAATGAAAACATATCCCCAATTTTTTAGATTAAGTAGATCATTTTAATTAATTTTTTTTTTCAATAAGTTAATAAATAAGTATACTGCAAATTTTCTTTGAGCGTTCTGTATGCCGTAAAGAAAATTAATAAAGTAAAGCTTTAATAATGAGACTGATATGTCTTATTATTAAAATTTGGCCTACAAATATCATGGAGCTCTTCATCAATATTTACACAGCCAGTCTAGCTGATCTACTTCATTTCTACAAAAAATACACGCTCAAGAAGAAAAACCTGTACATGACAATTTGGTTTCTTAAAAACTGTAAACGACTTGAGGTAATGCAAAACTTTATTACCAGAAATTTACTGTGTAAACTTAAAACGCAACCTACTAACGTGGCCATAGAAAAAGCTAAACACTGCTGGCTCACCTCTGAAATTAAGACAACATATGGGAAACTACAAGCTATCTCCAGGCTTCTGTTGTGGAACCATTCTGAAGTCACTAATAATTTACATAGTGCGGAATAGGACACGTTCGAATACGACACAAAAGAATGGGTATTAAAGGTTAGTAACCCCAGATTGCTGACCCTCAAGAAGAAGCTAAAAGACCTACAACATTCCCATGGGTCCAAAAGTCAAAACCCTAACATATTAGAACAGGACACCCCATTTCTAGATAGGAAAGCAGAAGTGATGACAAAGAAAGGTTTCCGATCAAAGAAAAAAGAAGTACAGAAGATAACGAGAATAAAAACAGCTAAGTTGAGTTGAAGAAAACATCAGATCCGGACAGTGGGAATGAACCTTCCCATACATCTTGAATCTTTCAGAAACTGAACTGGAATTAAATTAAATCTTGGTTTGAAATTTGCACCCCACACAACCCCATTCTTTAAAAGATCTAGTTATCCATGTTGTACATGCTATTACACGTTTAGACACAAACGAACATGTCTTACATAATGGTATTGCTCACATTATTAATAGTACCCTGTCACAGACTAAACATAAGCCACAACAATCATCAATACAACAAAAAATGCGCAACAAGAATATTAAACTTTTATAAAATAAAATTCAACAATCAAATCTGATCTTAATTAAAGCTGCTAAAGGACAAACTGTCGTAATTTTGGACAAATCTGTCTACATTCAAAAAGTAGAATCTTTTTTTAAATAATAACGGTTTTAAAATTCTAGACCAAAACCCCCTGCCTTCTTATGATGGTCAGCTTAATAAATTTTTGAATGGAAATCAAGGCAATTCATTAATCTATATCTCCAAATTGAAAACCATGGACCCTATAATACCCAGATTATATGGACTTCCCAAATGCCATACCCCATACGCCCCAGTAGTTTCGTTTATAGGCTCCCCTGCACATCGCGTATGTAAATGTCTCCTATCAATTTTCAAAGATAACCTTAATATTAATATTCAATATAGCATCAACAATACCTCCGAACTAATAAACAAATTAGCCGGCTTTAAAGTTATAAATGATACCATTTTATGCTCACCTCATGTTTCTATTCTTTTCACCTCTATCCCTGCCACAGAATGCATTGACATCGTTAACGAATTGTTAACTTCCTCAAATCTTTCAGACGACAATGTTGTCTTTTTACAATCGTTGCTCAAAATTACCTTAAACCAAACTTTCTTTACCTTTAACAATAAAGATTACGCTCGATCTGATTGCCTTGCAATGGATTGCAACCTATCCCCCTTACTTGCTGATCTTTTTATGAATAAAATCGAACTTCAATTTTTTTCATCAAACAGTCACTTGATGAAATACATCAAATTTTACGGCAGATACGTGGATGATATTATTTTCGATGGACCCCCTGCAGATTTAAACATACTACTTTTAGAATTTAACTCCCTATACCCAAAAATTAAATTTATTTCGGTATTTATATCAAAAAAGTTGAAAATTATGGAGAAATCGTAAGTACATAATTATTAAAGATGTGTAGGATTGAGGTATTTAAAATGATAATGATTCTAGTCTACAAAAAGAAGTAAAAATTTTTCTGAAAAGGAATTAGAAATAATTCTTACCGAGGTGGAGGCTCGAAAAGATACTCTGTATGGACCTTTACGAGGTCCAAATTTAACACAATTTGAAAGAGATAGGGCATGGGAAACAATTCAAAATAAAGTAAATTCTGTGGGGATTGCCTTTCGCTCTATAAATGATGTAAGTATAAAACAAATACATATATGAATTTTGGATGTGTCAATACATACTAATTACCTCACAGATAAGAAATAAAGTAAAAGACTTCAAAGCAAAAACAAAGGCAAAGGCAAATCAGCTAAAAAGAGAAGTGAGAAACACTGGAGGAGGACAAATTGAAAACAAAAACTTTTCTAGACTGGAAAATATAGCACTGTACAATTTAATAGGTAAAGAAAGTGTCGAGGGAATAAAGGGTGCAATAGATACATATCCTCCAGTTTCTTCATATACAATAACAGATCAAGAAATGTTCACGCTTTCAACCTCTGAGCAAAGATATCACTCAATCAACATGCCATCAACCGAGGAGACACGTGTATCAAGAAACAACTCGCCAGCTGGCATTGAAGTCAAAGAAAATATAATTCCTCAAGTTATCCATCCACTTTTAAATACAGTCTCAGCTTTCAAGCAACAAAAACACCCCCCATCTGCAACCATAACATCACAATGTAAAATAGTCACACCTGTTCAGTTTCAACCATTTCCAACACAGGAAATACATACAGGGATTTTTTCTTTTTTGTGTACATACCCCTATGTATACTTAAAAAAAAAAAACGAGTCAAGGCGTTGTGTAATTTTTGGTAAGAATAGTCAGCTGTGAAAAATCAAGTTATTAATGTCAGTTAATGTCAAATTAGTAGCAATTAATTTTTAATTTTTTGAATCAAAACTTTTTCTTTAAGCCAGTACAGTAAAGACGGAAAAAAGGAATGAAGGACCTGCAGCAACAAGAAGCGGTTAGCTCCATTTTTGGTATTTTTGTGTTAAGGGAATTTTCTTGTTAAAAAAAATTTTTGTTTGGTGCAAGATTTCCTAAAAGTGCCACAAATGCAGCTAACCTCTACTTACATACTACATGTCTTAGTTTTGTTATTAAGGGCGCCTTTCTAAGGTCAGAAAGACGTAATTTAGTTGAATTCAGAAAATACGGCACTGGAGATACCGTTTGTGGTTCAGTGATTAGGACCACTTAGGACACTAGCAAAATACTAGATACTTTGTAGATGTAGATGATACTAGGTGGTATTAAAGTCTTTTTTACTTGTCACAAACTAGAGATTTTTATCTTAAAAAATCTTGATGAATAAGATGCAAACTTATTTGAATATTAAAATTTTTATTGACGATTTTAACAAATACAAATTAGAATAGGAATTGTTATAACAAATGTTCAAAATGTCCACCTTCTACTTGCTAACAGTAAGCTTTCTGGATATTTTGTAGAAAATAAGTCTAACTGTTCTTAAGCTATTCCCATTCCGGTACCACATTAATATTTCTATTTTCTCGTCTTCGATATACATTTTGAAAATCACTTTTACCTACATTAAATTCAAGAAATTGGTCTAAACTGATTGCTGTCAATTTGTCAATAATAATTTGATTTTTCCAAAAAATAAAACTTAAAATCAAAGTTAACACAATGCTAATGTTTCTAGGCTGCAACGATTACAGTAGAGCAATGCGTTGACCTGTTTTTTATAAAAGTATACATAGATACTATGTATACAAAAAAGAAAAAATCCCTGTATATCCGGAGACAAATCGCCATCTGGCAGTGAAATCAAGGAAAACATAGTTCCCCAACTTATCCGTCCACTTTTATAATAATTAGATAATTAGAATTTTTATTTATTTTTTTATTAATGAGAATTTTTATTTATATATTATTATTTTATTTGTTTATTATTAATGAGAATTGTTATTTATTTATTATTAATGAGAATTGTTGTTTACTTATTATTAATGAGAATATTTATTTGTTTATGATTAAGGAGACTGATATTTATTGACTATTGAGAATATTTGTTTTTTTTTTGTAATAAAATACTGCAAACTAAATAAGTGATTTATTTATACTTGTATTAAAAAAACCTACTTAAAAATAAATTCTGTAATGTAATGTTTCTATGTAAAAAATACAATACCATCAGAATTTTTTAACTTTGAAAATACAATGTAAATATGTATTACGTTCAATTTTGGTGTACCAGCAAAACCTTTGGTAAAACAAGTAATATTAAGATTTATTTTGATAACAACGTTATAATAAAAATGTTCGAAATGTCTTCCAAGTTTTAAATAATGTGCTAAGCAATTATCAAATACATACAAAGTAATTCTTAAGAGATTTCGGGATTTAAATCATGATATTACTTAACTGACACATTTGCTTTGTTGAAGCTTGCTTCCTGTTCCAAATCCTACAATGCAGTTTTTTTTTTTTGTAATGAATGTAGGAACATTTACGTTGTATGTTCAGAGATACATATAAAAAAACTCACAGTTTATTTAATCCTTTATATACGTTTTACAGAAAAAAATAAAATTAAGCAGAAGTACCTACTACTCATTTAAAGTTTCAAATTAAAAAAACGCTTTCTAACACAAACAACACAGCTACTCTTGCTAGCATAGTGGTCTAATTTGAAACAAGAAATGGATATAAATTAGTATTTCTTGCATCTGGTACTACAGAAAGCTCCAGACCAATACATCATTCAATATTTTATTTGTATCGATCAAAGCAGCATTGGCAGTGACGGCGCACAGTGGGAAAAACAGCCAGTTTTGCTGGCCAAAAATCGATTTTTTTATGTTTTTCAAAAAACTTAGTTTTTGTCTATATTTAAGGTAAATGTTTGGGAGTAATAAATAAAAAAATTTTTTTTTTCTAAAAGCTTCTTTTATCAAATTGCGAGTTGTCAAAGATCAAGGAATATTGACAATCTTACAATAGGAATATTTTCTATTATCTTTCCGTTCCAAATAGTGAGTACCTTCAGTTAATAAATAACTATCTTTATATTTCTAGAAACTGCAATAAATTGTAAAGAAAATAAACCTAATAAAAATAATGTCGGTTCATATGTGAAAAAGATATAGTAATTTAAAAATGTGTATAGTTGACATAGAATTCTTATGATATATCTAACCATAAGCTAAAACCACTATATTTCACGATTTCAATATTATTATATTATTATTGCATCGTGTTTCCTCTATTAATTTACAAAAAATCATATCCGTCTAAATCCGTTTTCAGAAGTTATAAAAGCTTAAGTAAATCAGGAAACACTTCATTCATTTATGACAAGTTGCATACCTACGGGCGAAAGGCAAATATTTAATTTTTACTAATAACTTTATACATATTTTCTGATTCAGTTTTACATAAAAGGAATGAGACTAATTTATTATTAAAGAATTCTGATTGGCATGAAGTTTGAAATTTTTGGTTTAATATTTTCAAACTTCATGCCAATCGCAGATCCAGTGCCCAAGCACGGTCACTCTCACCTTATTTGTTGAGTTTGAAAATATAAAAGGAGATGAGACAAAATTTAATATAAAACAACAAGAAAAGAAACGAATAATACAAGAATTTAAACAAAAATTAGGCCTCATAATAGATACGCCAAAGCAGGGATTTGGAAATACGAATGATGGAAATACGGCAAGACGATTTTTTGATAATGTTGAAATTACATTCAATATATTGCATATAAAAGAAGGAATTATCTTGAAATTTAGAAATATTTTAAACATGATTAATTCCGGACTGAAATTGAAAGCTCAAAAATTTGGAGAATATGCTAAAGATACCCTAAATTTATTAAGAAAAACATATGGAGAGAAAAACATCACACCAACTGCTCACAAAATTCTTTTTCACGGTGAATATATTATTGGGTCTCATATTTTACCAATTGGAGAACTGTCAGAAGAAGCCCAAGAGGCAAGTCACAAAGAATATCGTAGACTACGACTCAATAATACCATTGATAATACATGCAAAATATCGAGATCATGTCAATGAGGACATTTTCCGCATTTTGTTGGTGTCATCAGATCCTTTAATTTCATCCCTAAGACTCAAACAAAAAAAAAACAAAGTATTGAAGATTGGCCAGATGAAATTAAAGAAATATTTGAATAACAAGTTATTTAAAAAAATATTTTATAAATAATGTTTAAATTGTATTATGTAAATATTTGTTTTTTACTTGCTGCTTATTTGTTACTTTATACAGTCGCACCTCTATAACTCGAACCTCCACAACTCGAAATTTTCTGTAAGTCGAAATTTACTGTTTTATTTGATGCTCCCTGCAGATTCTATATAACTGCTATCTCTTTCTTTAACTCGAGATCTCTGTAACTCGAAGTAATTTTCCGGTCCCTTGAAGTTTCAGTTATGGAGGTTCGACTGTATATTAATAAGTACAAAATTCTACCTATCTATAGAAAATTTATTATTTTATTTAAAATCGTAGTTTTTGTATTATTTTCCAGAATTGATACATAAATTAAAATTTATTTACTTTTTGTTCTTTTATTTTTTTTAAAAAGTTAAAAGTACTGACGTTTTATAAATAATGATCATGTTTCATGATTATGAAATTTTTGACTTAATATCATGCGTAAAAATCAATTGTAGATGTTGAAACGGTGAACAAGTTCTTAAATCATTGAAAACCTACATTTTCCTCGCATACTGGGGGTCACTGGTAATATAATTTAATATAAACATTTACAAATTTTCTTGTCTAAATTCTTTATTATAATGTTAGTAAACACATAGGAAAGAATAAGTACTTTACCGTTGTCCATATAAAAGTATAGATTTTTGGCCACCGAAATTAAGTCTTTTTCCCACTGTGCGGCGAACCTTTTCAGTTCAGTGATTAGTGACTTTGAGGTATTTCAAAAGATGAGAATGTGGTTCCAATCTCTTTGTGTCTATGCTATCACAGCATATTCCCGGTGGTCTCTTTGGAATCTACATTTGGAGGCAAAATATTCTTCCAAGCTATAATTAAGTTATTATATAAATATTTATGTACTCACTTTTGCTTTTCAAGCAGCAACAAATGTGGAAAGAAGGAAAAGTATTAATATATGTTCATTTACTTGCATCTTTTCCTCATTTCTACCATTTAATTTCCAGCATAACTATCAATTGCATGTACTCTCCCTAGTGTCGTGCAAAATAAGTTTCAACTAAATTGTTACGAACATTTGGTCCATTTGGACGTTGCAAATTCTGTTCCTCCTCATGTGGCTCTAAATCATTTTCATCATTCTCTGCATCGTCTTCTACCGCTAAATTATGCTGTATACATACATTGTGAAGGACACAGCATGCTGTTATTATATGATACACTCCCACTAGACTATAGTTTAGACATTTTTTCAAACAACGAAATCGTGAATTTAATGTTCCAAAACACCTCTCTATAGTATTTCGTGTTACTATATGTACTGTGTTATATAAATGTTCAGTTTCATTCATTGGCCGATGAATGGGGGTCATTAACCATGGTTCCAAAGGATATCCGGAGTCACCTGCAACATAAGCATGTAATTTATGTAAAGCATATAATTTCCAAAAATATTTCTTACTTACCTAATAACCACCCATCTACCAAGTTTCCTCAAACTTGAGATAAGAGAAAATGCAACTCGTCAACGTAAACAACGGAACCTTGACACCTGCATGAAAAAACCTTGAACACGTTGGAACGGATTTAAATTATTTCGTTATCTATCGTACCTTTCCGTTTCGTTAGAATTCGGAATTGCTCGAGTCGCACTTCCTATAAAAACCCCGCGATCTGCATGGAAAGATAAGATTATTATCAGCTGTCAGTACAGCATGTAACTTTTTGTACTTTGATTTGTGTTGTGAATTAAGGATATAAGTATTTACGTTATATTTGTATAATTAATGTTTGTCTAGTCATATTTCTAATATAATATTTAAGCTATGCCCCTTGTTTCTTTACCGTAACAATATGCTGCCAACACATTGTACACTTGAAGATCAGGGCCACATATCATTTGAGTATTAATGCTATGTGTAAAATGGCGATTGACATATTGCTCTGGATTTTCCTGTGGAGTTATCAGTTGCACATGAGAACAATCAATGGCTCCAATTACATTGGGAAATCCACATCGATGTCTTGATTGTTGACCAATATTAAAAAAATGTTCCTTAATGTCTTGGTACGCACCTCTTTCAGGAAACTTAATAAATTGTCCGGAAATATTTACAAATGCATAGGTCACTTTTTGTATTATTCTTGATGCTGCTGGTTGTGACACATTCTTCGCACTACTTCCTACTAGCCATTGATATCCTCCACTAGCATAAAATTGAAGTGCAAGATATATATCTTGTTGCAAATCAAGTCTCCTTCTTCTGCCCTGAGCTGTGTTTCGATCTAATTGTGGGCGCAAAAATTCAATAATATATTGAAACGTCTGCCTGGTTAGTCTCGTTCTTTGGAATAATTCCAAATCACTAATTTCTTCGATGTTAAAAGGTTCTTCGTCACTGTCACTGCTGCTTTTGTTGAACTCATAAGCTACTGCGTAACCTGCCATTTTATTTAAAACTTATGAAAACGGTAACGGTTATTCCTTACTTGCTCTTGCGCATGCTTACGAGAGCAAGCTTACCACTGTTTTAAAATGGTTGCAATTTTAGACGCACTTTGCGACTGCTATGTCACAATTAGAATACCAAAACAACAGGGTTGCAACTAGTTACCACTTTACTAAGGAGGTACCACCGTCGTCAGGTTGCAAGCATGAATTAGAATGACCCCTTTAGTTGCCAACTGTATCCTTGACAAAATGTCCAAAATCACCACGTTGGCCACGATGCTGCCTTTTAAGTTGTAATTTTTAATTCAAAAATTTTGAATAACTAATGTTAGGTTTTATAATATATTTACGTGTTGTTCTCTGCGTAGAAGATGTCATTAAGGTCATTAAAATATATCAGTCTCATTATCAACATTTTGTCTACAAATATCATGGAGCCCTTCATCAAAAGTAAAGCTTGCGAGATATTATTGTATCCGACTTCGAACGTATTCCTTATGCAATCAATTTGGGCTCCATTCTCAACTTTTCAAATATTAAGTAACCAATCGAATCATTTCAATTTAATATTTAATTTCCAAATATAACGTTTGGTTGATAATGAAGGCTAGATGCCCTCTCGCGCCCTTTAGTGCAGTTTAACTTTAAGCTTTCAAAGCAGCAAAGCTGCTATCAAATAAATTCATTCCTGAACGAATAATGGAATGAAAAATTTTACAATTAAACCTGGTTTTTGTCCGATGAAAATTGTATCACAAACTCTTTTAAACGGACACTAAATGGCGCACAAACACTTAACGTTTCGCAGTAGTTCGATAGCTTCGAACGACTGCGAAACGTTAAGTGTTTGTGCGCCATTTAGTGTTCGTTTAAAAGAGTTTGTGAAAAATTTTACATTTATGATTCGAACAAATAAAATAAAGCAGCTTAACTTCAACAAAATTTTAATCGTCACTAAAAAAGCATAAAATAAAAAGGGAAGCGGCGGATGAAGAGGATAAATTTCTCGCATAAAATGAAAGGTTTGAGTTTGAAATATGGCCATTCCAGTAAATAACAAAGGCCGAAATTTTTAAATCGTGAAAACTATTTGACACACTCAGTGAAACCTGTCGTACAAATGCCAGCAAACTACCTATTATCATGCAGATGCGTCGGTATTTATAAAGCGCGATGATAAACAGTTCATGACGTTCGTAAAAACAAAGCATTTCGCAGAATGTATTCACGTTATTTTGTGAAAGGCCGTCGATTTATACACACATCAATCAGATCGGCGTAAAACAATAAATTTAACGTGATAAATTGAAACTACAATCGGATTATACGGACGTATAAATAATTCGCAGGATGGATATTATGTTCTCGCAAAATAAATTAGCAACCAGCTGTTTTAACGCTAGCGCCGGCGTCGTTCTCTTTTTGTTCGAGTTCGAATTTAAACTTGGTGTGCATGAGATTATTTATTAAATTTATTCAAGCAGAAAACTGAGATTTTATGTAACTAGGAAACGAGAAGTAATTCTCTTCTATTTTTACTTCTACAATTTCTAAGTACACCTGGTTTAATTTCCACGTCAAACGAACGAAAGATAGGCGTGTATTACAATCTAGTGTATAAATCAAACGAAATTATACCAAATGCGAAAGGTCTGCGAAATCCCCAGCTATAAATCGTAAGCAGTAAAGCGATCAAAAAATTTTTCAGACGCGTTACAGTAGATTAGACCTGCCACAGTGATGTCGGTCACATTCACTGAAGCCACGGTTAAAGCAGTGTAATTCGTTTCATTTTTTTAATCAGTTTTTAATCTTCGGCAATTTATCGCCAGACATTCATCCCTCGTAATCTTTGCTGAACCCTAAAAATAGGAGAAAGTGTTGAACGATACTTGGGAAGTTTTTAATACTTTTACGCAGATAGAGAAAAATTACCCCGGAAAATTTGACAGACAGAATTTCTTATTTTGTTTGTGTGAAACTAAATCACTTCATTTTATTTCAATTACAAATCTTCAGCGCTACTTTCTCAAACTCTAATCATTATACAGTGTGTCTACTTAAGTTGGCAGCATATTATGTAAAACTATGTTATTATTAATTTTACGTAAAAGTTACTCTTTATAAAAAGTTCTGCTTTCTGAGCAAATATCATTAAAGCATTCAAATTTGAGGTACCATGAACAGAGTAGTCAAAGTTAAAATAAAAACTAAAAATTACATTTAACTTTGCATATCTTACTAATAAAGAGTCATCTCTTATATTCATTTAAATAATTGAAACATAACAAAACAATTTATATTTCTGCTGCTTTCCGATAACTTTTATAATGATCTCCCACAATTAACACAATTTCAATTTTTTCTTCCAATCGCCGGCATTTTACTTATGTAGACTTTCAAACTAATATTTGACGTTCAGTGACAGACATGTCACTGTCATAGCAACTTTGATTAGAAATGTATTCATATCAAAGGTTTTTGTCGTTGTGAAAAATTCATATTTCATGACAAATCTCGTGTGTATGTATATGACTGATAAATTTTAAATGTACGATGATTTCATTATACTTTTAGATCTTGCAGAATTTTTTTATAAAATAGTTTTCCGTATGCTGCTAACTTAAGTAGACATACTGTATATCCTAAAAAATAAATATAAAACATCAACGATTGAGTAGAGTTTACTTGATCTGAAAATAAATTGGCTCGAGTCTACTACTTGTAAATCACAGTATTAAACAGCAGAACAATAACATCAGCCTTTAAGAAGTCCCGTGTGATCAAGAATAAACATCGACGGAAGAAAGAAGATTAACGCATTCCAGCCAGAAAGCGACAGACAACGGAAGCGGAAGCTTTCAAGTGAATTTAAGTAAATATTAATTTAACAATTTGGAAAGCTCTATAATTTTATGAACTCAGCTAAAATAATAAGTGTTAAACTTTATATCCGCATATTTACTTAAAGAATTATTCAATTTGTACCGATTGGACTCTTAAAAAAAAACAAATGTGTCTTTCTACAATTCATTCCTTAAGATTGATCAAGATCGCAGTATTAAATTAATTTAAGTTCCTTTTAAAACAGGAAAAATGTAAGAGAAGAATAACCATTTTAATAATGAATTACGCATTAATTTTTTTTAACACATAAATAGGTAAATTTTCGAAGAGTTTAGATATTCACAATGACCACTATCAGTAAGTGAACTAGAAAGATATTTGTATCTATCTGATAGTGGATCTGAATATGTACCTGACGAAAGCTCTGATGATGAAAGTGATAAAGAAAATGAAAATAAGAATATCATGAAGAAAAAAATAGAGTCTACTTCAACAACTTATTCCAAAAAAAAATACTACTGTTGAAAAACAAAAAAATAAAAAGTTTAGTGATTATGAAAGACGACGCCCTTTGAAAGATTCAGAAATTGAAGCGCTTCTCTACACTGTTGATTCTGAAGATGGATTAGAAAATAAAGTATCAGATAGTGACTCTGAAATACCGCAAAGAAACTTATTCGAGGTAGATGGAACATTAGATGATGGAACTTATGAGGAACCAGGCGATAATGAAAGAAACAGAACTGATCAAGAGACGGAAGATCATGAAGAAAATAGAAATGAACCAGGAGAAATGAATGACGAAGATGTAAAAAAAAAACAAAAACAGAAAAAAAAATTGTGATAAACCGAATTGGATACTTGATGAAGAAAATAAACTTACAAGCGATATGCCAAAATGTAACAGAGAGCACAGAGTACATGTTCATGGCGAATCGCCAATAGATTATTTCACCCATTTTTTTTCTGAATCCTTTTTGAGAGATGTAATTGTTTTTCAATCCAATCGATATGCTCATCAGAAAAATAAAACTAATTTCAATCTGACACTTAGCGAACTGAAAATATTTTTAGGAATCACAACTATGATGAGTTACATCAAATATCCTAGAATTCGTCAGTATTGGTCTTCCGAGGGTGGACTGCGAATGAATTTCATTGCAGATGCTATGTCTTCGAAAAGATACGAAGAAATAAGAAGATACGTTCATTTTGTAGATATATTGTTACGATAAGGGGCATGCCTTCATCATGTTACGATAAGGGCGCCTCCACCATGTTACGATAATGGTGTCTCCACCATGTTACGATAAAGGGCAGCTCCTCCATGTTACGGTATGGGCGTATGTTACGATAATGGCGTCTCCAGCAATGTTACGGTAAAGCCCAAGCCTCCACCATGTCACGGTATGGGCGTAGGTAGATGGTAGTAGATGGTAGAGCTTGAAAACACAGTTGTTTAAAAAAGAAATTAATACCTCTTTATTCACGAAAAAGAATTAAATAATTTCAGTTCGGGGGTTTGTCTTGAAATGTAGGAATGCGGTCCGGGTGGTTGCGGTGACGACTAGCTCACGTTGTTCCCTTTAGGACGGACGGCAATGTTGTTGGCGGCAGTGGCAGGTGATGGCTGCCAGCAATGTTGATGCTGGGGTGGCGACGACGACGTTGTGGGTGGCGGCGACGGCGTTGTTGGACGTTGGCGGCGGCAATGTTGCTGGACGGCGATATTGGACGTTGGCGGCGGCAATGTTGCTGGACGGCGATGTTGGGCGTCCCCTCGTGGATTGGCTCTAGTGCTGAGTCCGTCTGGTGGAAACGACTCTTGACGGATGGACTCTCTGGGTGACGGCCTCTCCGATTGACCGTCGACGGACTCTCTGTCGGACTGACTCCTGTGTACCGGACTGTGGGACCAACTGGGGACCAACTGTCTGTTCAACTGACTGTTCAACTGTCTGTTCAACTGTGGGATCAACTTTGGCCCGCACTTTAAATACACGTTTTTCGACGAGTTTGCATGTTGCATCTTCTTTGTTCTTGCCTCGTGTTTCGCCCGGCGATTTCGTATGTGGGCGTAAATTCCGCTGATGTGTTATTATGAAACATGAAGCTTTACGTTATGTTGTATTCGTTACCTCCTTATTGTGTTTATCTTTCGACACGATTGCGGTGTCCTCGTTTACACAAGTTCGCGTGCCCTGATTACACAGATTCGCGTTTTAATTATTTGTTCGCGAATACAACCCGAAAGTTCTTTGTGTTTTTTCTGGAAAATCCCTTTCGTGACATTATCTCAAACAGATAACAATAATACCGATAAATTATTTCGGCTGCATCCAGTTATAGACCAACTTCATGAAACATTTCACTCGGCAGTTGATCCTGAAGAATATATGTCAATAGATGAAATGATGGTACCTTTCAAAGGTCGATCGTCCTTGAAACAATATCTTCCAAGTAAACCCAAAAAATGGGGATATAAAATATGGGTTCGTGCAGGAACATCAGGATATGTCTATTGTTTTGAAATATTTCAAGGAGCATCTGGAAACAGACAGGAAATTTCAGAGTTGGGTGCAGCAGGAGATGTTGTTGTAAGATTATGCCATGACATAGAGAATATGAATTATAAAATTTATGCGGATAATTTATTCTCGAGCATTCCATTGATAGAAAACTTGACACATAAACATATTTGGTACACGGGTACCATAAGACAGAATAGATTACAAGGTGCAGATAAGGTACTCAAGTCAAGTAAACACCTGAAAAAAGAAGGGAGAGGAAGTTTTTCTTTCGCAACGTCAGAAAAAAATATAACGATTGTCCGTTGGCACGACAATAATTTGGTTCACACAATATCAAATTATGTAGGTGTATCTCCAATAGACAAATCTGAAAGATTTTGCAGAAAAGAAAAGAAAAAAGTAGAAATTCCTGGACCATTTTCAATAAAAATATATAATGAGCATATGGGAGGTGTGGACCTCATGGATTCTCTGATTGCTTTGTATACAAATAATACTAGAAATTCTCGATGGTATATGAGAATATTTTACCATTTGATAAATGTAGCGATTGTTAATGCATGGATCCTGTGGCGATGGGATGGTAAGCAATCACATCAAAAATTAGATCTGTTGTTAGAGTTTAAACAATTATTAAAATTTGATTAATATGGGACTATTGTATAGGTACTCAGTAACAAACAGTTATCTTTTCACTTAGGGCCTGGTTCATAGTGGTGACTTAAGCAAGCATTTCATCTTTCGTAAGTTCGTCTATGACCAGTTATAGCGCCATAACAGAGCTGTGCCAAGTACTACTTATAAATACAACAAGCACAAGCACAAGTACAATAGTGCTTAATTGCACTTAAATACAAGCACAAATCCAAAAGTATTTGTATTTGGACTCGTGCTTATAAATACTTATTAGTGGGGGAACGACTCGCTGCCGGCCAGACTATGAAGCATCAATATTTTGTCGCGCAGATAGGCCGCGTCTCTCTAGATATGTATATATACGTATCGCATCATCAAGGAATATGCGGAAAATAAAAATAACTCAGCGATAGATATATTATCTGCATTTGTTGATTCTAAAACTAATTGGAAGTACCTAACTATGGAAAAACAATCTCATTATATTCTAAAACTAATTGCAAGTACCTCACTTTGGACAATCTCATTTTTATTTATCTTGCGTTATTTTGTAAATGTTAACATTAACATTTTAATACTTGTACGACTGTACGTATAACCATAAGTATACGCACAGCTGTGAAGTGTACTTGCGGTAATAAGCACAAGTATAAATACAAGTACAAGTACTAAGCACAATTGTAATTAATTGTGCTTAAGCACAAGTACGAGTCCAAAAGTGCTTGTGCTTGTAATTGACTTGTATTTGTAACAGTAAATACTCGCACAGCTCTGCGCCATAACAATGTTTATTTCAACAATTGTTGTCAAGGGTTTAAGCTTTGGCTTAAATTTAAGTTGGAATTGTAGGTACAACTGGACGTCTTAACTTGCTACATATTCATAGAGATGAACTTTGATAAGTCAATGTCAATATTTTCAATATCAATGTCATTACCTTGCATGTTCTGCTATAGAAATTAAAACTGTCTTCGTTCTTCCACTCCTTCGAGTTGAGAGTGAGGAATACCTTCGAGAACAGTGAAGTTTTTAAGTGACGACTATGAAACATTTTTAATTAAGATCGCCTCACATAAGTTAACACTTTAAGCAAATACTTAAGTCTTTCTTAAAACCTTTCCATGAATCTGCAGGACACTGCTTAAGATTTTCTTAAGTACAAGAACTGATTATGAATAACGGACCATAATGCATAAGATTTTTTTTGGAAAAATTTTGAAACTACATACAAAAAAACTAGCATTTCGTAAATCATTAAGCTCATTACATAACTTAAATTCGATACAACGTCGCCTACGCGACCGCAGAAAATTCGCCCATCTAGAAATTATGTAAACAGACGATTTGCTTTTTCAAGGGATTTGCCGTCATGAGTCATGATTGACCTTGGCAATAACTGCATTCGGAAAACATCAACTGCATATTGCATAACCAAACGGTCTCCGAGGTGACTCATCAAAAAAGTCGGATTATGAGCGGATAGTCAAGGAAAATCACGATGACTGATAGGGCAAGTGGCCCATAAGCAAAGTTTTTCGTAATCGGAATTTTCGATATAAATATATAAAAAACGGTCGGGTTTCATGAAGGATATCATACAGCTAGTAGTCGTATGGTCGAGCACAACACCCAGGTTTTAAAGGTGTAATTAGCATTCAAAAGAGTAATCCTAGTGTGTGATCAAACTCCGAAAGATCCGTCCGTCTCTCTGCATCCAGTACCATGGTTTAGGTGAGAAAACATTAATTTCTTTGCCAATTAGTTATATTAGAAACTAACAACTGCTTTAATTGATTTACAAAATGCTGTTTCTTCTCTTTATAAAATTGTCTTGAATTTGTTTTGCATTGTCTCGTATGATATCGTTCTGAAGTAATTAGTAATTTATTTAAAAAATAGTCTTAATTGTTATAATACGTGATTTTGAGTTATTGTTTTAACAAGAATTTCGCTTTATGCCAAGTTCCTTAATTTGATTGATAAATATTTTTACTTATTTTGAATACATATACAGGGTTTTTGGAAGTGTGGCTGAAAACAGAACCTTGATATTTACATGTACTGGATATATGATTGAACACTTTGGTTTCGCTCAAAAACAAATTTAATATTTATTTTTTGTATTCTACTCCGATCCCGGTGGCACTGGTGAATAAGGAAATTTCTTTAAATAAATTAGTAAGAACATAAACATAATATTTCTTAGAAAAACTTGTCGTTACGGTTTTAATTATTAAATTTGAAAGAAAAAACTAATGTCAACACCTAAAGGTAAATTGTCACAATTGTCAAAATATGGAAAAATTAGTAGAAATTCAAAATCAGTACCGTGTACCAATTTTCAGTAATTTATGAAAATTTATGAAATTATTTTTCATTTCAAAATGAACACAAAAAAAATCTGCAAATTTTTTAGGTGTGTTTCATATCGTCTCCGGATTCTTTTTCAACCAAACTTCCAAAAACACCCAGTATACATTTATATACATTTTCTCTTCATTTTTAACTAAATTTCATTTAAAAGAAAAAGACACACAAAGAGAAGAAGAAGCGTAATTTCGTCAATGCCGAAAAATATGGGCAATATCTGGCTAAATAAAGCTCAAACCAGACACGGACAACCAAAGAAATTGCTACTTGAGTCCTTTAGGGTTTGATTAAATTTTGGCAAAAGAGTGGTGAGGAGAAGAAGCGGAAATTGTGGATTATTTTTTTTTGTAATTATTTTTGTAAAGTGAATTAAGACTTAGAGTTATAATAATAATAGTACTTCTCTCACACTCTCGTCGTAACATCTACACCATTTCCAACTGTTATTCAGAAAAGATCAATTTTATTTCAAAAATTTTCAAATTCAGAAGTCAACGTGACGCGGTTCCAACCGGAAGCCAATTCAAACAAAGAGGTCATCATTAAACGATAATTGAGAAGAAAGAATATCATAATTGATACCCCTTGTAAAATTGGCCTAAATACAATATCTTTGTCATCTGAACAAAATTGATGTAGGCCTTGAAAATGAATTGTTTTGTGAGGGACGGGTGGTTAAAAATGATAAAGGAAAGGGATGAATTATCCTTTATTTTCAGATTTATCAATATTACAAGGCCTCCTCGAGACACTATGCTCCTTTTCCAATTATTGTAATATTGTAATTATTGTAATTCCAAGTATTGTAAGAACTCGTCAGTTGTAATTCAAAATTGTTAATTTAATTTCAGAATATGTCATTTGAAATTCAAATTTATCAAATCAATTTCAGATCGTGTCACTTGTAATTCAGATTTATCAATTTAATTTCAGAATGCGTTATTTGTAATTCAGATTGGTCAGTTTAATTTCAGAAACCATCAATTGCAATTCAGAAAATATGAAATTAACTATATTAATGACTATATTAATTGTAATTTTGTCCCGAATGAAAATTGACGATTTCTTAATTACAATTGATATAATCTCAAATTAATTTAATGCTTTCTGAAATTAAACTGATTAATCTGAATTATAAATAACGAATTCTGAAATTAAATTAATAAGTCTGAATTAGAAATGATACATTCTGAAACTAAATTGATAAATCTGAATTACATATGATATATCTTGTAATTAAATTATGATATTCTTTCCTCTCAATTGTCGTTTAATGATGACCTCTTTGTTTGAATTGGCTTCCGGTTGGAACGGCGTCACGTGACGCGGTTCCAACCGGAAGCCAATTCAAACATGGACGACGGCCGTGGAAGCCTTCAAGTTAAATTGAGATGACCTCTTTCTGTATTAAATTAATATCACCTTGTTTATTGTAACTTCTAATTTATTTTGCTTAGCTATAGTTCCATTCTTTCGGGGCTTATATGTCAGCTTTGTCTCGCTGTCATATATCCCTTAGTACAATAAACTTTTTATTGTCTCCTTTCATCGTGTCGGCAGCATGAAAATGAGGTATCGGAAATTTTATAAAAACAGGCCGTAAGAAATAAAATCTGTCCTTTTGTTCGGTAGAGAGGGTGAATTGTTTTCACTTAATAAATCATATAATTCATCTAATTATAAGTTATTTCATCTTATACAGTTTTATTTATTTTTCCGTTTAATTACTGACTTTCTTAGCTGTTCAGTTCTTTGTCACTTCAATACATGTATTTGTTATTCACGTTTCCAAAGGAAATTGGTGATACTTTGTTCTTTTGTCTCTATGATAAATGTCAAACTAAATCACCACACCCCAGTGACATTTTACGAGAGCACCGCGTTTATATTTCTTTTAAACTACAGTAATATTATAACCGATAACCTTAGAGTAAGGATCTCCTCTGTTATATTTATAGCGTTTTCGATTGACTGCTTGAGTACTGTTTACCTTTTATAATTGTTTTAAGTATCTGCCTTGTACGAGATTATATATATATGTAAGCTTTTACAGGCCTGTTAGGCCCATTGCTTGATAAACTCGTTCCATTTCTTCCTATCCTTTGCCAGCGTCCTCTAGTTTTTTTGTCCTTTCTCTTTCACGTCCTCCATTACGGTCTCTCTCCATTTCTTTCTTGGTCTGCCCTTCCTTCTCTTGCCTTCCGGATTCTTCCATCCTATATCCTTTATTAATCTATCGTCTTCCAATCTTTCAAGATGACCCAACCACTGAAGACGTCTCATCTTTATAAATTGCGTTATTGAGGCTTCCCCGTATAGCCTATATATATCCTCATTTGTTCGTCTCTTCCACCCTTCTTCCGATGACCTCCCACCAAATATCTTTCTTAGGATCCTTCTTTCCCAGATTTCTAGTCTTTCTTGATCTTTTCTTGTCATTGTCCACAATTCGCAGCCGTATGTCAGCGTTGGTCCTATTATAGCTTTATATAATCTTAATTTAGTTCTCCTTGAAATTCCTTTTAATTTAATGATTTTATTCAGTCCTCCCACACATCTGTTGGTCTTTACCAGCCTTAAGTCGATTTCCACCATTTCATTACACTTTGCATCTACTAATATTCCAAGGTACATGTAGTTTTCTGTCTCTTTAAAAGTCAGCGTCTCTCTTTCAACTTGAATTGTCAGCGTTTCTTTTAATACTCCTTCCTTACCTTTTTTTATTCGCA
The DNA here is from genome assembly GCA_958336345.1 of Dorcus parallelipipedus. Taxonomy (NCBI): domain Eukaryota; kingdom Metazoa; phylum Arthropoda; class Insecta; order Coleoptera; family Lucanidae; genus Dorcus; species Dorcus parallelipipedus. The sequence goes on along the minus strand of OY284481.1, from coordinate 35,326,160 downwards.
TGTATTTGTTTTTTTCTCTGTTTACCTGCAGTCCCATATCCTTTGCTATTTGTATGAAAGCCTATGCTACCGCTTGTAGTTCTTTTTTATTTCTTGCCATTAACAAAACATCGTCCGCGTATGCCAGGCACTGATGACTTCTGGTGAAAAGTGTTCCTCTGCGGTTTACATTTGCTGCTCTTATTGCCTTTTCTAATATTATATTAAATAAAATTGTGGACAGCGGATCACCTTGACGTAGCCCTCTCTCCACTTGGAATTCCGCTGACATTTTTCTATTTATCCTTACTACACACGTGGCTTTCTTCAGTGTCATTCAGTGTCATTCTCCGGTATATTGAATTCCTCTAGTGCTTCGTATAACTTCTTCCTACTTACAGAATCGTAAGCGGCTTTAAAATCTATGAAGAACATATGTATGTACGGGTATCTCATATTCATAACAACCTATTACTATCTGTTTTAAAATATACATTTGATCCATCATCGATCTGTTTTTCCGAAACCCTCCCTAGTATTCTCCTATTAGCTTCTCTGCGATCACTTCCAGTTTTCTCTTTATTAGCGAAGCCATCACCTTATATACCGTGTCCAGCAGGGCAATGCCTCTATAATTGCTGCACTTCGTTACATCACCTTTTTTATAAAGTGGTATAATAATTGATTTATTCCATCCTTCTGGCATTACCTCTGTGTTCCAAATCTCCTTCACTAACTCAACTATTTTATTCTTCAAAAGTTCTCCTGCGTATTTCAGGTTTTCGGCCGTTATTTCATTCTCTCCTGGACTCTTATTGTTTTTTAAGGCTTTTGTTATTTCCTCCACTTCCTCTTCGGTTGGTTCTGCAATCCTTTGATCTTTCTTCCTCTCATTTTGCCACAGTACCTCTCTTTCCATTTCCTCGACATTTAATAACTCCTGAAAGTATTGTTTCCATCTACCCAGCATGTCTTTTTCATTTCCTATCAAATTGCCTTCTTTATCCTTGCAAAACTCTATTTGTCTTCTAGGCCCCATTCTTATATTTTTAACATCTTTGTAAAAATTTCTAAATTCTTTTCTTCAAAATTTTTGTTCAATCTCTATCACACCCTTTTCTATAAAATCCCTTTTACACTTCCTACACAACTTTTTTACCTTCTTTCATTGCAATTCGTAAGTCCGATTGCGTTTGCAACCACTTTCGCCAAAATTTAAAAAAACGATTTTAAAAAACGTCTTGACCATTTATGTTGGTCAAGACGTTGGTCATATCCAAAAAAATAATAAAAATCATTCAATGCTTGTTGAACATTTGTTAGAAAATGACCATAATTTTGATTTTGAAAATACTAATATTTTATATTACGAGTCTAATATTTTCAAAAGACGTTTTATAGAAATGTGTAAAATAAAAATGTCGTCGAATTCTATTAACAAACGTACTGATTTTGCAAATTTAAACGATACATTTTGTAGTTTTCTCGATTCCTTAAATATGTAGAATATAGATCTGTCAATTTTTTAACATTTATTATGTTCAAAATAATTTTTAGATTAAGTTACTTTTTCAGTTTCCGTTGACAACCTTGTTTGTTTTGACAACATGTTTATATTTTTCACTTCTGACGAAGCTATCGAACGACGGCGAAACGTTAAGTGTTTTGTGCGCCATTTAGAGTCCGCTTTAAAGATTTTGTGATACTAATGAATAATGTTGTAAATTTTGGTTTCAAAAAATGTTTATGAAGTACGCGTTTCTTGTGTAAATAAACTTTATTTACAATACAACTTAAATTAAAATGAAATAAAAATACTAGAAATTCTTAACACGTAGATCTAAAATTATTTTTCAAAGCATGTGTTCAAAGTTGTCGTCGTTATCCTTTGCGTGGAATAATCTATTTCAGGTAATTTGAATGCACATATTTGTCAAGTAAATATTTTAGAGTTCGCGTATTTCACGGCATCGGGCATTGACCTAAAAACGCAGTTGTAAAATTCACGGAAAAGTCAAGTTCACGAACCCAGCCCGCGCGCCGTATCATAAAACTATTAAAAAAATTTATGAGAGTATTTATTTCGTTCGTTTGCTCCTCTAGTTTGAAGCAGGGGCGCATCGTCGTTTTGGGGCTCATTTTTGATTAATTGTTTCTTGAAAATTAAAGTAGAAAGATTTTTTTTAACATTTTTCCCACTTACGGACATCGCTTCTTATCGTGGTTTCAATTTGTCGGGATAATTAACTGTAGTGTATTACGGTGTGAATAGTGTATTACTACATATAGGGAAGCTGAGGAGAAACAATTGATATAATTCAACAACTTGTATTATTATCAATATTAGTTCTGGAATAAACCTTTATATTATATTCAATTATTATTACCACTCTTATTCCAATTCATTACAAAATAGGCGACGAGGTAAGAGTAATAGTCAAGAGCATCCAGCAAAGACAAAAATGTCAAGAAGAGAAAACCCAGAATCCTGTCATAGCGGCAAGGTGGGAAATGCAATTTGCGAAAATATCGGAACATTGCAGGAGTTCAAGGTGTCTGATGATTGGGAAATTTATCAGGAACAACTAGAACAATATTTTATTGCAAATTATGTCGGAGATGATCGCAAAGTATAGGAGCGGTGTTGGTGCATGTTTTAGACGGAAATGTTGAGAAACCCATTCATTTTGCATCTAGAACTATTTCCAAGTCGGAGAGAAGTTATTCAGTTATCCACAGAGAAGCTTTAGCTGTGCACTGGGGTGTACAGAAGTTTCACCAGTATTTAATGGGAAGAAAATTTACGATAGTTTGTGATCACAAACCTTTATTAGCACTCTTTGGGGAGAAGAAAGGCATTCCAATAATGGCAGCTGGAAGGCTACAACGTTGGGCTGTTTATCTTTCAGGTTTTGATTATGACATCAAGTATATTAGTGGAGGGCAAAACGTGATTGCCGATGGTTTGTCGAGAGTTCCTGTTATGAAAGAAATTCCAGATCACTATGAATCCGAATATATTCACTTTATGGATACTGTGCCGGTGGATTTCAGACAAATCAGGTCAGTTACTCGTCGTGATCCTATTTTAGTTAAAGTTTGCAGATACATTACACATGGTTGGCAGAATAATGTAGATGAGGAGCTTAAACCATACTCAAGGTTAAAAAATGAGCTCAGTATAGAAGAAGGAGTAATTATGTGGGGCTACTGAGTTATTATTCCGAAGCAGTTACAGAATGGATTACTCAGAGAATTACACAACGGTCATATGGGCATTGTAAAAATGAAAAGTTGGGCCAGGTCATACTTTTGGTGGCCTAAGTTAGATACTGATATTGAAAATCAAGTACTTTCTTGTGATGCTTGTCTGTCTTGTAGACAAGAACCACCAAGGCTAAGCTTATATCTTTTGAAGAAGTGACTCGACCTTTTGAAAGGATTCACATAGATTTTTTGGGTCCTGTAGAAGGAAAAATGTTTTTTATAATTATTGATGCTTTTAGCAAATGGCCAGAAGTTTTCATTTGTCCTCAAATAAATGCTGAAACTACAATCAGTAAGTTGAGGGAAACGTTCGCGCGCTTTGGATTGCCGGATAAGATTATAAGTGACAACGGCACTCAGTTTGTATCTTGTGAATTTATGACTTTTTGTGAATTAAATGGTATTAAACACAGAACAACATCAGTGGCTCATCCGGCTAGCAATGGAGCTGCCGAAAATGCGGTTAAAACATTCAAAAATGCCTTATTTAAAGCAATGAAAGATCCAACAAACGCTAAAGTGTCGTTATCAACTCGAATTAATCGTTGGTTGTTTACTTACAGAAATGCGCCGCATTGTACTACAATAATAAGTCCCGCCGCACGTATGTTTAAAAGAAACTTAAAAACCAGATTAGATTTTGGAATACCTCACGAAAAACCTGTAAAAGAAAATAGAACAATGAAAGGTAACAGGGAGATTAGTTTTGAAGAAGGTCAAGTTGTAATGGTTAGAGACAATAGAAATCCTAACAAGAAAACTTGGACTAAAGCTGTCATTGATGAGGTAATTGGTAAAAGAAACTACTTTGTCAAAACCATTGGAGGTAATTTAATTTGGAAGCGACACACTAATCAGATTTTAGCTGTAAGCGATGCCAAAAATTTGGAGACTAAAGAAGTAAGCATTGACGATACAGTTTGCGTAGGAAAAGAAGACAACAATCAGATTTCACCGATTATTGTCAATAAAGACAAACAAAATAACGAAACCGACGCTACGGCGAATATTGGAAGTTATATTGATAGTAATATTCAATCTTCCCCAACTAAAAACTCAGTAGTTTAGATATATGATATAATTCAACAACTTGTAGTATTATTATCAATATTAGTTCTGAAATAAACCTTTATATTATATTCAATTATTATTACCACTCTTATTCCAATTCATTACATTAACAGTCACTCTGTACACGTTGATTTATATATTATGTAGCAAAATAAACACACAAAACTATTTCCCTAATACGTTCTGGCGGCATATGTACCAATCCTAGTTCTGCCATCCATCATGTGATCGGTGATCCTTTTCTTATGTTGGAGACCTTACCTCTATCTTTCTATACTCACAATCAGTCTAATTATAAATATAATACATCTATGATCATACTATTCAAGTAAGTCATTAAACCCTGTAAACTTCGTATACCCAATCTAACGGAAACATAATAAATTTTGTCATTCTAACCAAGTGGATGCTACGAAATGTTACATTTAAAAATAAAACAATTCCAAACAGACAATTCAAGAAACTTAGAATTGCTTCTTCGTATCGAGATCATCCTGAAAGTATTTCACGTGGTAACATCATGTCACACAACTGCAACAAAACACTTTTACTTGAACAAGCAAGAATTTCATACAGAGGTATGTAGTACGTACGTATGTAAGTAAGTGCAGCTGTATAAGATTCGCTGAAATTTTACCTCATGAAATTTTTTATTTTTATTTGAAAATTCTTTGAACTTCAAATTTGAATTCCACGCGATAAAAAATGGAATATTGTATGAATTTATAGCGGTTAGTCCTATCGACGTTAATATCTCGTAGCAATCAATTAAAGCAAGATTTTAACAAACTATGCATAAAATTTGGTGGCAAACTTTCTGCTACCATGCATTTTCAAGTTTGCGCTCGGAAAATTTACGAAAGCGCTAGCCTATAATACGCGCATACTGCGGCCGAACGAAGTATGACAAAGTTCGAAACTGGCCTCGCCAGGTAATATACAGGAATAGTTTGGCTGTTCGCATTCCCTCCGGATTTTAGGTAATCGTTTCCGAGCGCGTTGTCCTCTTCGATCACAATGAACTAATGCATGCTAACACTTAATGTATTATCAAAAGGGAATCCGAGTTCAAGCGAAACATCCTAATTATTGTGAACCGCTAATTTCATGAAAATTTACAACTTGGTGAATTAAGTTGTTCTCCGTTAGTTTACCGAAGTTATACACCACAATTCACTCTATCGATTATCTAAGTTAAATTAAATTACAGTGCTCGCTTGCTGGCTGAATGTTGCCTGTTTGACTGTTTCGTTGTATTCGAATAGCAAGAAACGAAAACATGTTTACAATCAGTTTATCTTGTACTGTTTTTATACTATATCCACATTCGAATACACAACAAGCCTAAATTATTAAGAATTCGATAGCAATTACATCGCCTGAAAAAAAAATAATACTAATAAGGATTGATTACTTTCATGCTTGATGAAATCAATTCAATAAATCTACAAATTCTAATAAAATATTCTCCCTACATACATTTCCGGTGCATTCGTATTATTTTTTGGAGAATAAAAATTGGGTCAAAATTAGTTATTAATTACACTAAAAAAATATCTATTATATTCTTTAATAAATAATTATATGAACTTGGTGTCGATCAATAATGTAGACAGGAACTTATAGACTAGTTTGATAAGGGTAGAAATACATATTCTAGTCTGTCAATAATACGCTGTGATATTATGTGCCAAGTACTAAAAAAATAATTGCATTTAAAATTTTAAATTTGTCTCATCTGCAGATAAATTATAAAACTTATAATGGGCGTTAATTGTTCTTCTTTCATAATATTAAAATAATTTTCGCTCTCCAAGCAAAAGGAATAAAATAGATAGAAAATTCTCATGAATTTAATTGGGCTAATTGATATGTTATGTACCGATATAAATAGGTGTACAAAAATTAAGCAACAAATTGTAAAAATATTAAAAATAAAAAAGGACTTACCCATCACTGTTAAGGTGAAACTCTTTTCCTCATTACCAGCCTTGCAGAGGTAGGTACCCCTATCTGCTTCGGTGACTTTGTCGAAGAAAATGGCAACTCCCTGCTTGCTGCTTTCCACTCGTGGTTCGGTCGTTTCGCTGAGCTTTCCTTTGCGAGACGTCCACGTCACCTCAGTGTCATTAAAGCCGGAGCACGTCACCACAGCGCTGTCGCCCGGCTTTATTATTAGGGTCTCGGGAATCACCGTCAATCCCAAAGTCAATTCTGAAAATTAGGTGTAGGTCAAAATTCATCAGTGTAATACGAGAAAGATTAGAATTAACAGTTAATGTGGATTTCATTTCAGCTGGAATAAATTTTTCTTGCTCATGAATTTCAATTTCAAACGTTACAAATCCTTCAAGATACCTATCAGGGCTGTGGGTATACTTACAGTTAAAGTACAAATATAAGTACTAAGTACTCTTTTAGAACTTATACTTGTATTTAAGTACATGCAACAGGCATATTTGTACTTGTATTTAAATACTTTACTCAAAGGCCTAAAATACTTACACTTATACTTTGTAAAGTTTTTCTATGTTTGGGTACTTAGTTTTACAACCAACATGTTCACATAATAGATTATCTATCAATGTACAGGGAACTCACAAATAATTTCAACCCACGTGACCTCGCCATATAGGAAACACATTGTACTCTGTTGGTAACAATGCGGTGCTGAGGTTAAATCGTTCGAGGATGTAATGCCAGCGATTTACAAAAGCATCGTAATTTACATCAGCGACTGAGAATGCTTGTTTAAAGTGGTCAAACATACTTATAGTCACGAAAATCAATGACAAATACACTCTAATTTGAAGCAACTAACTCACTCTCAGTGTTGCCGTTTCTAGAAAACAAAACCTTTTCAAATAGGTCACGTGGTTTGAAGTAATTTATGATTTTCCTGTATAAGGATAGTACTTATTTAGAAGTACAAGTACATTTTGCACTCAATTGGCATAATAACAATTGGAACTTACAAGTACTTTATAAGTATAAGTAGTATATATGTATAACCCTTCATATAACTCAGAATCTATATGAAAGGTTCTTGTTCTTAAGTATATTTATTTTTGTTATACTTGTACTTCTACTTCTTGTATTTATAAGTAGAGATGGGCGATACGGGAAATTGTGTATCGATACGTATTGATATATCGAATATCGATACGTATCGAGTATCGGCTACCGATACGTATCGATATGTATCGAAATATTGGATTGATATGTATCGATATATCGATATGTTTCGAAATATTGAACAGAGATTTAAAACTTTGGTGCAAAAAACGGTTATGACCAGTTTTTCAAGTCTCCAGAAAATTGAAATAAAGTAAATATCTTCTAAACGGTAAAATAAAATGAATTTAGTTTAAGGTTATTGCTTAAACTTATGATAAGAAATCCGATATTTCGATACGTATCGATATTCGATATCCGATATTTCGATACGTATCGATATGCGATACGTCGATACAGTTGAAAATGTGTATCAATACAGCTGGCGTATCGATACGTATCGATATATCGATACATCGACCCAGCCCTATTTATAAGTACACAGCTCTGTTATCTATTAACGTTTTTCTAAATATAATTTCTGTGGTAACCACCAAGTAATTAGTTTATTCAGAAGAGTTTTATGGAACACTAAATTTGCTATTTATTATTAAAAATATCCCGATTATTTTATATTATAAAATATTTTATTACCACTGACAATTTTTATTATAACATATAGCTAGTTCCTTCGTATTGAAATCTCTTGCCTCTAACAAAGTAAGTTTCTTAATTAACGGAATAAAGATTTTAATTTTAAAGCTTAAGGAAAGAAGTAATTATAATAATTAGAACTGTAATTATGAAACTGACATTCTCAGATTTTATTTTGCCGAAGCGTCCTGACACCTGTCGTGGAAAATCTGACACGGCAAACTTCAAAAAAGGATAAGTATCCAAAAAATTATAAATCCATCTTCTGTGTTAATCGCATCGAGAAGATACCGAGCGAAGTACACCGAGCCGAGGTTATGACGCGGAAAATGGAGTTTCAGTCATATTTTATGATTAAAATTTAAAATTTCGTTACAGAGTAGTGGTGCGTTTATTACTGCACCATTTAATTAGCATAATAGAAGATAGGAAGCTGCTATGAAAAACAACTTTGTTTTAATAATGACTCAGGAATTACTTTTGTGTGATTATGTAACGAAATGACGCAGAAATTTACTACTTTGTTGGCAACGTTTCATTCATGTCCAAAAATAATTCATTTGTATATTTGATGAAAGTAAATGTAAACATTTCGTAGCATAACACTCATTTTTTAAACAGTTTTCAATTTTCATCATAATGAAGTTTCAGAAAGCTCATTGGAGTTGAAAAAAAAGTAGAGAAAGAATATGATATCAAAATATTATCTATTATTCCGTTCTTCAGCAGTGGCTTCATAAACTTTGATTTGGGAATCGATATTTTTTATGAAATATCAATTAATGCATAAGTGTACATAACAAAAACGATTTATATATTAATAAAAGGCCTCAAATTTGATTGTTTTTCGACAATACTTTTAATTGATTATTTTTTTACCATATTAATTTTGGCATTTTTGAATTTATCAATATATGACAACACTGCACTCATTGCACTTTAGTCAATTTGACAAATGCATCAAAATCACAATAATAACAGTAACTAAAGATCATTTTTTATTTATATGCCGATCGTATAGGTCTGAGTTAAGAAAATATACGACGAAATCACATGACATAACAAAAGCCGCAAGGCTATTTCACGAGTTAGCAAGTTAGTTACATAAAAATTATTTGACTTCTCGCGATCGATCAGCATAATATTGAAAAAATGAACTGCATATTCGTATACCTACTATTTAAATGAATAGAGTGATATGATAAAGGTTTATGGCGCGTCAAATCATAATTCTACGAATGTCAAGAGTCGGTATAAACTCGATGAAAGCGCAGATGTATCGTTCTTATTTGTAGTTAATATACAGAATCGGAAATTTGAGTATTGGACTTAGCAAGTTTGCTTCGATTCGCCTGCATCAAACACAATTGAGCCACGAACACAAGTGCACGTGATAATTCAAATTTCTCTCTTCATTTTTCTAGTGCGTTCCCTGTCACGCATTATAACAGGATGTCCAGTTGAACATTTACCGAATCTGTATTTATTTCAACAGAAACGAAATCAGTCAAAGTTGTATCATTTAACAAACCACATGCCTGCTTCTATTTAAAACAAACTTCGGAAAAATATACCGACTTTTATATGTAGGACTTCAAATTTTTCTGAGCGATTTCGGAAGATTAATGTAGTTGAAAAAGTTTCCTCAACTTCAAAAGTTTTCATGCTGAAAATATACACATCATGTAAAAATAAATACATTTTGTGTGCTTAAAAAAGAGTTCTAAACGATTGTTTTGTGTTCCAGGATAAAATTAAACGTTTTTGCGTATTAGTCGTATGCACACACAAAAAAAAATTAACCACATTCGCTCATATTGTTATTTAATGGATAGCTTCCATCTAGTTAATTAATTTAGCGCTTTTATCTTTCGCGGATTGCAGGCAGTGTCGACGTCAATTCCAGCAGAAAGCATGAAACATTATGCGATGTTGCGGCGCTATTCAACGCTACTACAACAACTGCAATTTATAAAACTGCAAACGATGTCAGGTACATGCAATAAAATTCCAGATCGAAACGCGGATTTTTAATAAAGCCGTAAAACAAACACGGATCGATCGAACGTCAATAATAAAGTTTAATATTAAAGTTTAAACTTGGGCAATAAATACATCCAGTTTAAAACGGCATCGAAAATTTATTACTTTTAAAACAAATCCACACACACAAAGCACTCGGCAACGGAATGCATAAATAAGCTTCCCCTAAAAAAAAATAATAAAATAAAATAAATGTGCGAAGTCGAGAAATACGGAACGGCTGCTCGCTGTCGGTGTTATTATTTTTTTTTTAATCGACGTAGGGGAAGGAAGTTTTAATTGGTTTAAATAAAGTTGTTTTAATTAATGATACCTGAATTTATTGACGTTTTTACGAGTTGCGGGAAAATTTCAAATGCCTGAACAGCACAAAATCAGTAGACAAGTTTAATTCAACGGCAAAAGTGAAATTGAATATTTTTAGTGCATATGCACACTAACAATTTTTTTTAAATATTTTATTCAGCTTTTTACAGATTATACAATGTTCTCTACATCGATATAGAAATGTGTCAAATTTTAAGTACAAAATACAAAGTAATTTTGGTGTAGCTATCGCACTTGGTTTTTGAAAATTCATGTTACAAATTTTCTAAACATGTAGGTAATTGTTTGAGAAGGAGAACATAGGCATTGTAACAGACAGAAAACAAGGTACGCACGTAAAAGGAGGTCTTTCTACAATAGTAATAATTAATCACAAGCTAACATGATTTTATTGTTTTGAATTTATTTGGTGATCTTTAATAATTAGGAGACGCTGATTACGAATCTGTCATTATTTTATCATATCACATCAGTATCAGTATCAATATCAATCGCTATTTGCCGCTAACTCCATTCATCAGAATAGAGTTAGCGGCAAATAGAGATTGATATTAGTTACAGAGTCCACCCCCAGTAGTGGAACTTTGTAATATCAAACACAAGCATCCAGACTATAAAAACATATCATAACGTTATTTAAAAAAAAATCAAAAAACTGGGTTGCTGTATGAATATCAAACTCCGTTCACATCTATGTAGATTTCTTCCCAGAAAATTTTGGTGATTTCAGTGAACAACAGGGAGAACGCTTTCATCAGGACATGAAAGAGATAGAAAAGCGATTAAGGCCGATAGAATGTAAATATCATAGCCAACTACTGCTGGTCAGTAAAACGTGATATTCCAAACGCCCCCCATAGAAAAGCACTCTAAGGCGCAGGAAAACGGAACATATCACACAGAGCCATCTTATCACATCCAAAGGGCTTAACCTCTTAAGTGCCCAGAAGTGAATTCAATAGTGCTATCATAGATGCCCAGCAAATTTATCGCATGCGAATATAACAGTCATCGGCAGCAACCTATCATGATTGACATATATATTCGTCATTGGCACCACATCATGCTATTATTGACTTATATGTCCGTCATAGCTCATACAAAAAAAAAACTGTTTAAGAAAGTATATTTATTTTTGTTACAAAATGCTACAAATACAGGAACACACTGAACCACGAATACGAAACAAATAAATTTTATTGCTTTGTATGGTACATTCCGAAACAAGGCGCAGGGCATAAACCAGTATGGCATTTAGAACACCAGTATCTAGATTCCTTTCTAATTTTCTTTTCTGTACAGATGACACACCTTTGAAAAAAATATAAAGTTTAGGAAGAGCAATTAAAATACCCTAAAATACCTTTTTGTTGGTTTTTCTTTAGTTATAGGCAGAATCAATGACGGAAAGTGTCGTTCAATAAATCTCGACGGCATAGGAGTTCTAGATCTTCTTCTTTTTTCTACCAATGATCTGCTGTATTTTTCTATAATTTTCTCTCCAAGTTCCACTAGAAAATTAATTCTTTTGAGCTTTCCGCCATTCTTTCTGTAAATATGAAAGGAATTCAATGTTGTCACGCTCCGAAAATGCCAAAATATTTTCATGTAGTACTTCTTCACTCTACTTCTTGCTGTTCCATAAAAATGAAGGTAGTTATCTGCCAAGTCGACACCGCCCATTTTTGTATTATATTCCAACACGCAAGCAGGCTTTTCAATTTCTCAATTTCTAGTCACAACCTTCTACATACCATTGTCATGGACAGTGCTGATCATTACAACATCTTTTTTATCTTTCCATTTCCAAAATCATAATTTTTCTCCTGTACCTAGCAATTATCTCCCCTCTGTTTAGTTTTCTTTTCATGTCACTTGGAATACCCTTCCTATTAATTCGCATTGTTCCTATGCAGTCGGTTCTTTTTTTGACTAATTTGTCAACTAAATCAACACTCGTATAATAGTTGTCTAAGAAGAGCGTATATCCTCTGTCAAGTAAAGGATCAACTAATGATAACACTATTCTAGAAGTTATTGGTTCTACTAAATATTTTGTACCATAGTCTGTATCAGCGCCAGTATAAATTATGAAATTGAATACGTAGCTCGTACTACTTTCAGATAATATAAACAATTTTACTCCAAACCTTTTCCGCTTTGATGATATATATTGCTTGAAACCTAATCTCTCTTTCTATCCTATCAATGACTCATCTATAGAAATATTTTTTTCTGGTGTGTACGTTGTCATGTACTTGTCTCTTAGGTGATCCAGTATTGGGGAAACTGTTATAAGTTTGCGGTTTTTAGTGTTTTGATTTATTGTTGAATTATCAACAAAATGTAAGAATTTCAGTAGCAAATGAAATCTCTTGTCAGACATAATGCCGGGAAAAAATGGTGTTTATATACTCTGTCGACGTGTAAAATACATTTTATACTCTGGTTTTGGACGTACACCTTGTAAAATGAGAAGTCCTAACAATGTTCGTATTTCGTGACTGTCAGTATCTTTCCATTTTCTAACTCTGGAATGTTCTTTTATATTTTCTGCATTCTGAGCAATAAATTGATTTGCAAATCTATTTGTTTCAGTCACTATTAGCTCAATAATAGCATCGTCAAAGAAGTGTTCAAAAATATCTAAGATATTATTCAATTCAGGTACCTGTACGCCACTGTGTCCAGTGAATTGAAAATATGGACGTGGTATACCATCGGAAGTCCAAGGCATATCAAAAATTTCGAGTTCATTTTCCTGATCGTCAAAGCTTCTCTCGGAATCACTGCTATACTCTTCAGATTCGCTCGCCGATTCTTCCGAACTTTCGAAATTGTCAGCTTCGTCTTCCCAAGACATATCACTTTCAGTGTCGGACATGGTTGTACTTTCTTTTATTCGCACGCGGACATACAAAGAACACTTGTGGTTGTACCCCACAACGTCGACTGAACATGAATCAACACGATATTGGTTATTTTTTGAAGTTCCAGTACAAATCTCACAGAGGGATGACCAGTAAGACACATCCACTAATGCTTTACCTAAACGTTAGTGTACGAGAGAAATGACCGCATGCGAACATAATCGACATAGGCATGGTTGGTCCCAAGAAAAACTTCAAGGCGAATATATACGTCATGGGCAAGGAATTAGGGTTTTCAATATGCGGGTATATACGTCATAGGCACTTAAGAGGTTAAATAAAATATATATTTCGGTTGTAATTTTGAAAATAACTGTTTTTTTTTATATAAATGATTGATTTTTTTTCTCGAAAATACGTACAGGGTTTCGCTAAATTCCGTGGATATGGCTTAACCACAGATTCCTGGGCTCAAAATAAGACGATTTAACGCAACTTATCTATATCCAAAAGTGCTGCGTTAAGCCGGAATTCTGCTTCAAAGTTCTTGAAAAAAAAATTATTTTGATTATAAGAGAAAAATCCTTGAATCAATTTGGATGATTTTTGGTCCACAGGAACGTAATTCACATTTTCAGATGATTTTGGTAATTTGCAGTGGACTGCTAGGATAAAAAGCAAGGTTGCCACTACCCTGATATTACTATAACTTCTTTTGTGTTAGCCAGATAGCTTTAATTAATTAATTAATTAATTAATTAATTTAAGAGTCGTTCTTTAAAAATCTCTTACACTTTTCTATTTTGTAACTAAACCGTAAGAAATATCAAAAATTACAAAGACACAATAAAGATTCGTAATGAACGACTCTTTCAAAAAATTAATTAATTAAAGCTATCTGGCTAACACAAAAAAAGTTATAGTAATATCAGGGTAGTGGCAACCCTGCTTTTTATACTAGCAGTTGATGATGTTTTATGTAGAAACTCACGAGCAACCACACTAAAATGCGCCGGTGCTCCATTATGCATGAACCACTTTACATTCCTCGTTGCCAATGATACATCCTCGCTTCCAGCAGTAAACAGTTTTTAAAAAGACTTCGAGAATCAAACGCATGCAACCATCCGGGAATTGTTAGCTACACTTGACCTTCTCAACAGACTATCAACCGTCATTTGCGTCGGATTGATTTCATGTGCAAACGACATAGGCAATATTCTCATGAAGTGACTAATGCACTGTTACGTTTCAAATCTCCCGCCAAAGAAAACACGGAATTTAGACGATATCTGGCCCGCTTTCGATAGTTGGCAAGCCAGTACCCCTCCTTTGCTTCTTCGAAGTCTATTGGTGGATGACGCACCACGTGACTGTCTTCGGTTTCATATCCTAGCAACCTTCGCCTGCGACAATTTCGCCTCGTTGAGGGCCTTTCTCGTTCGAAGTGTGTTACAAGTCAGACGTGTTTTACGTGCATAATAAAATTATCGGAGTTCTTGCTCTTTCAATAAGCGGGGAGGAGTAACTCATTTGCGATTGTGCCGGAAGATTTCGTGACACCATCAAACACATTTGGGGATAATTTTAACTCCCATTCCAAGCCTGGGAACTTATTAGGTAATGTAAAAAGTGCAATGGCGTGTATCAAAATGGCTGCTAACGAAACCTTTTCCCTTTACATTCAGACTTTTCTGTTTTGGCGCAGTTTTCTGCACAGGCTTTTAGGCCTAGTTCTCCGGAGGCGCTTCTGCCCTGTGAATGTACCATGGCCCGATCGTGGAAACCTGACCAGCCATCTTGACGATCCCAGCTGATCCAGTTTGATTCAGATTGTCGACGCTACCCGCGGACGACAGAGGGCGTCGTAATTACCCACCGGCCACCACGCTTCGGTCGGTAACGTTGACCCTAACCAAAGCCGTCTCTATCTAACAAGCCGTGCTGTTACGCTTGGCAACGTCGCATTGATACCCGAAAGTAGTCCTAATCGAACTTGACATCTACAACATAAACCTAATTAATAATTCAGAAAGAATAGTTATTTATTTACCTACAACGAAAAGTCAAGTTTTAAAGTAATTAGGAGCAAGTTGTTTAGCCGAGGCTGTAATTACTTCCAAGTATATATATTTAAAGTCAATTTTCGTTCGAGGTAAATATGAAATTTTCTTTCAAACTAGACAAACTTAACGAGTTTAAAATTAAGTACTAGGACTTTAAAGTTCCACTTTTTGTACCATTCAAAATCCGAAAAATGTCACATTGGTATGAAATAAAAGTAAATAAAGGAAAACGAAAAAGTTTGGTTATCTAGCAGAATTAGGCTTTGTGGACTTACCTTGATTGTTAATATAACATTTAAAACGTTATTTTAGTCACCAATACTATAATAAACAATAAAATTTGATTGATAAGTACAGAATTACGTTACAGAATTATCTCGTACAACTTACGTCAAACTGGTGAAACTCGTGATCGGACTACTTGCTCTGCTGCCAAATTTACAAGTGCACGGCTTGTTAGATAGAGACGGCTTTGGCCTAACGCATGACTGGACGCGCTGTCAAAAGGTTAGGTATTCCAACTTTAGTTTTGCGGATCGATCGGTTTATATTTTAGTCATTTCTCGTGAATAGTTGAAGAGTGTAACTTCTAAGTGGTCTAAGTGCCAATTTTATTAAAAAGAAATAGAACCTGAAATCTATATAATAATACTAAGGCGCTTATGATTGCTATTTTGCTAACCGTGAATGAACTAGAAAATATTGTGTTGGCACATAGAGCTTTCAGTAAGGCACTGGAGATAGCACACATAGACTCTTTTAACGGTAAAATATAATATCACACACAATTGGCACTTAGACCATTTAGAAGTTACACTCTTCAGTTGTATCGCGAGGAAGAATTTCGAACTACGTGTTGCGCTGCGTTTACCGTAGTTAACTTTAGCATAAATTAAGAAGCCACTTGAAATTATGTAAAGTGCTGCATGTTTTGATTTGTTTAATAAAACCTCAGTTGCGTTAACTTTAACTTCGAGTTTAATTTCTGCATTCACGCACACCAGTAAGTAAAGTCTCACCTCTGTTCTGCTGTTGATTTATTTCTGCCCGATATGGTCGATTGAAGACGTCGACTGGTCGATTACGTTTCGCTGAAAAGCGGTCTTCTGGCGTCCTTTAATAATTTTACCAACTTAATCAACCCGCCCCTTTCTTCACTGTTGCTAGCCCGGGGAACAGCTGATACGTTTCGTCAGCAGAAGCTTGTCATCTGTCAGTGGTAAGTAAGAGGCAAGTAGTTTAAATATAAATTTGGTGACAGCACAAGCTCAGTGACTGATGCCCGGTTGCACCACCTTTTTAAGCTGAGCTTAAATTTTAATTATGTTTAGAATGTCACATTTACGCATGGTCAGTATAATGTCAAATACATTCTGATTGACATTTAAACTTCAACTTAAGTATGAATTAGAATGTGACTAACTGTATCACAAACTCTTTTAAACGGACACTAAATGGCGCATAAACACTTAACGTTTCGCAGTCGTTCGACAGCTTCGTCAGAAGTGAAAAATATTTCATATGAAAGAATTTTTTTAGCGAAATCCGATACATATCTGTTAATTTTGTGACATGACATATCATACGCTCTTTTCAAAGGGTCAATAACATGTTTAGGATATACTCCTTCTTTTCTACATTTAAGCAAAAAGAGCTTACGATTTTTTATTTTGGTAATTTTAATTAAAGTTTTAGAATAAATTTCACACAGTACCTTACTTTGGTGCCCGTAGCGACCCTCCACAACACAACACAACACTCTTTCGAGATCCCACTGATAATAGTTTTGGCGTCGTATTGTAACTTGTGACGAAAAGTGGATCTTTTTTGTTAATTTTAACAGAAAAACCCGATGGGTTACTAAAGATAGAAAGCCAGAACCACGAATCCGTCAAAATCGTTTTGAAAGGAAAGTAATGCAGAGTGTTTGGTGGAATTTTGAAGGAGTATTGCATTTCGAGGTAGTCCCAAAAGGTCATGCTATAAATGTTGACCTTTACTGTCAATAGCTGGATCCGGGTGTAGGGAAAATGTCAAGCAGTTTTCAAATCAAACATAAAGGGGAAATTTCAAAATCCGACTAATGCAAATTCTCTCCCTAGTCGTTTAAACACTGAGTGCACTTAGGACCATATTTAAATAATCACTATTTTTTTCAATCTTTGTCCAAGATTCAATTGAATTCGCAACAGTTATCAACATGATGAAGCAAAATGTATTACTGAGAGGAAGATAAATGAGTACGTGTGATCCAGTTAATCACTAAATCTGAATCCTCTAGATTTTTCCCTCATGGAGTGTTTAAAACAATAATTAGTTTCCGCAAAAAAATTGCCAGTACAGAAGAATTACGACAAAGAATTATTAAAGCTACACTTCAAGTTCAAAGCGAGAATTTTATTGGAATTTCATGTTATCAAGCTTATAATAGGGCACGTATACCTTTCTGTTATACGGTCGTTTCGAAAACTATGAACTTTAAAATACTTCTATCAAAAACGAAGCACAATTCACAGAAAAGCTGTTTCTTATCTTCTGCTTAAATTTCACGGTGAATACGAATTTTCATTTTCTGCTTCTCGCTATAGATCACTTGTATTAGAAAAACTAATTGTAAAAAGCGAAGGATAAAGAAGAAGTGTAGTTATGTACCATCGCCAGCCTAAAAACAAAACAAAAAAACTGTAAAACCGTTCGAAAATGAACCTTACGGCTGTGGCCTTGGTCTGTGAGTACACCTACACAAAATCACAAATTATAGGTTCATTAGTTATTTAAGCCCGGATGATCTTTTTTATACATTTAAGAAATAGCCAATCGGGGCTGGAAATTTGAAATAACGAATCGTAAGCTACACGATCCCTAGCTCTCACCCAAAAACTACGTACAGCTTATCGACGAGGGATACAGGGTAAGTAGTACGAGGTCTGTACTGCATTGGCCCATAAATGAACGATTAACTAAAAAAAAACTTGTACAACATTTATTCGAGCCTTAAGCTGCAACACAATTTTTCAACAAAATCTCCTTTCCTTTCAAATCCGATTGGAAAAAAGATTTATTCGTATTTATCACCTACTGTTTTATAGCCAGTTTTGTGAGTGAAATCTGATCCCTCTAAACCGTTTTTCATTCCAAACAAGTGGAAATCCGGACTGAAAGGTGGAAGTAACCTTACTAATCATCAAAGGACGGACATTTGTATGATTGTTCACGGTCACTTCGCCTCGAGGACTCAACGCGCACGTAAAGTAGCAAGTCCATGAGCGTCGGGCAGAAGCCGAGTCAATATATTAATATATTACTTTCAAAAAAGTGATTAATATGCTATAATAAACATAAAGTTATAATCCGTAAATTATAATTTCTTATTTTGAAAAGATTACTATATTTATTTAGAGTGTAGAGTGTAGTGATGCGAACACCAAATTTTACGCTCGGGATATTAAGACGACCAGTTACCGCACAGGGCGTGCCACTCATGCGAACGACATTGAATTCCATCATTCCGTCCGTTGTCTGCTAATCATCCGAGTTTTTATATTGTCTCAACAGTGGCAAACGCAGTGTCGTGGTGTAACACAATGTTGTGCAAATGTTTGTTTGGTCTTTTCTTTCTGATGGCTTCCCCAAGCTTTTTAAACGTCAATATATAACGCTGACTATTGGTGCCCGATTCAAGATAGTCAACAAGAATAACACCTTGCCTATCCCAGAGCACAATTATTGCCATAATTTTATTCGCATATGTTTGCACTTAAAATATTTTTGGATGAGGTTTCACCTCCTGTCGCTACATTGTCGAAAAAAGATAGGGTCCATGTTCCTCGAGGGAATTTATGAGATCAACATATCTCAATTTTTTTTTCCTTGAGTTCATTGGTTAACTGACATGTAATCCATCTAGCACATATCTTAGAGCATCCAAGATCATGTTTAATCTTCCTCACAACATTGTATCCACATGCCAAAGCATTATCAATATTCGGAACCGTCACACATCGATCTTCACGTATCATTGAATAGCAATTTCGTTTCATCTGTTCCAATAGTAATCGGTCTTCCTGATCGTGGTTTATCAAAAATATCAATTTCGCCGGCCTTAAATTTGTTGACCCACCCAGGCATGTTGCTGATATCAATTCTTGTCGAATCACCATACACGTTTAAAAACCTTCCATGAATTTTTGACACTGAACGACCTTCCTTTTCCGAGAGAAATATTGTCGCCCTTCTGCCGAGGCAGGAAAATCTCGAGGATGTTAAGCAGTTTCGCGGGCAAACTGTACAAAACATTTTTTGGGCAACCAACCGTATAAAATCTTCAATTCTTTGAGTAAAAAAATAGTACTTTTAATTTCCGTTGTAAATAGATAGACGGCTTTCATATCACCATAAAATGAGATAAATTTTGTCAACTCTTATGTGTGGAAATACATAAGTGACATTTAGTTTAACGATCGTTACTAGGCCGTTGCGTATGCGAAATAATCATTGCGCGTACAATAGCCCAAAATAGTTACTTATGTAACAAGGCAGTAAAATAGCACTTTAATGAACGAGTTTGCAAACTGCGAGTCAAGGTAGAGCCGCGGCGAGCAAGTAAATTACTTCTATAAAGACACTTTGCTGCCGTGGAGCATACAACATTTTTTCGACTACCACTTACCAAAGTCAATCATTTGAAATGTTCAGAACTTGTAGATAGATAAATAATCCTAATATTAATTAGAACAGATTAATGTCAAATGAGAATTTGAACATAAACTGAAATTTTTCTGCATTAAAATTAGTTGTAATTGTAATTTTAAGCATATCCAGTTTTCTATTTGCTGTAACTTGTCGTGATTATGTTACTTCTTAAATTTTCTCTAGACTGGTTTGGAGTTCTGACAGGATTTGAGATACGCGTGTGTGCTTATATTTTGTTTGCTTCTCCTGAGATTTTATCCTATACTGCTTCATGATCTCCAGTCCGCACAAGATTGACGCTTTTAGATTTTAATCAATTCTTAAAAGTTTAATGTTCTCGCACTCATTTAAAAATGCTGTTTTTTAAGTATTTCGTAATTTTGTACATGTATTTAAGAAATTTTGGTATCGCCGTAAAGAGAGAGAAAAAAACTGTAACGAACGGATTGCAGAAATTAATACATTACTACATTTTGATTCAGAATGAGCATGGAAATCAACGACTTTATGCTAATTTATCTTCGGAAATAAAAACTTAGTAATGGTAAAACGCTCCAACTGAACACCCTCTAGACATACAATTTTTGATACCCCGATTCTCAGGTTGTCAGGCTTCGTTTATAAGACTCTACCCTTTAAGTATGTACAGTGTGTGTCGGCTTCTCATACACGTTTGTCCTTAGTTTATTTCAATCTTTATACTTTCATTGTACACTTTATGGATTACTCTTGAACATATTCGAGTTATTAATCTGTATAAACAAAACTTACAAATATTTGAAACTGCTGAATGTTCTCAAGGTTCGTTTGTGAATAGAAAAATGAAATTATTAATTTTCTTTTCCTTCAAAATATAAGAGAAAGTTCTGAGCAAACCGAATACTTTTTGAATTTGGACGGCCGCAGCTCTTGATAATCGTCGATCGGCTTCGGTCGTCCGGGTGGTAAATTTTACGACGCACGATATATGGGTCACCGATTTTTGAATTTCGCCCCGGGTGCGCTTTCCCTCCGGAAAAACGCCCTTAAAGTGACGTCTTCCGATGTTTTCTCGTTATTGACGGAGCTAGAGGAAATTTCTTGAAAATTCGTAATTTGTATACAGAAACATAAAATTATTAATTTTCTCCAAACTATTGTAATAATACATGTTCAAATATCTGCTAATACAAAAAATCAAAAATATGATACTAGTAATAATTAGAGCAAACGAACCGATGCAAGAAATCACATTCACCAACACGCAAATTACTTAATGGTTTAAGCGTGATCTAAATGTGCAATGTGAAAGTGTGAAACTTACTCGTAATGTATTTTTCTAATGACCAGGAAGCAAAAACAAAAATGTCTCTTCCGTGACAATGCGAGAAGGCATTGCCGTGACCAGGATTCGAACCTGGGTTACTACGGCCACAACGTAGGGTCCTAACCACTAGACGATCACGGCTACCAGAGACTTGTTTACTAAAACTTAAAACGCATAACTTGCTCTGTTAACGTTAAAACTTTTAACCTATAAGCGCAAGAAGCGTGAAATAATACTGAGCAACTAGAACCGTAATAAGAACAACAAACTTATAATCCTGTTTACAATAATTATTAAGATTACATTACTTACATTGAAAAAGATATAAGTACAATAAGAAATCATTGGCATAACAATTAAAAACAAACAGAGGCTCTAAATATAAAATTGTTTCTGTAAAGAGCAATGAATTATGAAATTTGCAAGGACCATTTTAGAGTCTTCAAAATTATAATACATAAACTAATTAAGGACAATGGTGTTCACGTTTTCTAAATGTTCACGTTTTGGATACTAATTAGACAAATTTGCTTACAATTCACGTGTATAATTTTATTACACATATATAGAGTATGTATTGACGAAACCTCGAATATTCATGAAACAATCTTTATGTAAAAGATATAAAGAAAAACTCTTTACTTACAAAATGTTTAAATTTAACTAATTTTGTTTAATAAAGTAATATTTCAGATAGATATGTTCAGAAAAAAAAAACTGTTTTCTTCTAAGACCACCCACATAGTGAGTGATTAATACTTCTAATAAAATGGATGGTAATCTTAGCATGTACGGGTAAACAAAAAACAAGTTCATTATTGGCTTCTTATCAGAAATATTTCACAACAATCAACAGGACAGATACATTTACCGTAAGCGAACCAATTAATCAATTGCGCTCAATGAAAAAAATGTTTCGTGTTTTCTGCGTTCCAAATTTATTGAACCCGTCCATTGAGGCGCGCGGATTTTTAAAAGCGCGTGGCCCATAATGAAGCACTAATTTCGAGTCGGGAAACCCCCGAAAAAGGAATTCGGGCCGCGCGGCGTTATTGAAACGCAAACGAAACTGGAAAACAAGTAATAAATCTTAACGCTATCGTAAATTTATCGACAGACACAGCGTTACAAATGAGAGGCTTAGTCCTCAGAAAATCAATGCTATAAGTCTTTTATGTATTACCAGCGGATCTGCGGGGCACGTAGCCCACTAATTATACATAATTTGTTCCGGGATTGGAGTTTGCGAAGGACAAATGTCCAGGGCATTATGGAAACTCGTACTATTAAAATATAATAACAATATACCTAGGATAAACGACCAGGGATTACCAGAGACTATTCTTATAGGAATAAACTGTTTAGAATTATGTAGTTTCACTAAAACGTGTCGCCCGTATTTAATTTGTATTCATAGTAGCACACTGTTTTGCATTTGCACCTGCAAAAGAGAGTAAGATAGTTGAAAATATGCACATGTGTTAATACTAGAGTAGTTGAGTTTTGAAAACATTTTCACTACCATTATGCTATAAAATGATAATTGGCAATTTACTGAAATAAATTCAAAGACTGTAAACACAATAAATTTCTGTTACCAATTTAGGTGTTTACAACCGATTATAGAAATAAAGAAATTCTGGTCATCCTTTCAACAACGAAACTATCAAAATCAAGGAAAAGAACTGATCGACAAAACTGATCTGAAAAACAAGGAAAAGAACTGATCTACACCATTGCACAAATAAGAATACCAAAAGAAAAATTCACGTGAAAGTGGAAGCAGTAGTTAGGACTATTCCGACCCTTGAAGAAGAAATATGACAAAAAATGAGTTGAAGAAAGCCAAAACATCTAACCAGTATATTATGATCAAATGAGAAGTGAATGCCTTAATAAATCTGAAAAAGGACAACGAAAATAAAGAAAACGCAATTAAGATGATTGCTACAATTTACTGGATTCCAAAGAACGATTCGACGGAGAATATCACAAGAACATTCAAGGAGCTGATTAAGAAGCCAAATTTACAGAAAAAAGAGTTGACAACTAGTTGACAACCAATATCGAAAATTCATAAGGAAGGAGTGCCAATGTCGATTTCGGTGAGCACCATAGGTCACCAACCTCCACTCTCCTTCAGATATATTGTCATACATTCGACAAACGACATCTATGTCAAAGTTTCGCAAAATGTATGTAGGGGAAAGTAGTACACAGCGAGACATTTCTTTTGGCTTTATCGATTAATATTCAACTATAATCTTAGCACAAAATATAAAAGTAACATGCCCTTTCACCCTTTCAGTTTTTAACTAGCAATGTATGACGGCAGCAACTAATATTAGTTAACTAAGAATAATTGTTTAAAGAAAAGTGCTAACTGTCTCATTGTATACTACTGGTAGTACAGAGCGAGACATTATATTTTTTATTGTAAATAACCATAACTAAAACAAAATGTTCATCTACTTATTAAATATCATCGGGTTACTGCAAAAACAAGCTAACTCCACTTGTTGTCAATTCGGAATTAAGTGCTCCATTAGATTAAAAAATGCTCAAAAAACATACTTACAAATTTTTTAAAACCATATAAATCAAAATAAAATGTTAAGGCAGGAGAAACAAGTGGCCGAAATAATCCAACTCCATTTTAAACTGCAATTTTGAACCGTCAAAGGTTCCAAAAATGTAGTTGTCTTGTTTTGGTAGTAACCCGACGATATGTATTGTTAACATGTATAATGAAGTTAGAAACAGAAAAACACAAATAACCACTCAATCTTTTACTTTGCATGGGAGATGGTGGCGGTAGTAATTGAAGGATGCGATGTCTGATTTATTTATAGAAGCTATATCTGGTACGTTCGGAAAGGTAAACCCATTTAGTTTTTTACTTTTTCTTAGGTAGGACACTTTATAATCATTCGATGCATTATTTTCTCCAATTGTCTCATCGTGTGCCAAAACACGTGTAACCTTCTTATATTTCTTTCTCCATAATGTATATTTGTTATTACTTATATTTTATACGCTAATTTTACCGACACTCTCAATTTTAAGAAAATCGTAACTTCGTTGCACAGAAAAACAAAAAAACAAGCGCATTACCTCAAGGGTAAAAGCATACCAAATGCTGCTTCATCCAATCATAACCAATGAAGTCAAATATTATAAAGTGCTGCCAATTCAAAAAAATATCAGTAACTTTTAAGAAAAATGCTTTGTCTCACTGTAACCACCGGCTCACTGTGTACTACCTTCCCCTAGATCAAAACACCTACCAATAATGGCTGTACATGTAATGATTGGCTTGGATTTCGGTCTAATATAATAGCCTTACAATTAGTGAAACTATAAACCATCTAGAAAGTATCGGCAAAAAAGAAAATAATATTGCAACTTCCACTTTTTAAAGTTATGAATGAAACAATTAAAATTGAGAAAAACAATTCTAGTTATTTGTTCATCAAATTCAAATTTCTGTTTAATCCTAAAAATTATATTAAATTTTCAGATAACTTCAAATCAAATCAACTGCATCCTAGAGTAGAACTGGCGTTTCATGCGTGCAAAATTGATGTTGTTATTTTATTTTTCTTACATTTTTTCCATAGAAATAATTAATTCTATTTGTTCCACCAGTTTTCTCTATTTTAAATTTAACGGCACATAGCTCCAATTTCTCTACTTGTTTAAAATTGTTAACATTGAACATCTACATGTGGTCACATTTTTTGTTACATTCTTAGAAAAGTATGATTTTGACAAAACTACTACGCTACTAAGATACCTAGAAAGTAATATGAATTCACAGAAATAAAGAATAAAGAATTCACAGAAATTTCAAAAATTCCGTAAACTTTCTAGACGATCTATAAATTTATCAATTACATATTTCCTATGAAATTAAAAAATCTATAAGCTGAAAAACAAAGTACCAATGAAAAACCAATGTCAATCGCTAATTTGTTCAGAAGGGTGTGAGGAAGCAACAATAGTATAAGGGCAGATTTGAAAAGAAATAATCAGAGAGAACAGATTAAAGAAACGTATACTTTCAAGATTAGCAGTTTCACAAGGACTCGTCGAAGACAACTTTTTCTTCTAGATGCCACGACGAAAATGACTCGGACTTTAATTGTAAATTGCGAAACTTTACAAACATTTTACACAATAAACAATTCTTCTTTCTCGCTATCAAAATCCCTCTTGGTGACCTTGTCATGAAAGTCGATCCTTGCTTGCCCTGCCACTAAAATACATACTAGAATTTTTTAAAAACGTAGATTCAAATAAAACAATGTAAAAAGGAATAAATTCATAAAAATAAAATAGTTTATAAAGGTGAAATTATACAATACACGGTGTTGATTCGTTTTTCAGACATAGGGAAATAGCATGTAAAATTAAACATTTGCAAATATTGGCTCTCCTGTAAATTTTAGAGCAAAACGGTAAAGGAAAAAATTGTTCAGAATTCTAAAACGCACTTAAAGCTTTACTTATTTTTTGAAATTTTGGACTCATATTCTCCAAAATAGTAAAAGTTTTCAGGAAAACTTATTATTTTATTAGCAGTTAACCCAAGACTAGGCGAACATCAAATTAACATTTTTAAATAATGTGTTCAAACTGATCTTCACATGCAGCTAAATAATATCCTTATTGATCATAACCTTCCTGTCTCATGTTTGCCAATTGATACTGAGATACTCTGTCGCATTCGGCAATTGTTGCTTCTTTTAATGTCTCTAAATTTTCATGGGAATTCTGTCAATTATACAATTTATTTTTTTAATTATCCCAGAAGAAAAAGTTATTTGGTGATGTGATAAATCTGGAAAACGTGCCGGCCAGTTAATGGTACCTCCTCTCCATAACAGTGATTAGGAAATGCTTCATTTAAAAAGTTTCGCACAACTGCACTATTGTGCGCATGCTGTACCCACATTTCATGGTCTATGCTAAGATCTCC
This sequence comes from Dorcus parallelipipedus, assembly GCA_958336345.1. Classification (NCBI taxonomy): domain Eukaryota; kingdom Metazoa; phylum Arthropoda; class Insecta; order Coleoptera; family Lucanidae; genus Dorcus; species Dorcus parallelipipedus. The sequence continues at coordinate 35,299,850 of OY284481.1, read as the reverse complement.
TAAAGTGGATCCTACTGAATTTTGCAGTAATTGGAGGTACTTGTTACCGGTGAGGGATCTTTCGATAAAAAACGGACCAATGATTCCTAGAATTCCTGCCCATACGTTAGTTTGATGATGTTGACTTCGGTTAGGGACAGTTAATGTAAATTTTGAGTGGGTGTTCTGATATAGAAAATTTTGAGAATTTGGGATTCCAAGCGCACTTTATCACTAAAGAGTATTCGCTGTAAAACATTATTGCATATTTCCTAGATAGTTTCAGAAAACATCATTTATTGAAATTTGTATAAATAATAATAAGATTTTAAAAGTAATATTTCTTCTTCGGTAGTATAATACTCTATTACAATAATTACGAAACGGAAAGAGAAATCGAACTTTTCTAAAAAGTTAGGTACATAAATATTTATCAATCATAGCTAACTTAGTAAATTGTTTGCATTTTTCAGAAAATGTTTGCCATTTTAATAGAACATGGCTGCGAAATTTAAAGTTTGTAATAATATATTAAGTGTATTTTAGAATTCTGAACAATACCGTTTTGCTCTAAAATTTACGAGAAAGCCAATAATTGTATATAGTTATTTAGTTTTACATACTATTGTGTCTGAAAAACAAATCAACACGGTGTATGAAGTTAAGTAGAAATAATTAATAAGAAATAAATTCTAATGATTCTAATTTATGTATATTTGATGTTAACTCTGGGTCGCAATAGCTTATTTGGTAAAACAGATGAACAATAGAGCAATAACCCTAAGTATTAATACTAATGACGCGGAGAAGTTAAAGCAAGAGCAAATAAGAATAGATATTGTTCCGTGTATAGTGGAAAGAAGAATTGACATCAAAAGATGTTTTAAATGCTGGGCCTACGGGCACAACGCGAGGAACTGTGATGGACCCGATAGAAGCTAGATGCAACAGATGTGCCAAAGAGGGGCATAAAGGAAAGCAATGCGAAGAGCAGGAGTTCTGCCCACTTTGCGAACAGGAAGGATACCGAGCGGGAAGTGGGAAATGTAGTGCCTTTAGACTGGCTTTGTATAAGGCTAGGAAAAAAGAGGGACCGAGGGATAGGACATAGAATACCTTGGTGTAGATAATGAAATAAGAAACAATGGCTGTGATAAGTTGTGATAAAAATTTTAACACTAATCTTAAGGAAGGAGTAACAAATAGAGATAGGAAGAATTTAATTAAGATAATTCAAATTAACCTTAACAGGAGCAGAGACACGATGAATATCTTGTCCCAGTGTGCCGCGGAAAGAGATATAGACGTTGTGGTATCGACAGAACCGAATACCAAAATAGCTGAGACGAAAGAATGGATTATGGATCTTCAAAAAGATGCTGCAATATACTGCAGGACTGCGAACGTCAAAATAGAAGAAAAAGGTAGAGGCGAAGGATGGGTATGGGTGGACTTAGGGCAGGTTGTGGTCTGCTCATGTTATATTTCACCTAATGTTGAATTAAGCAGAGCCGAGGAGATACTCACTAGATTAGGGAGAAGTTTCAAGGACCGAAATAAATAAATTATAGTCACCGGAGACTTTAATGCTAAGGCACCCCTATGGGGTGAAAACAATTTAAACATACGGGGGAGAATAGTCCTTGAGTGGATGACCCAACATGAGCTAGAAATTTCTAATATCGGGAAAGAACCTACGTACGTAAGAGGAGAGTATGGATCAATAACAGACCTGACGATGGCATCGCAAAAAATAAACCAAAGGATAAGAAACTTGCAAGTCTTACAACAAGAAAGTCTGAGCGACCACAGATACATTGAATTTGAAATCGCAAGAGGACCATCAATATAAGCGGAATTAGACCACAAGAAAGGGTGAAAATTGAATAAAATTTACTTAAAGAAGTTCAAAGGTACACTGTTGAAAAGGGTCGTGAAGTAAGAGGACTACACGCCGGAGAAATTGATACAAAACCTGACCGTGGCCTGCGACAAAGCTATGCCAACTCGTGGGAACTGGAAGGGAAGAAAGGAGGTCTATTGGTGGAATTCTGAAATCGCTAAGAAGAGAAGAGACTGTGTGAGAATCCGAAGGGAGACTATAAGAGCACATAAAAGAAACGAAGAAACCTATCGAATAAAAAAAGAAGAGTTGAAAGCTGCGAGAAAGAAATTAAAAAAGGAGATATGGCGAGCCAAAAACGAACAATGGAGCAAGATCTGTGAGGAGGTGGAGCAAGACGTATGGGGTGAAGGGTACAGAATTGTCATGAAAAAAATGAGAGTTCGGCCAAATCAGTTAGGCCTGGAAAATAAGTTGAAGATAGTAAGGGATCTGTTCCCGCAATGCTCAGAGAAGGCGGATAATATGCTCGAAGGATGGGAAGAGGAGGTTCGGACGTTTACAAAAAAGGAAATTCAAGAAGCTGCTTAAAAGACCAAAAATAGAAAGGCTCCCGGACTTATTAATTAGCACTAACACATCCTTAATATTTATATAATATTAAATAGAAATCTTAAAAAGATCAAAAACTACTTCAATGTAATACGTAATCAAAACATTTATACATTATACAGAAAAATTCAAAACGGTTATATGGTAAATAATACAAAATTCAATAATGAAAATTAAAGCGAAGAGAGAAGAAACGGTACTCTGTACAACAGTGATACTTTCGTTAGTTTCTGATGTTCCTCTAAGCAATTTTTTTTTGTTCAAACGCCAGTTAATTCTTCTCATAATACAAAATTTCGAGACACTTAGCACAGCATTTAAATAATCTGCTTTAATCTAACTTTAACTATCAGTTTATTTCCATAGTAACAACTATTAAAAGAATTATTCCTATGGCAATAAACTGAAGGTTAAAGTTAACTTGTGATTGAAATATCGGCCCTAAGAGAGGAAAAATGACATCACCGGAAATATTTAAATGTAACTGTTTTTATCTAGCGCATAGCTTTCGAACGAATAGAAGTAGTCACCAGCAGCAGGCAATATTATCCAACATTCATTGATATGCCTGTGGGAGGCGAGTGTAAGTGCATTGCGTTTCTTTTCTCAAAGATGGCAGCTGCGAATATTCTTCAAATGAAGTCAGTCCTGATAAGACCGAACACTTTCTTTGAATTGTTTACGATGACAACAAGGTTACGTTTGTTTCAAGTTACAATTTTAATTAACTGCGCAATATGACATGTTTTGTTTTATGCTGTGAAAACTCCATGCGTTTTAGTTTTATTATTACAATATCTTGCGATTTTTTTTTTATAGTACAAATTTTAATTTTTTCTGTACACAATTCCGGAATTCCGGTTACTTAAAATTCGTAAAACCAGATCCTTATGGAGATGGTATCATGCAAACTGAACGCTGAATTGTATGTCAATTGACACATGGCGATATCCGGGTGAAGGTTCCACTATAAATTATTTTTTTAAGCTATTCGCTACCAACTGAATAGATAAGAAGGGAAATTATTAGGGTTATTTTTGTACTGTAATTATTAAGAAAAAAAGATTTTATTTCAGTTGTTCACTTAACTTCCAGAATTGAATGGAAAATCCAAATTTGAAAGTAAATAAAGTTTCGGGCTTCGTAATTTATTTGAAATAAAATTTAGTGGAAAATATATGTAGAAATTTAACAAAGAGGGATGGTTCTTTTAAAGGCCAAAACTTTCGGCGCCGCCCGGGCCCTACTAACGCATACATATAAAACCAACCCTCGCCTAATTTTATTTGGTGCGAGTCGACGCGCGGTTAAGTAAAATAGCTGTTCACTGGTGCTTTGCATATCTCAGCAATAAGGAGCACGTTTAGCAACATTAATAAAGCATTTCTGCATTTTAGGGCCGGCGCTCCGACGGTAATGCGCTTTTCTCGGAGGATCGCGCATTTCCTCGAATTAAATTCGCCGTAAGAACTGCCAATTCCTGCGGAACGAGTTTTCGATCCGCATAAATACCGGCCGCAATCGCGTGCATGATTTTTATGCGCCCCGACGCTAATTCAATCTAAATTTCGGTTCAGACGTTCTTTTGTGTGCGTGTTTGCGCGTTCTTGCAGAAGCGCCCGTTAAAAGAGAAACACTAACAAAGGATCGGGTTGCTTCTAATAAGTTGTTTGACTCCGTAATGACTTAACTAAAAAAAGAATCGATGATTTTAAAGACACTTTTAGCATTTACAATTGTTTTTACATGCAAAATGTAAACGTGGGAAGGAACGTTAGGTTGTCGTTGAGATTCCAGGAAACTTAATTAATTTCTTATGTAAACAAGAAAGTGTTGCAGAGGGCATTTTAACGAGAGATAGGGAGACTAAAATAAGATGTAAAGTGCTTAGCTGCTTACAGGGGAAGGGTAGCTTTACATCATAAGTTAAGACGTCTTAACGTATAAATTAAAATTTACTAATATAGTGCTGTTAAAAGCAATGAAAATTGCAATATAAATACAGATTAATGAAACAATTGCAAAACCAATTATTGAAAACTAGCTGTGACAATTAAAAGTTAAAAAAAAAATTATTAGAGATTTAAAAGAATGGAAAGAGTTTTGCGTCTGATAAAACGCTTAAAGTAGCTGTCGAATAATATTTACGTAGAAAAATAAAGAGTTGTTAATGTGATAGGTGTTTTTATTTGTGTAAATAACATAAAAATACACCCTTGTACGTTGATGCCTGTTATCAAATAAAAAACAAACACATTTGATATCGGCCATCCTTCATTTATGAAATACCCAGATTTTCTGTTCATTTAAATAAGTTTATTTCAAATAATATGAATTAAATTAAAAAGTATCACAGAATTTGTACATAGTCCAAACAACAATATTTTAATTTATCTTGTTGATGTCGAAGCTTCCGAATGAAACGTAAAATTAGAACATATTTTGATTAATATTTGTACAAATATCATTCTGAATAATTTGTAAATTCATAATTTCGACATGCAAATAAATCATGCGGTGATAAAATGTTATCCTGTGGTCCGTAAATTTCAGAGTTTAATTTATGGAATTATAAAATTTTCTTTTTTTTTAAATTTTATAAAATGGAAGAATCGTCTAATTCAAATATACCTACATACATTTCATATTACATATACACATTTTATTTTGGAAAATATCTTCACGAACTATAAACTTTGACAAAAAATTACATGTAAATAAAGTTTGTTTATTTATTTACTTAGAGAAAGAGAACCAAGTTATTTATGTACTGAAGGTCATTATATAAAATTATTATATATGAAAACTTTTGCCAAAAATGCATATGTATAATGAATATTCATTTTTACTTCAAAACTAATTGATTGAATATAAAATTCAATTTCCTACATTTTTATAAATAGAAATTATTTATGCCTAAATGTGAATATGTAAAACCAGGTCTGCATGTCGAAATTAATTACCTTAGAGGAGATTTACAGAGATCGTCCTTTTTTTAATAATTCAGTGCGTGCCTTGACGTTTTCACGCTTAATTAAACGTTGAATTATTTCGTCCTGTTAATTTGTGATTATAGTCCTACACGTTGGGCGAACCCAACGAGTAAATTAAAAACGTTATTCTATAAAAAGTCGTGAATTGGGATCTACACACAACAAAATATAGACGTTTTATCACAACGTGACATACGGAAATTATTCTATCTCTTCGTATAACTTGTTTCTGAGAAAAGGCAATTTTCTTGTCCGTTACGCAGATTCGTATTTTATATATCCTTAAAGATTGTATTCAGTAGGTTCAATTCGATTTTCGCAACATTTTCGTGCGTCATTACTTGTTTATATGTACTTAGTCGTACGAAGCACATGAAAGGGAACAGTCACTTTGTGTTCGAATTTTTCGCGCAATTCACTTCGAAATAGACGTGCAATAAAATTCACGAAATAAATGTGCTTTTATATCGCTGCCCAACAATGTTCGTTATATATGTGCGTCAGTTTCCCTAAGAATTGCAGAGTAAAGCACCGAATGAAACGAACCACAGAAGCGTAACAATGCTTCAGTAAAACTACTTTTTTTATGGCGCGCACTAAAAGTCAAATGAAACATGAGCTCTTAATAAAAATTAATGCTGTTCCCTGCAGCAAATTTCAGAGAATTTGCTTAAGATTTGAAACACGTCCTTTACGACATGTTCACCTAATATTTTAAAGTGGCAGGTCGTCTACTACATATTCATTAAATGCGGAATGGAAAATGAAGCTATCACAGCATTTTTAAACCAAATATCTCATACAGTTTTGAATGTTAATCGAGAGCCGGTGCAAATTCGTTTTTACCAATAAAAAAACAAATAGATTCTGGCGTAGTTCCGTCGTAAACATTTTGCGGTTTTCCGGTTCATATACTTACGACCAAGGAATGCAAATACGAGGCAAAACTGTGCGCTTTTCTGAATTCTAATCACGTAAAAAAACAATACTGAGATTTATGATTCTTTTGTGGAATATTTGGTTGGCGGAATGTCAGTCAAATTTACCCGTGTGTCCCAGTTTCACGTTTCCACGTCACATACTTAACCGTACTATTATAACTTGATGCACTGTAAATTGCTTTGTCGTCGACATCCACTTACACTTTGCAGCATCTGGGCTTAAAACTAGACAAGGATCATTAACATATCCGAGGTAATTTAAACATTTTAGAATGCACTGCATAAAAATAAAAGCATTAAGTGATAAAGAAATTTCAAAAACTACTGGTTTACGTTGTAGGATTCGTATAATCCAAATTTATTTACTTTAAACAAAGCTTTGAAAAATTTCTGTGTGATACTTTTCCAAGGCAAAAAAAATTAAACAAAGATTGAAACACCTAACTCAGGTGCTCAAATTGACACCCATTTTTTATTTGACGAAATTTGTATCTTCTGAAACCTTCTCTTGCATAAGAAGCACGAGTTACTCTTTATATTGAACTTTCCGAATCATTTTATATTAGTATGATCATTGATGAAAATTAAAGAGGAAAATTCGAGGGATTATTACCAGAATTGACAAAATTTGATTTGATCTTAAAACAGAGTAATTTAATTGGTGAAAATTTTTCCGGTGGGATGTTGTAGAATATAGTGCACACTGTATATTAAGAAGGGGTTGTACTAATAAAACGCGAAAGCAAGACCATTGATGTTTATTAAAGGATCATTACATGAATTGGCAAAAGCTCTCGTTGATGTTAATTAGTAGAGCAAGTACCCCGGGGTAACCACTGCACCTGTTTTGGTCACGTAAGAAAACATTGTCAAATTATTTATTTTGTTGGAGATAACTATTTACTTTTAAGTATTCCCACTTCTATACTCCCTCGCAGATTACTCTTGCGCATAATCTTGTACAATTTTATGAATACTTTGCCAAAAATGTTTCTGGACTCTGACGCAATCCCTGGTCTTGTTACTGTGTTTATGGACGGCCACGGTTCGCATTTGTCTCTAAACCTTAGCACTTTTTGCCGATGTAATGGAATTATTTTAGTTTGTCCTCAGCCCAATACCACATACTTGTTACAACCGCAATATCGTTGTCTTTTTTTTAAGCAACATAGGAAAAAAAATACACGAAAGTGGTTATTCGATCACGAAGGAAAAAAAGACATTCCTGCAACCCTGAATTAAATTTTGGCACAGCAAGACTTTTCTAAAACTATTGCATCTGAATTCCGTACCTGTGGACTTTATCCATTTGACGAACATGCTCCCGATTACAAAGTATTATAAAGAACTTGCCAAGCTCAAATGCAAATCCAAGTGAAGGACCAAATGACACTATGTCTCATTTAAAATTCATTGCAAATCACATAGATCCTTTGGCGTTAGGAACGTTTAATAGAACTTATACCATACCTAAGGGTGTGTCAACAAAAAATCCGGACAAATTTAATTCGATGAATACAAATCTATTGTCGTAGGTTTTAGAAATTTTGTCTTATATGTCATTTACTGACCGACAGTATCTGTCAAATAAGACAGTACATTTTGTGAATTATACTTACTGGAGGAAATGAAATTCTTCAAAGAGAATGAAAGCAAATAATTTTTCATGGAGCACCGAATGCTTAAAAAAACCTTCACTGTTAAACGGTTTGAAAATATCGGACTTTCTCGTAGAACCATTTATGATATATTAAAAAGAGTTAGTGATGCTAAAACATTAGATGGACAGCCAGGTAGTGGTAGAAAGACCAGAAAAATGTCGGAACGCAAGAAAACGCAACTGGAAATGGAAGCTATCGGGAAGGTAGGAAAATCATATAGAAAATTGGGAAGAAAATTTAATATTTCATATGAATAAGTCATGAAAGTATTAAAAGAAAATGATATCGTGATAAGAAAGCGAAATATAATGGGAACCAATTAACAAATCAAACCGAACATGGATAGCTCTCACTACGCGAAAAGCACTTTTGAGGTATTCGAGCAATATCAAATTTGGTACATTTCTCGATTGGCAAATGTACCAAATGTTCCTCAATAAAGACCTACAAAAAGGTTTTGGTTTCAATTTAAAAAAGTGTATGAGAATGGGTGGGAAGCGAAAGACATGTCAGATTTAAAAGACAAAATTAAAAGAAAACTTCGCCAGTTTAGTTCGGATCATTTCGAAAGATTAATGGCTAGAGTTAAAACCAAAGTAACACAAGCAGCCAATTTTCGTCCCGACTATGTTATTTCTCATTAGATTAAGTAAGTTATTAATTGATTTTGTTTATATAACATAATATTAAGGAAATATATTTAATTAAACTTAGTCCGGATTTCTTGATGACACACCCTTACATCACAGCTTATTTTTGAAAAAGAGAAGAACGGTTGTTAGAGCTGTATCTACAGTTGATCGTGTTTTATGAAAGAAAATTTTGCCACAAGAATGTCTAGAATGTCCTTTGATGTACATGAATTTAAGAACACCAAAGAAAATTTCTACAGAACATCGTTATCAACCAGCCCAAGCAATCAGCTTCTGAAGTTCAAGTAGGTCCTGAAAACCGGCTTTCAATCGCTTCCGGTAAAGCAACGTGAAGTTGACCAAGTTTCTCAAAAAATTACTAACTTTAGTGGTATTAACATCGCCAACGATTTCAGAAAAAGGACGGTCAGTGAAATGCTTAAAGATGCTATATCATGGTCAGAAGAAAACAGTACTGTAGTAAAAGGAAAAAGAAATAAAATTAGTTTTCTATAGTGGTGGTAACGTCGAATAAATGGATAGAGATTTTTGAAGCAAATACATAAATAACTAGTAAAGAAAACACTGCAAAAGGTAGCCAAAAGAAAGACTGCCAAAAAAGAATGCCAAAGACAAGATTGTTGAAGACAATCGAAGAAGAGTGTCTTGAAAAATATAGCCAAGAAAATGTTAACTAAGAAAACATAATTGAGTTTAAATTATATTGAAAAAGAAAACCCATTTGGAGTGGGAACGTTTGTCATTGTTGAACACGAGAATAATTTTTATCTCGTAAAAATTATTCAAAAGGATAAACAAGAATATTACTGTTGTGCAATGCAATGCAGGCAATGGAATAAACAATTATAAGTAGCCGGAGCCACCGGAGCTTGTCTGGAACCACGAGGAAAATATTATTTGTAGAATAAAGGAACTTGAATCTATCAACGTAAGGGGAGCTTACACAGTTCTTCAAATGAAGCCTCTTTTGAAATTGTTTTCTCTCTTTTTTATAATTTTTAAATGAAAATGTTTCTATCTATCTATTTTAAAGCAATGTGGCCACAACTGGTTAACTCCCTAACTACAATTGGTAAATTGATGGCTACAACTAACAAAATTGTATTGGTTCGACATTTTATTTATTTTATCTCTGTCAGGTACAGTGTTTCCACGTTTTCTGTTTTTGTAGAAATAGTGCAAATGTACACACTCGGAGAAAAAATATCTTGTGAAAATATTGCAATATAATATTGTCACGAGCTTGGGGGCTCGGGGGTTGCGTAGCTCAGGGATGGAAGGGAGCAACAGGGGTCACTGTAAACTCACACATTAAAAGCAACAAAGATTACCTTTATTGTCTAAAAGTTTAGAGACACAGATCACTGTACTCCTCCGAAGACGATCAGATAACTGATGATTATTACAATAAATGCATGCCTTATATACTAAAGATGTACGTGATGTCATGACCAAAGGTCCACGAAATTCGGTGGACACGCGTAGTTACTAAGCCGGAAAAGATGTTGTCAGGATTTCTTACGCGGTTACCAATTCATTTAGATCGTAAGCCAATTGTTTTTCGTTAAACTAATTACACATTGCCCCAGTTATTTTACTAAATCTGCAAGTTCAATGTAATGGCTCGGTGCTGGCTGAGCGTGCGGATCTGTAAATAAATCGGCATTACGAAAATACTTTTCTTTTTAAATTCACTAATTAGTAAATTACAAATTTCTCGTAATCGTGACAATATATTTAGGAACGAAAGGAAAAGTAAATCGGCAGGTTTAATATTCATACAGTAAATTTAAACAATATAAAAGCATATATTCCAATAAGAGTTAATACGTTAGGATTTTCCAATAAATTAAATTAATCTGTATCTTGCATTACTAAATTTATAATGTGATTAGTTGTAATTTGAGTTACGACAGATAAATCCTATGTTTATCTTTATTTTATGATCACGCTTTAATGATAATCATTGTTGCGTTAAACAGATAAATTAGTTTAATTTTCTCTTTTACAATAATATACTTAAAAGTTGGTCTTAAAATTAAAACTAAAAATTTGCAGTAATATTCAGAAATAAACTAAGCATAAAAATGGTTCACAGTCACAATAATATTTTCAGCGGTTCTTGAGAATCAATAAAGATAAATGTTAAATGTTACAAGAATCTATTTGAAATGTTCTGCTATCGATCATTCATTGTGATACTTTGACCTTATATAAAAATATCGAAGGGGTATAGTTAGTTGACAACACTAACATCAAGAGAAATGCTCGCCCACAAAAACCTATAGAATAGCTCCATATTAATCTCCGTTAGTAGGGACATTTTCTGTTGAATGACTACGATGCTTACATAGCGTTACGTTTCATCACATTAATAACGCGAAGTTAAATTAATTCGTACAATAACCGAGTCAGGAGGAGAACAACAATAAAATTAATGAGCGCGTATGCGTGGAAGAGAAAATAGAGCTGAAATAACATTTAGATAACTGTTGTCTTATCAGGGAGCGTTACCTTTTTGGCTATCTCCAACATTAAACTATCCAGAAACTGCCCGACATTTTATCCCGTGATTTATTTTACAATTATGGCCAACTTCACGATATAATTTATATTCCTAGTTACATTCATTATTAATGTCGGCCAAGTGTAGTTGTGATGCACGTTAATGTTACACATATGACCCTGTCGCTCGTACACTACTACATGGGAGCTAACTTTGTCTGGTTTAGTTATTTGATTGATAGCAGCAATGAAGCATCTATTAATATTAATGGACGCTCACTCACTGCATATTCCTTCTTATTATGATACATTGCATGACTTATGTTAGGAGTAATTTGTGCCCGGCTTAATCGCTTACGCTTGATTTAAAATCGGTTTTTAAGGCGCATTGTGAGTCATTATTTAATGAGGTTAAATAGTTCATTCTATTATGGTCGCATAAAGTATGCAATTATTAGTATGATGATATTTTCATGTTTTAACGACGCTGTACATTATACGTCATCGCAAAAAGTCGATTAGACTAGTAATGCATTTTTTTTTATATTAAACACCAATCAGAATAATTTATTCTATGTATAAGCTGTTGTGTTGACATGGAATTCAGTACAATAGATTCGCAATTATCCTGATAGATATTTCCCCAGCGAGAAACCTCTTCCCCTTCACTTAAGGTCAATTGGCCAACATCTTTTCAGTCTCTTGTGATCTCTGTAGTCTAAAAGAGGCCGAAGCAGGACATTCGGATGGTTTTCTAGTCTGTTGTGGTGTTTGGTGCTTCTGTCGCGGATAACATCTTGAACGAAGCATATTCCCAAGTCGTTATGTAATATTACATTGTTGACATACCAAGGGGCATCAGTAATGGCTCGAAGAATTTTTGACTGAGATCTTTGTATCAGGGCAATGCTCGATTTACTGGCACATCCCCACAGCTCAATACCATACGTCCACATTGGCTCTATTATGGCTTTATATATTAAAATTTTATTTGCAAGTGGTGATCTGGATCTTCTCCCAAGTAGCCAATATATTCTCTTAGCCTTAGGTCAATTTGTTTTCTCTTTTTTTATGTGTTCTCTCCACGTAAGCCTGCTATCCAGATGAATTCCGAGATATTTAACACTTACGGATTCTAGTACTTGTATGTTGTTTATAAATACTGGCGGACATTTCCCTTTTTTTTAATGTAAAAGTTATGTGTTGCGGCTTAGTCTCGTTAATTTTAATTTTCCATTTTATCATCCAGTCTTCAAGAAGATACAGGTGGTCTTGCAAGTTAGTGGGTGCTATTTGTGGATTTTCATTTGTAGTCATTATCACAGTGTCGTCTGCGAAGATTCCTGTTAATGTACTATTCGTTGTAGGAAGGTCAGATGTGTAGATTAAGTACAAGTACGGACCAAGAACGCTTCGTTGTGGTACACCAGATTTGATTAGGCAGTAATTAGTGACTTCGCCGTTCACTCTCGTTCTAAAGCATCTGCCCATGAGGTATGATTTGAAGAGATTATAAAATTGAATAGGTATGTAGTACTTGCTTAACTTTATATAATAGGCCGTCATGCAAGACCTTATCAAAGGCCTGACTAACGTCGAGGAACGCTGGTGTACAGTATTTTTTTTTTCATCGATGGCTTCATTTATTGCATTTGAGATACGGTGGCATTGTTGAATTGTAGAATACTCACGGCGGAATCCAAACTGGTGATCAGGGATTAGCTTTTGTTGGTCGATGACTTCTTGGAGCAACAGTTTTTCCAACAGTTTGGATATAGTAGAAAGTAGACTTATTGGCCTGTATGAGTTTACGATATTTAAGTTTTTTCCTGGTTTTGGCACAAGAATTATTTCAGATATTTTCAATTTCTTTGGCCAGTCTGAAGTCTAAGGATTGAGTTAGCAGTACTAACCCTTTTTTTGGGAGCTCTTTCCACCTTTTTGCAGTAATAAGGTCTTCTCCTGGCGTTTTTTTATTATTTAAGAATGATATTTCGTTATAGACTTCTTTGGAGATAAATAACTTTATGTTGTTGAGTGGTGTTTCATGTGCATTACTGTTTAAGCATTCTTGTATGTCTTTATTTGGGGTATCATCGTTAGGTGTGAATACAGTTGCCAGATATTCTGCAAAAAGATTAGCCTTTTTCTGATTACTTCTCTGGCCCATTCTCCTCTGGTCGGTGTTTCCGTACGTATAGGAGGTGTTACCGTTATTGGTTTTCCTGAAGATTTAATAGGTCGCCAGATCGAATTATTAGGTTGTTCGGAAAAAAATGTCGTATTAAGTTTAGAATTTTTTTATTCCAGAAAAGTTGGGTGATATCATCGTGGAATACAACTGCTAGCAAGAAGATGGCAAAAGGTCACTGATGCAAATGGTGATTATACAGTTCAATCAAAATTTATATACTTATGTACATAAACATTCTGAATTAAAAAGAAAACGACATTTTTTTCCGAACAACCTAATATCATATCTGTAATTAAAGTTTCATAAAGCTAAAAAATAAGTTTGTGGATGAAACTGACCAGCCTTTATATTTTATAACATGAAATAGATCCCTAAAGCATCCAAGTAAATTTTTCATCGATTTCGTTTTTCTGACTTGATTTTTTTGATAAAAATGGGGCTTGGTTCTTTTTTGATTAAAGTGAAATTTTTTACATGGATCTCTTTCAATGGTTTCTGTGGCGTTTCTATCTTTATGCATAAAGCAAAAATATCGCATGGATCTGTTGTTATACAACGTGTTACTTGATTTTTTATATTATTATTATTAGAGACGAGATTTTTATTATTATAAAGTATCTTTTCCTAGGTTTTTGATATTGTCGTGCAAATTATACAAATTATGCATTACAAAGAAACATTTGTTTCTGTATAATTAGAACGTTAATATTAAGACCTAGATAATTTACGATGTTGTTTTCACCCAAAGTACAAAGTAGAATTCGATAATTCGTGTTATGCAACTTGGTAAGCTCACTAACAGAACCTGCTACGAACAGTGTGGAGTTTGGATATTTTTACAGTAATTCTTTGTTTTCCAAAGCGTTTGGTACCTTTATCTGAAAAAACGTGATTTGGCGGTTGGTACCTTTTAGATAAGTGCAATCCATCTGTTGAGATTCATAACATAATTAGCAAGGTTATTATCATTCATTTGTTTTAGTTTGTTGCTTAAGTTGTTGTATATATTTTTGTCTGCATAGTGAAGGCTATTTTGCCATCTCTTTCTTGCTTTTCGTTTTTCAGAGATTAGTTTTCTTATCTCGAGTGGTATATTTATGTTTCTTGTTTTGTTGTCGTATTCTAGCGCGGCAGGTTTGGCAGCTTCTTGCAGTGTTTTAATTAATTTTTCTGTTGCAAGGTCTACTTCGCTAGGGTTTTTAAACTTACTTGCAGGTTTATTACCTTTTCGTTAATTTCTATATGTCTCCCAATTTATTTTTGAATTATGTAATTTAGGAATTCGTTTTATGTTTACAGGTAAAGAGCTAATGGTAGCGATTATCGTTGTGTGATCAGATGATAGTTCATAGTTCGGTTTTATGTCTGTATATGACGAAGAGATGCCTTTTGTCACAAAAAAATCGAAAAGATCTGGAAATTTATTCGGGTCACTCGGCCAGTAAGTAGGAATTCCGGTTGACATAAGTGAGTAGTTTTCTTCTAGTAGCAGATTGGATAATTCTCTCCCTGTGGTTGTGATTAGTCTTGAACCCCATAAAGTGATTTGCTATTATAGTCACCTCCTGCTATAAATTTAGTTCCTAAGGTATGAAAGAATTCTTGAAATTGACCTCTTCTCAAGTTATGCCGAGGTGGGCAGTATACTGCGGAGAGTGTTATGGCATATAGTAATAGTCTTGCTTTGATGCTGGTTGCTTGGAGATAATCTTTTTCATATTTTGCTAACTCATGATGGTCAATGGACGATTTTATCAAAATGGCTGTTCTAGCGTGCGCAGTGCCGTCTGGATGGAGTGTATAATAAAGATTATAGTGAGGAATAAATTTTGAAGTAGGATTTACCAATGAAATGTGTTTCGCTAATTAATAACACATCTATTAGATGATCTTGAAGGAAAACTTTTATCTCTTCCTTGCGTTGGCACAGTCCATTGGCATTCCATAAAGCAATCCTGAGGAACTTGAACATTATTTTAATTTATTTATTAACATTGTGAGCATGTTTAATACCATGCTGTTTTGTTGGAGTAACATGCTCTTAAATTCGTCCAAAAATTTGTTGAGCATTGCACTGGAGGAAATGCTATCACTGCTATCACTTGCATTGGCTTCTTGGTTTTTGCATATTCGAAAATTAATTATGCACTTCCCCTCCCCATCAGCTCATCAATTACATACTTTCATCAAACTTTCGTTTGATCCCAGTGATTTTGGTTTCGGTAACTTCTCCTGCGTTGTCAGGAAAAGAGAAAATGTGGAACATGCCAGGATTTTTAAATTCAGATTTTCATTTTAGTTTACGCCTTAAAGTATCCAAGTAGTATTCATCAGGCTATTTGCACCAGAACCTTTGATTCAAAGGTTTTTGTTGGTTTTCCATCGAGCCTGATGAGATTGAATTAAAGAGTTTTTTGACATCACCATGACGAAAAAAGTATAAGATTTTGCTAGTATTAAATAATATTCTAGATTTAATTAACGTTGAATGTCGTTATAAAGTAGGTAGGTAACTATTTGCAAACTACTGACTATACATAGAGCTGGTTACTATGGTAATAGTTGAAATGAGCAATTTCCTTGTTAGCCCTGCTAACTTGTGGTAATATCAGTGTGTCGGATCGAGGGCCATTTTAACAAAATTTATAATTTCGCTTGCTGTAATTATAATGGACCACAATCCAGCGACAGGAAGCGTTAAATTAGCATTTATTAAAGCAATCGAATATCAATCAGCGTTGCATAAACGCTTATATCAATTAATATAATATGTGCATTCCGAACGTCGATGGCGTTGTGTTGTAACGCGAAATTTATAGATGTTGTTGAGCTCTTTCGCAATGCAGAATTCGATCCGTTTGATAATACGCCTCGTATTGTTTACCCGCATAACAGTATAATACGTTTAATTAAATCTGTTGTTCACTTCGGTAAATACCACCAAATATTTTTTAATAAAAACTGAAAATTGTTTGAGCTTTAAAAATATTTATAGTGTTTAAATAGTTCAGACTTTCAATAAACGCACAATAATTTAAAAAAAAAACAACTGAGAGCAAATATTTAAATTATTCTGTGAACTTTTCATTTCGACTTTCTGGAATTCACAAAACGAAACGAAACAAACTCGCGGCCGTTTTTAATTGTGTGAAATACAGCGTTTATGGCGATACATAAAGTACGAATTAATTCCGGCAAGGGATATCTAGCGGCGCTAAAATCACAGTATTTTTGGAGGATCAGCCAGTTGGGAGGTAAAGGGCATCCGTATTTTAATCTGGGGCTGCACGATCTCGTTCACGTTCCTGCAGCGGAGCTTTTATATAACCCTTGAGCAACGTGCATATACCAGGAATATCATTGTACTAACCGCCGAAACCCAGTTATCGCTTTGAAGCACTTCTACTGCTGTGTGTATATTGCGGAATTTATAACCTGAAACAAATACTGGAGAGATAAAACTGCTTTTTAAAGCTTGCCGCATTCATTTGCATTATGAACTGCATTTGAAGTTTAATTTACTGACAATAGCCAACTCACTAGTTAAGTGAAAAGTTAAAACCACATATTGTAAATTAAATGAAATATCAAAGCTCACATGTACCAGAAAATACAAGAGAGCTTACTCTTTTTGCTACGTTTATTTATTTTAACATCACAAACTTTGTTCACAAAATTAATGAATAACGGTTCTGGATTTGACACCGTTTTGTAACTACGAGGGGTCGTTTTTATATTCCCGGACTAGACACGCAAAGAAAAGATTAGAACAGCAACAAAAATTTATTTTTCAATATAGGCCCCTTGCTTTTGGATACAAGTATTACATCGTTTCAATAACATCTTCAATCCTTTATAAAAATATTCATTTGGTTCGTCCGCAAAACGCCTTTCAACACCCGCTATAAGTTCGTCATCGTCCCTAAATTTTGTTCCCCTTGTTTTTTTGAGATTTAGAAAAAAAAATAGTCACAGCTTTTGAAAGTCTTGACTTGTGGGCTGATGCATTGTCGTAGAGAAACAGGATACCTTGCGTCAGTTTTTCGTGCCTTTCCACTTTAATAGAATCTCTAAGGCGATGCATTAAGCTGCCATAATACTCTCCTGTTACCGTACTACCCTTATTTAGATAAATCCAGGCCCGTCCAACTTCATGGGAAATACGGTATCACTTTGAATGTAGGCCAAGGGGGTGAAAGGCAAGGAATAGGTATGGAATTGTGCCGAATTTGAAGATGGCGCTAGCCACATCGTAGTTTGTTTACAGATTTCCTTTTTCAGTATTGTTTACTCGCGCTGAATGTTAAGATGGCGCTGGCCACTTTATTTAAATTTGGCGCTTTAGCATCTTGGCTCATGTTTCCTGTTCTTCCTCTCATTTCCGCAACGCTCAGTCCGATCATGCTCAGTCGAACGCAATTCGTATTTGAATGTCGTCAAATTTTCTCTGGAATTTGAAGTCATTTTGTAGTGTTGCTTTTTCTTTTACGTGTTCATCACATTTTCGGCGTTACTTTGAAAAGCAAATTAGTGGTGTTTATTAGTAATTGCTATGGATCGACATTTATGTGTTATTTGCGGTGCAGTTGAAAATGTACGCCTGTTTTGGTTTCCATCGGTAATCAGCAAGTAAGTATACATATAATTCAAGTACCTAAATATCTTTTTACTATGGTTCAATTTCTAGATGAATAAAAACAATTACAATATCGGGTAATCCTGCAGTTTAGGCCTCTTTTAATGCGCATGGCTGAAATCGTGATGCGAGACATCGCATTGTTGCCGCATGTCATTTCTGGTCACAGCAGATAAAATAATGGCGTGATAATTTTGAGTATCTTTGCTTTAGAACAAATTAGTACATACATAGTTTATTAATTCTGTTAAAATTAATGTACCGCGAGCACAGACGCGAGCGATATATTTTAGTCAAAGATTGATACCTGACTCCTATTTTATGCACATTCAAAGAGGCCTAAACTGCAGGATTACCCAAAATCGAATTTAGGTAATCCTTTTCCAGCCATTTCGCTTTGTTAAGTAATAATTAATAAAATTTTCAAATTAAAAATCATTTTATTGATTTAATTAATTTTTGTATTTTTCCTATTTTCAACAGAGAAAAATTCGCTAAAATTGAAAGTAGCAAACACTGATGAAACTGACACTTTATCTAAATTTCAAACTAAACCAAGTTCACAGCGAGACATTTTGAGTGTACGCTTTTTTTAATTCCGCATCTGTACATGTTGTATTAATGTTGTCTTAATGTTAATATATTTTTTCAAGATGTCAAGCATGGCTTACTGCTTTGGATCTGAATGAGTCTGCAGAAGAATTTGCCAGTAGGAGGAAATTATGTGGAAGACATTTCAATCCTGCGTCATTTCGAAACAATACTTTTCAGAGCTTAAACTGGAATGCTATCCCTACACTTGCGGTTCTGGATAATGTTACAGTAAGTTTACCATCTCTTGAACAGCCTGCCCTCCGACAAACTGTATATCCATCCACGTCCTATAATCCTTTAACACAAGTACCTTCCATACATCCCTCCGTTGACATTATGAATGCCCCATCAACCACTTCACTGAGTTCGACACAAATATCGATAGATCCTTGCACTGAGATTACAAATGCCCCGTCAACCTTTTCACAGAGTCCTTCTGTTATGACTGTTGCGAAACCAAAAAGTTTGCGATTATTATCTTCAGAACAGCGTAAGAAGTTTTCTACGGTGCCACTATCACCAAAGAAAACCATACTCTACAATGCTCTGCAGATAAAACACCGACATCTGAAAAAATTAAAATCTGCCTGCAAGGCTAATAAACATTACATTAGAGAATTATGTAACATGGATACAAGTCCCCTAGTGCATAATGTTTTTAAAGGCTATATGGAACCAAGTGCATCAGTATTTTTATTGAGTCAGATTCGGCAAGTTAATCGTAAACCCAAGGGTCGCAGATGGTCACTAGACGAAAAAGTCCTAGCCCTAGCCTTATATAAACGAAGTCCTAAAGCGTACCACCTCTTAAGTTCCTTTACGTCACTTCCATCACGGTCCACTCTATTATCCCTCTTATCTCATGTGCCTCTATCTGCTGGTGTTAATGAGAGTGTTATACAACACCTAACAGAATATGTTAAGCGGATGCCTGAAGCGGATCGTATATGTGTGCTAATGTTTGATGAAATGTCAATTAGGCAGCATATTCAATACGATTCAGCATCTGATAGCATTTTCGGCTATGAAGATTATGGACACCACAAATGTAGTAGTTATGCTAATACATCTTTGGTATTCATGCTTCAAGGTGTGAGACGAAGTTGGAAGCAACCAGTTGCTTTTTACTTTGTCAACAGTAAAATGCCCTCAATAAATTTAGCACAATGTATACGTGAAGTCCTTGATGTTATTTATTCTACTGGATTAGTTGTACTTGCAACTATCTGTGATATGGGTACGAAGAATGTCAAGGCTTTGCAGTTATTAGGGGCATCCTTTACAAATCCGTATTTCTTGCACAACTCCCAACAGATATTCACTGTGTATGATCCTCCTCACATCTTGAAATGTACAAGGAACCTGTTTCTAAAATACCCTATCGAGTTTCCAATGCAGTTTGCTGGTGAGGACACTGTTGGCAGAGGTGATATACAGGTCATAAAGGATGCTTTCGAAATGGACAGGAAGGAAATGATCTTTCGAGTTGTGCCAAAACTAACATCTCAGCATTTGGCTCCTACTTCATTTTCTAAAATGAAAGTTTCATTAGCGGCACAACTGTTCAGCCATTCTGTTGCATGTTTAATTTTTTACAACATGTCGAAAGGTAAGTGATAGATGCAAAAAAAAATTATTACTCTAATTATCATGGTTTGTAGGTTCATTGGGAAACAGTGCTTTTAGCACTGCAACTTTAGTAAATGAAATAGATATGTTGTTCGACAGTTTTAATGGCATGCACGTGTATCCACACCAAGGCAAAAATTTACGTACTGCTGTGTCCGAATCTTCCAACCATTTACAGTTTTGGGAATCAATGAAGCATAAAATCAGTAAGTTACAAGAATTGCTTATATCATGAAAGAGAATAATACTGTTGGAGTAGATCTCAGATGTCAATACTTATAAGTATGTAAATATTATTTTCATTAGGACATTCAGGCGTAAGAATCGTAATTTCAATAACAATTTTCTATTAAAAGTCTAAATTAATTAAACTTTCCTACTTTTTTTGTTGAATTTCAAAATATGTTATACCGGGTGATTTTAAAATTTTTTTTTTCAACTCTTGCCATGGAATTTGAACGACATGTAGCTTTACTGTAAAACAGCATAAAGGAGTGCAATGACGTACTTTTCACTTAAGCTAAGACATGCCATCCAGATCTCATGGCAAGAGTTGATAAAAATTTTAAAAAATCACTCGATACTATATATGTATTATGGAAATAGTAATGTATTTGTTCTTTTTCTTTTCACAGGCCAATGGCGCTTTGTAGGCTATAAAGGTGCAATGCCTCCCTCCCAGAAAGGCTGGTTAGCTAATTTAGAAGTCATGCCCGCAATCTGGAGGAAATGCAAAGCCAGGGTTTTGGAACATCTACGGACACGCAGCATAAATCAGGATGCTCTAGAGAATATATTTGGTGGTCTTAGATCGTACTGTGGTGACAACTGTAATCCTACAAGTCTACAGTTTATAAGTTGTTTAAAAACTCATATACTGAATGGGCTCACACATACTGGTATAAGGGGTACCAATTGTGAGGATGACAGTAATGAGTTATTAAGTAACTTACAAACTTTTCTGAAAGTAAGAAATAGTACTGATCGTGGTGTACAACATGAAAGTAATGAAACAACTGACAAATACATGCTTAATACCATAATAGAATCTGTGGGATCATCATTTGATATCAACAGTTTCCATGGTGGTGCAGCGTATGTATATGTGAGTGGTTTCATTGTAAAACGCATTTTGACGAATTTTAACTGTGAATTGTGCAAAACTGCATTAACTTCTCCTCCTGATCAGTGGATAAATGATTTAATTACTTTCAAGGAATATTCTGACAATGTTAGTCGTTTAACATATCCATCTCAGGATGTGGTCAACACGGTGACTTTGTCAGCAAATATTATTGAAAGTACATTGCCTTGTATTTGTCATACTGCTCAGGTTGGGAAGCAACTCACAGAGATAATTTTTCGCAATGCTGACTTCAGTTGGATTCCATGCACCGAACATATTTCTTTCCTTCAGGAAGGAATTGTGAGATCAGTGTGCCGTATATGTATTCCCTGGTACTGTACGCGCATCAACAGTACATTTAAATCATCAAGCCAACGAGCATCCCGCAAATTAGCAATTCTGCAGCACTCATAACTTGTAAGTATACTAACTTATTTACTTGCATTTCTCGTTTAATGCTATTTAGATTTTTCTAAAGATTGCCTATTTTTATATTACTATGCTAATAAATTGTATAACTTTGTATCTTTTATTTAGTTAATTCCAATAATGTATTGTAGAGTTTGAAAACTTTATGACTACTAATACTAATCCTGAGTTTTGTGTTTCAGGACATAATCTGACCTCGAAGGACCGTGATGGAATATACATATGACTAGCTTTTAATTTTAGTTTAGTTTTAGTATTAGGCATTTGATTTTTCCTTATTCATAATTTATTGCTTTTGTTCTGTCAATCAAGGATTTAAAGGAAGAACAAGGGCAGCATTTATCTGCTCACGCTTCGTGATTTTCTCACTAATTGTCGGTTTGTATTTTTATCTTCCTTGTATTTTCTTTCTTTTTATTTTCTTAGTGAGAAATAAAAACATTTATTATCATTATTAACGGTAAAGTACAAGTTGTGAATACTGAAATATCTCCTCGGTTAAAAACTTCTTCAAAGTCTGCCTGCTTTTTGTTTGTTGTGCTTTGTATTTTAAAGTTGTTCTTAGCATATTAAGTTGTTGATATGATCGGTGGATAAATCAATCCTTAAAATTCCTTGACAATCTCAAAAAACAGTTGCCATTATTTTTCCTGGAAAAAGGGTGACTTTAAATTTGTTGGGAGGGTCGGAGCCCTTAATATGCCACTCATCGATTCTTGTTTCGATTCAGGATCAAAATGGTGGACCCAGGTTTCATCTCCGGTGACAAGTCGATTGATAATTAAATCTGGTTCGTCTCCACAAAACACCAAAAATTGTTCACACGTCGGACATGCATTTGGAATGGCGAAAACGAAAACATTCGTGGAACCCATCTCGCACTAACCTTTGTTATTCCAAGGTATTCGTGTAGAATTCTGAAAACCGTGGTTTCGGAAACTCCTAATAAAGCTGCTAATTGTCGCTTCTTTAATCTTGCATCTTCCAGTGCGAACCACTTGTTTTTTTCAATAACATTGGAAGAAATCACATCAACAGGCCGACCTCGACGTTAATCCAGTGATTCTCGACCATGTTTATAGAATTTTGACCACTCTCAAATAGTCGACTTGGAAGGGCAATTATTTCGCATACAGCCAACATTTCTTCACGAATAATTTTTGGAGCTTTTCCTTGTTTTGTTAGGAATTTTATAACTGCTTGATATTCGAGTTTGTTCATTTCGATACATGACAACACAAACTGACAGATATTAGAACTAATACTGCTGCAATTGTTTTGTAAATTGTCAAACATGTTACCAAAGCATACGTGCGTAAAAAACAGTATAATGAAAAATTACATTAAAATTGAAAACTGCCTAGACCAGGAATACAAAAACGACCCCTCGTAAGTTTACAAAATATTTTTTCAATAATCAACTTAATTATTTCTTTTACAATTTATTTCGTTATTTTATTAATTTTCGACAAAGCTTACTTCAATACTAAGTTATTAACGAATAAGAATTCCACAATTTTCTTTAAATCAAAATAAATAGCTTTTCGCAGATTGATACGTTTTATTCAAAAAAGGGAATGAAAACAAAATTTTGCAATATTCCAATTAAATTCACTCAATTACTGGCTTTAATTGAATGTAACATTATGACACGCACTACTATTTATTATAATTAAATTCGGTGTGGTTGATAAAACATATGATTTAATTGCAATAGTCAGTGTAAAACACGGAACACAACATACTTTACATGAATGTTTTTTTTTTATACGAGGCACTAATCATGTTTGTCAAATATGTATTACATCCAGTATGATGAGCAACAAAAGCACGTCTTCAGTAGAATCTGGCTTCAAATAGTATAATAGTATTATAATCACATCTCATGTTTACATACTGATTCTATGTCATGGATAAAAGCCAGAGTCCAAGTAATATCAGCATTATACACTGCTGCTCGGCAAAATTCGCAAAAATATTTAATTGGCGAATTTGGCCCAGTTTAATTAGAATAAAGTTAGATAAGCTTCGTCATTTCTATAAAAACTTCGCCTGATTTTAAACGGGCATTGTTGACAATACTAAATCTCCATTCCGTGCCAAGGGTTGACCGCAATAAACATAATCCACGAAATATAATGGGTGTAATATTAGAAATCACTGAAGAAAGATTTTAGAAGATTGGTAACAAAAGTGTTTCACTAATACTCTCAGATTCATTGGATACTTGCAACAAAATCTTTCTAATTGCCAAAAATGCACCGAATTGTGAGATGTCGCTGTGTAGTAAGATAAATGTAGATCAATCTGTTTTCGGATCTCAAGGTTTTGGTTAACTATTTCTGCAAACTAACTATTTCTGAGGACTAAAAAAATAGAAAAGAATAAGGAAACTACAAAAAAACGCGAAACAATCAGAATATTATTCGAGAAATAATAATTAAATATACCTGCCTGTCCAAATGTTTATGGAAAAGTGCTAATTCCACTGAATAATGCATGCATATTGTATACTGAGTATACCAGTCCTTATAAATCCAGCTTAGTCGGAGGAGAGCACGAGAGATAATAATAATAATAATAATAATAATAATAATAACAGGTCTTTATTATTAAATTCAAATTTACAATAAATGAAATAACGCATCCGCAATAAAAGGGCGAAGTTCAGCATAGCTGTTCTTAACACTTAACCCAAAATTACTAAAACAATAAACAATTTTGAAATAATGACGACAACATGTATACATATATGTTAATTAGTACATCAGTAAACAACTTTTGATACTTTTTTTGAAGCATTCCAAGGACATACATTTCATGGCTGCACTCGGGGTAGTATTATATAATTTTGTTGCATTATATGAAAAAGACCGCTGGTAGAGAGCCGTGGAGTGCACAGGAGCTCGTAATAATTCAGAAAATCTGGTGAGACGTGGATGAACTTCACAGGATTTTTGCAACTTATTAAAAAGATACCAGGGAGCTTTGGTCTGCAAAACTTTATGCGTCAACGTGAGTAGGTGGTATTGCCATCTTTGTTTAATAGTGAGCCATCCAGACTGACGTATCCATCCAGTAACATGATCCCACTTCCGCAGATTATAAGAAAACCGAATACAGTTATTTTGAATTTTTTGAAGTCGATATAAATCCTGATTAGTTAGTGCTGGACCAAAGACAACATCACAGTATGATATTCTTGAAAGGATTAATGAATCTGTAATCATAAGCTTAACTTTTTGACTTAGAAAGTCTTTATTCATGTAGATGTGCTTCAGAACATTATAAGAAAATTGAGTCAAATTACTAACATGCTTTTTAAATCTTAATTCCGAATCAATAATTAACCCAAGATTTCTACATTCATCGGTCACTTGTAATTTATGATTATTAATTATAATATTAATTAAAGTTTTAGCAAGACCCCTCTGTTTTTCTCTACCAAAAATCATAAGTGAGGATTTTGATGAATTTAAATGTAAACCATGAGAATTTGATAATTCGATTAGTTTTCGTAAGTCGTTATTTATATAATTATTATATTGTTGCAGCTCCGTAAATGGAAAAGAACAATACAGTTGAGTGTCATCAGCGTATTGATGCAATTTACATATATTGAGGTGTTCATTAAAGTCACTAGTGTAAATTGAGAATAAGAGAGGTCCAAGTATAGAACCTTGTGGAACCCCTTGCTTCAATTGCATATAATTAGACATTTCATTATTGATTACGACTCTTTGATATCTATTTGTTAAAAAACTACCTATAAGTTGAACTGCACAAGAATCAAAACCATAATAACGAAGTTTATTTAACAATACATGGTGTTGCAGAGTGTCGAAGGCCTTGCTGTAATCTAATAAGACAAGCACTGAAAGTTTGTTATCATCTACTGCACGCATTAACTCATCAGTAACTGCTAATAGGGCTGAAGCAGTACTGTGTCCGGGCCTAAAACCAGACTGAGTTACCGGAAGTATATCAAACTCTGTAATAAATTCCGTTATTTGCCGGTTGATAATATTCTCTAAAATTTTTGAAAACACTGTGAGAATGCTGATGGGTCTGTAATGTGATATTTGAGTGGGTTCTTTGTTTTTAGCTGTAGGGCGAACAAGAGCTGTTTTCCAAGCAGTAGGAAATTTAGCAGTAGCTAGAGAAAAGTTAAGCAAATAAGTAAGATACGGAGTTAAAGTTGGTACCATCAGTTCAAGCATGCCCAATGAAATCATATCACAACCAATCGCATTCGATTTTAAGCCACGAATTATTTTCTCAACATCCTCCTCAGTAACAAATTTGAAATTAAATGTGTTATCCATTAACTTGGGGTAAGTATTACTTGAATCATAGTTCAATGGTGCATTCCGTGAACTTGGAGCATTGGCAGGAATTGAAGTAATGAAGTAATCATTTAATTCATCCGGAGTAAAAAAAATTTCTTTCGAGGAATCAGATTTTCTTTTACAGACATTGAAAGAATATAAATAGTTCCACATTCCTTTTATATCATGCTTACGGGATGCAGATTCCATGAGAGCTTTCTTTTCACGCCTGATCGCTCCAGTTACATAATTCCGCAACTGCTTGTAGGCCATCCAATCAACAGACGATCCTGTGCGTTTAAATTTAGAGAATGCATTATTTCGCAACCCTATCATCATTTTAATAGTCTCGGTTAACCAAGGTGCAAATGGTTTAGTAATTTTTACTGTTCTGAGAGGTGCATGAACATCAAAAATAAGTGTAACATTGTTATTAAGAAATTCAACCATATCATCCACATCCGTCATGATATAAATCAGTTCCCAGTGCACTGCTGTTAGATCATTTTTAAATGCATCGTAGTTGAAATACTTAAAATCTCGATATGTATGATATTTCGGAGATATTTTTCTAGTTTCATAATGTAATTGACAGGATGTAAGGTGGTGATCCGACACATTATCCATGCAAATGACTTCCGTACCATCACTTAACACACCATCCGATGACACAATAACATCTAACAAGGATTGTGAGGTCAGTGTAATTCTTGTTGGCTCCTCAATCAATTGTACTAAACCATATGTATCCAATAAATTATTAAATTTGTCAACAGCAGGACCCACAGACAATAGATCAATGTTAAAATCACCACCAAACACAATGTCATTCGAAATGGGAAGTGCCTGGGCAAGGGCATTTTCCAATTCAAAAAATGCGTCTACAACGTTAGACTTCGGCGGCCGATAAACTACACCAAACGAAATATTCTTACCATTAATTGTAGCCCTTATCCAAAGTTGTTCAAGACTTACCTGTACAAAATCTAATTCAATAGATTGGAATTGAATTGAGTTTTTAATATACATTGCCACTCCACCCCCTCTACCAGAGCGGTCCCTCCGAACAACCCTGTAACCTGCTAGATTAATAATGTCACTACAAATCTGAGGCAACAGCCATGTTTCTGATAAACAGATTGTATCATACGATTTAGCCGAAACTATGTCCCTGAAAGCTTCAAATCCCGTAAATACTGATCTGATGTTTAAATGTGCGAATTTAAAATATCTCTTAGACATAAATAACAAGGTAATTAAATACAACAACGTAAAGTACAAGTAGCATCAGAATACCGTATCATCAGTTACAGCAATCCATAAACAAATAATGAGTGTCTAAATAAAAACCTGGTCAAGTGGGCTGTGATCGAAAATTTATCCATTGCATTTACATAGCAGAATTACTAAATGTAGCCTACTTGACCAGGTTTTTATTTAGACACGAGTTAGATTCTAATAGTAAAAATCATAGTATTATTGCAAAATGAATGTGCTATGTTCCCCTACTATATGTTTATATAAAATTAAAAAATTAAATTAAATAAGTGCAAAATTAAAATAATTAATTTGAGGTAAATTATAAAGCAGAAAAAAATGAATCACGAATAAGTAATTTCTTAACTACAACACAACGAGTACAAAAATCGGTAAACCTAAGGTAATTCCACTTGAAAATAAATACTTAATTACAATTTGTCGTACGAACCTAGCAATAAATTTATTGATCATCTGGTGGCAGCTGCCCGTTATCATTTTTGCACAACTTGTTCAGATCATCTAGCGACTCCAATCGACGACGTCGTCCATCCCGCATGATAAAAATATCTCCATCCCAGGACCAAACATGTTTATTTCCAAGCTTGATTTTGGCCTCTTGAAGTAGTTTTGCTCACAGTGGTGTGAGGTCATCTTGTATATAAACTACCGTACCTCTGAGCTGCTTTTTATTAGCATTATTAGATAAGGAAGAATGAATGCTTTACTTTATAGGAAGTCAATTTTTTAACTCCCTACATATTAAATCGACACTTATATTCATGAATATAATGATGTTTTATATTCAAGATTTTCTGAATTTCATGATGAGTCATTTTTCTCATTAAATTTCTCAATGCCTCCAACATTCTCTTGGCTCACAAACGGCTTTAGTTCGCGTAAACAAACTATTTGTATCACCATTCGATGAATAGTCCTTAACTATTCGAGTTTTATATTGCAATGCCTTGTTTTAACATGCCTAAATTTATTTAGGCATAGAAATATATAAAGTTAGAGTAAACAAGAGTAACTTTCAATTTTAAATGCAAGTTCTTAGAAATTCAATTTCATTTGTCACAGAGCTCACAAACGAGATTTGTTGTCGAAAAACTATGTAGTCCTATCATGTTTTAATGCGCCAGTAACGAAAATAGAAATTAAATCATTTAAAACAGTCCAGTGTGGGGAGTTCGGTGCACTTAATTATACTGGTCGCGTCCTGACAGTAAAATGCACTATATCGACCCAACGCCAGTGAGACCATAATAGGGTTAATAGAATGGTCTTCCTAAAATTTTAATGACACAAAATGTTGTGCACGACTAGATTTTCAATTTGTATCTGTAATTTTTGGTGATTTAAATTATAAAATATGCTTTAATCCCTTCCATTTTTTTTAAATTTCGTTAGTAACATCTTAAAATTAATACTTACACTTAAAAGCAATAGTTCTTTTTGGAAATATTTTCATTTAATAGCTTTGTGTAATAATGTTTTTTAAATATAAATTGATTTCTGTTAGCTGTGCTTAAAGTATATATTATTCAATAGAATAAAATGAAATTATTTTTAAGAGAGTATGCGTTCAGAACTCAATTCCGAAAACACCATGTACATTAAAAAAAATAAGTTAATATTTTGTTATAAATGAAAAAAAAAAATGGAGACAATGTTAGATTAGCAATATCGTAAAACTTTTGTGTTTATAGCTATTTGTGATTGTTCGTTCAGCCTGAAATGAATTGAGGTTAGATATAGTGCCAAGAATTATATTTTTAATAGAATTTTTCTTGGCTTCACTTTCATACATATTTACATACGTAGTATATTTTGACATAATTTTCCCAAAACTATTGCAATAAATTTAATGACAAAAATCTTACAACGTACCGTTTAACAATTTTGGCAATTGCTTTGTATTAAATATGATTTCATAATTCCTATCAACTATTCAACTATGTTTTAAAAAAAAAAGAAGAGAAAAAAAATCATTTTACCTTTTCAGTTTCCGTTGACAACCTTGTTTATTTTGACAACGTGTTATATTTTTCACTTCTGACGATAGTTGTCGAACGACGGTGAAACGTTAAGTATATAGTGCGAGATTTAGTGTCTGGTTTAAAGATTTTGTGATACAAATTTCATCGGACAAGAACCAACTTTAAATATTCAAAAACAGTGTAAAAATAAGTTGCAATTTTTAATCCTGTGCAGTTTTTTACAAACCTTTATTTATTAAACCTTTCTTGCTTTTTCAGATTAATAAAGCCCGATTAATAATCAATAATGTTATCACTAGAACTGTAATACATTGTGATAGTATGTTTTTACACAAGACAGAATTAATAATTATGTATGATTAATGTAGTTATAACTATTTTTCATTTGGCTTTTTTCAGTTTGGCGCGCAACACGTGACATGTTCTACATGACGTATTCTTTCCAACCACGGTCGTGAAGCTTTTAATTGATAAGTTAACTCTGTTTCGACATTAACTATAATCACTTTGCTTTTTGTTTACTTTGGTTTAGTTTAATTCATTCAGTGCATTTAGGGAGAATATAATTATTAAAATACAGAGATATTAGATATAAAATATGAATACATGTAAATAATACGATAATGGTATCACAGTCATAACATAAATCAAAATCACAAATATATCACAGAAAGCAATTTACAAAGAAATATGTATAGTCCATTCACTCTAAGAATATAGTAGTTGGCGCTGATGTCTGCGTACGAATCACACAGGTGTAATAAGTATATAATCGGCAAGAGTGGTAAATTCAAATTTTTTTACTTAAAATTAAAAGTCCCTTTAGCCCATACTATTTTCATTGATTAAAGATATTTTAAGAAGTGTCAACTTTAGCAAACTTTCACTTTTATAAACTTGCCTCAAATTTCAACCAATCAAAAGCCCTAAAATATTACCCTATCTTTCTCAATACTATGTTCTTAACGTGAATGGATTTTAGATACCTATAGATACTCATGGCGTTCAAGATTTTCAAGAATGCTATAGAAAAATGTCTTGATCCAATGGAATTTTTAAGAATAAGCTAAAGTGTTCAAATCCACATCCATAATGATATAATCCTGTCGAACAAATTGGCGATCCAAGAATTGAAAAAAAACAATACATAAAGACTTTTCTCTTAGACAAAAACTTCTTCCTAAGAAAGTATGATGGAAGTTGGTATGTAACACAGAAAAATTATGTTCCTGTAAAATCTCTGTCATTGTTATAATGCTATTGTTTAAAAATAAATCGCCGACATTTATTGACGCACCCTCGTATATACACATTTCGAGTAGCGTATACCCAACTGTTTGTGATATTAAGAGGTAATGCTTGACTCACAAAATTCATTCTTTATGAAACATTGATGTCAACCCCAACCATTGATCTCAACAATAAGATTTTTAGAGTTATTGTCCTCTTCATAGTGAGAGATGAGAGTGAGAGACTTGAACAAGGAGCTAGAAAAAACAAACCAAATAAATTCTGATTAGAAAAATGTAAATATTTCAATATAAATGGAGTCTGTAATTTAAATATTCAAAACAACTCAAGTACATTAATAATACAAAAAAAAAAAAAAAACGAGAAAGAAAAAGTGCGAAAGCTAGAGACCCGTCAATAATTATTTTCCCAGTTTTAAAAAGCTTGCAAAATAAACTACATGTTTGGAATAAATCATTGAACTAATTTGTATAGTAAGTTGGAGCCTAAAATTACGACGAGTGTTCCGCAACCCGATACCTCCCTCGTTAAAGAAAGAAAAAGAAGAAAAGGTTTAACTGAACTAATAGAAGACATTACAAACAAACAAATATAAATAATAAACATTTACGGAAATTTGTCAATTGTCACAATTGTCAAACTTCCCTTTACGTAAAGCGAAATGTCCACCTTTTTAGATACTTTATATCTTCCTTCAATTCTTTAATAAAATTAAAATATTAATACATTCAACATGTCACTATGTAAGCTCTTGCGCTTTTAAACTCCTTCCAGATAAAAGATGCTGAATATTGAAAGTTTTTAACAGAAAAGAAACAAATTGCTGCTTACAACATAAAGCTATATTTCAAATATAATTATTGGAACGCATAAAGAAGAATGTTATCATACACGCTATTTAAAATCCTAAATAGCTGTTTATTTGATTCGATTACATTTATTCTTGTAAAACGATGTAAAATGATAAACGTGTGGTGGATAAAACAAATAAACAAAGAGAATATTACATTCGAGAAAAGTACAATATTTCTCGTGTCTAAAGAAATATAACAAGGATCATTGTGCATCGAAGGCAAGATTGATGTTCAACGATATAGTTTCTCGGTAACAGAGCGGAAAAAAATCGGTGTTACGTTGTTATTACATGCCCGGAAACGCGAAAACAAAGAGCAAAATATATGATTTTCTTTTCAGACGATGATTGTCCATATTTTATTCGGCGAACTATGGCTGCGAACGTGGAAGCTGAAAGTGGCGCAAAGATGGCAGAATAAAAACGTATTTCTTTCTTTAATATTTCAAATCGAGTAATTTTTTTTGCACGGTCTGGTCCGTAAAGCAACGCACACGCCCACACGCGCTCACAAGCACACAATAAAAGAAACGGAAAAGGGTTGACAGAGCCGTAAAAACTTTTCGTCAAACGTAGTTTTGGGCATCCGGGGAGCCAGTGTTTATTAATTCAGTTTTGTAGTGGTCGTTCTGCAAACATTATTTCGCGCACACACACCCAGCGTCGATTATTCAGGTCGCTTACCAAACACGCGGTAGGTCGAGAGTGCGGGCCCGGAATCGAGAACCGGAACGAGGGACATATTGTGGGTCATCAGCGTTCCACGTCGACCGGAACTGGAAACTAAACTACCGTATATCTGAGACCTTTTTTAATGTTACTCGGTGATTTTTATCTCCTATCGTGACATTTTATACGAAAAGAAAAACTAGCAAATCTGACGAGACTTCCGCGGTTTAAGCTGTTTTTTTACACTGTCAGCCATTCGTTAAGCGTAAACTTTACGCTTCTAGGAAATTTTAATCCTTTACTTTCTGAAAGACGCAATTTATCAACGCTAATAATGATAAATAACGAAGAGCCATTCGTTTTCCTCTTTTCGTTATGGCACAGTAAAAAAAAGGGCACATAAAAATGACTTTGCTAAAAGAAAGCTTTTATATTTCACAACAAACATTTACATAATTGCAACATGATTAATATTCAACATATCAATTTGTCATTAGAATATTGTATTTTAGGAAATCCACAAATAATGGATCCAATTTGTTGAAAATTAATAATTTTTATTAAGTGAGAAAACGGAAAACGTAGAACAGTGGTAATTACTATCTGGTTCAGTTAGTAATTAGTATGGACGGAAAACTTTTATTTTTTTGCAATTGATCGAACAAAATACTTCTATAAAATTCTGATCCGTGATATTAGTAATTAGGAAAACTTATATCCGTTGTCAAACTAAAGAAAGCCTACTAGAAAACTGAAATTGCGGAGCTGTTGATGGAAAAAATATGTAAACTCCTTTTTGAATCTAAAGTAAAAAGAAACCCTTGCCACACGGTTCGTCTGAATACAACTTTACTTTGAAAAAAATGTCCATGTTTAATTTATGTTTTTATCTACTTTTAACAGTCTTCTTTACTAAAAAACATTAACCTTTAAATCTTTGTACGACGAGTTTTTTTTTAATTAAGATTTATTTCAGAAATACGTAGCTCTTTTATGTATTTCACAAATTGTATATAAGGAAATTAATAATCAAATAACAATCATTTTGTATTTGTATGCTAACTGAACAAGTTTTAGCTTACAAATTAATACTGTTGTAGAATCTTACGGAGTTGAAAAATTTTGATGGAAAATTTGGATGAGTTTTTGGGACTTCATATCTCTCCCACACTTTCTTAAAATCTGCGTCACATATCAATCAAAATGAGAATAAAGGATTGTGCTATATTTTTATGTCAGTGTACTAAAGACAGTCCGAAATTTTCTGTCCGCAGTTGTACAGTTGCGGAATTTAAAAAAGCATACATACACTCAAAACGTGTCGCTGTGAACTTGGTTTTGTTTGAAATTATTTTCGCTTTATAAGTCAAAATCATGAAAGATTTGAGGTTCATAAAAGCACCATACAGTTTTTTCTCGACTCCTAAAAGTGAAAGTGGCCTGATTTAATTATCAGTGTTTATGTCAATCAGAAGACATCGATTTACTATTCTAATATTGCAAAATAAAGCCTAAAGATTTGTACTTTTTTAAATTCCGCAACTGTACATTATTTACACTTGTATTAAAAAAATTTTAAGTAAAACTACCTTGAGATTTTGATTTTTTTTTTCACATTTCATTGAAATTCCAAAGAAATTTCATTCTTTTTCTTAATGTGAAATTTCATTTCATGTCCTGTTGAAAAGTTTCATATTAAAAATAATGAAATTTCCGCGCTTCTTTCAAAAAAAAATTTTTTTTTCTAAAATTTCCACATCCCTACACGGAACTCTTAGCGACAATATGACTTGAGGGACGATAGCCGTTGTTTCCATTGCAGGTCAATAAGGGCGAGGTTAGCATGCAGAGGTCACGATTTTAATAGTCATCTCTGTACAACGGGAAAG
Source organism: Dorcus parallelipipedus (assembly GCA_958336345.1). NCBI lineage: Eukaryota > Metazoa > Arthropoda > Insecta > Coleoptera > Lucanidae > Dorcus > Dorcus parallelipipedus. The sequence continues at coordinate 35,265,805 of OY284481.1, read as the reverse complement.
ACCTTGATGGAGATTGTTTTAATGGCAACTCCTGTCGCTATTAGCTTTTCGAAAATTGACTTTTTACGTTCCATTTCTTCTATTAACTGTTTAAAATATGTCAAGTGTTTGTCAAGTTTAGAACTGGTTGTTAAGTTATATTTTGGTAACAACTTGGCATATGATTTTGAAAGAGCTATCGATCAATTCAGGCAGAATTTCATTAAAATAGATATAACACGTTAACACCATGCCATATTTTGCCATATTCAAGAATTCTGCAATTCTAAATGAGAACCAGAGTTAGAAGAATTCAGTGAACAAGCTTTTGAAGCAGCACATGCAGATTTTAAGAAAGTGTGGGAGAACTCCTGATTTTCCGTCAAAATTTTTGAAATCCATTAGGTATGATAGCATTCATTTGTAAGATGAAATGTATAGTTAGCATACAAGTACAAAAAGATTGTTGTTTACTTATTAAATTCTTTTGTTTTGTATATACAATTTGTGAAATACCAAAAAGAACTAAGTATTTCGAAATAACTCTTAATTAAAAGATTTAATGGTTAATGTTTTTTAATAAAAAAAACTGTTAAAAGTTGATAAAAACAAAAATTAAAGATGGACATTTTTTCAAAGTAAAGTTGTATTCAGACGAACCGTGGCCAGTTAAAAAATTTAATGTATAGTGAGTGGGTCATTCACAATGGTTGGCATATTAAGAAAATTGCCTAAACTACGCATAACGGCGCGATCAACATTTGTAAATATAATATACAGAAAATGAACTGTTTAAATAACACAAAATTCAGTTTGGCAAACTTCCGATTCTACCGGAAGTCCCTGCTAACTTTCTTATTTTAAATGGAACCCATTTTTGGAATCTCCGTTAAATTTTAAATCGTTTATATTCCCAGGCGTTAAAATGCACAGTTTTGACGCAGTTTTTTGTAGAAATTTTTACATTTACTAAGTCCGGTATTTCAATCACAGTTTAACTTTAATCTTCAGTTTATTCCCCATAATTGTTACTATGGTAATAAACTGAAGATTAAAGTTAAACTGTTACTGAAATACTGGGCCTATGTTACAGTCCTTTTGTTTATATTTTGAACGGTACATCTAATAATAAAATGTGTAGGTACTGTTCAAAATGTAAACAAAAACCCAGTATGCACACGGCAAACGGATTTCCCAAAAACTATGTAGAAAAGGTATGGAATTTTTCTTTTTACTGTATCGTGATGACGCAAAATATGTTAAAAATCATTAGTGAGAAAGACGCGATTACACGCCCAAAACGCTCTCGAATTCTATAATCTTAGGGATTCATTTGGTTTGACTTTACCCAAATTATTTTAATTTGTCAAATAGCTTTATTCTCACATTAGCCTAATGACATTGAAGTTATTATCATCACGTGAAACTGCCGTTTAAAAATACAAAAAAAGAGCACAGGTTTTACTTCTCACAGTAAATGTTGGATGCACGAGCTCGTCTGGTCATAGGTGATGTTCTGCAGGCTGAAATTTCCCGTAATCCCGCAGATGCGCAGCGGAAATAAATGTTGTAAAATGTGGGACTTGACGCAAGGGAAATTTTTCCATCCACAGTTGACGGGCACGGTGTATTACATCCGAATTCCCCATAAAGTAAAGTCAAATCCGTTTTCTCCGCATTCGAAAAATTCAGCATTTTACATAACTCGTTTCACCCTCAGCGAATATAACACTATTAAGGCACGTGCCAAACCTAGTGTAGTTGAGATCACCCCGCCTCCTTCCTCTTGCACAAATTCAGTTAAAGGTCAAGTTTACGTGCTGTAAACTGTAAAGATGCCCATTGACGTGTCGACTTGCGGGCGAACTGATCGCGAGCAATCCAGCGGCAGCGACCGGATTGCTTCAATACCTCTACGTGAATGGGCAGTAGTGATTTGATTGCAAGCGACATTTTAATCGCCCCATAATTGCTAAGTTCAAGCGCAACGAATTCTGCGAGTTCGAGAATCGTTCTGTAATATTAACCAAAACAAAGCTAGAATTCTCAAGTTTCTGATTCATACCGGTTCCTTCGAAATGAGTTTTCTGCGCTTCCCCAGTTTGTAAGGCGAATGCCGACGGACGAATAGACATCTGTAAGTTTGTCGCATGCTAACGGCAATGTAGGAATAACTAGCCAGTCAAGCTTGCAAAAGCTTGGAGATATATGCAAAAAAAAATTAAAGACGGTCAACAAAATGGCCGCTAATGTTGTGATGGCAACTCTTTAGAAAACTAATATAATTTATTGAAACATACCGATGCCCTGACATTGATTGTAGGCAACAACTATTATTATTTAAAAAAATGTGACGGTGAAGTACGTACATTATACATATAATAAGATTATAAGTAAAATAATTTACATATGTATCGCCTTCAGAGTGCTTTACGAACGGAATGGTAATATGTTTTTCTTCTGCGCCATATGCTGAACAAGTTTGTGATCAAAGTTTCAGCGAAAGAGTCATTAAAGCGAGAGTTATTCAGTTCGGTGGCGAGACGTCGAACACAAACATATTCAGCACACGGCCATAACCCAAAAGAAATAAATCATTGCTCGGATACACATATCTTCTCAGTAAAATATTCTTCATTAAAGAAATATTATTACAAATTGAATTAAATCTTTAACATAGAAATCATATAAAAAAAGATAACTATTAAGTTCTTTAAGTACCAAATACATGATTCTCTTTTCCTTATAAGTATAAAAACGAACGTTAGGTTATTGGCTTTGTCAAATTAATTGATTCTATTAAAACATACAGGATGACTGTTAATTAACTCGACAAAATGAAACCACGATAAGAAGCTATGTCCGAGAGTATGGGAAAAATGTCAAGAAAATATTTCTACTTTAGTTTTCGAGGATGACGATGCGCCCCTGGTTAAAAACTCGAGGAGCAGTTGAACGAAATAAATGCTGTCATAAAAGTGTTTTATAGTTTTATGATACTGCGGCGTCCCATTATGAAACTGGCTCTAAAACAAAAACAATTTGACAAATTAGAAAGTAAATCAAGATATCTATTAATACATATTCTGGTACAACTTAAAGAATTTAAATTTAAAGTCTCCTTTAAATTTACAATCTTCTTTAGATTCCATTATGAAACTGGCCCTTATATTTATAGTTAATTCGAATATGCATTAGTTTATTTAAATGATAGAGCCTTTTCGGCTCCGGTGTAAAAAGTTTTTTTTTTATTTTCCATGTCATATTACGAAAATACCGCGTCATAAATACTCATATAAATATCGTAAAATGTTGTAACATAATGATGACATTAGGCTTGCCGTAAATTTAATTCAACCAGAGATCAACGTTACATGCCTGACAAATGCGAGGGTAACACGTACAACAACGTCGCCTGGATGAAATTATATCCTCCGCAGGCTAGCGCAGGGTAAGTACGTTTCAAGTTTTGCCCGAATAGTTTGAAGTTCGTGTGGAGCCTGATTTGTTTAAGCAGAAGTTTTTGTCCTGCTTTTCTTTTCTTGTAGTTAATACGAGTTTCTTTTCTGGCGGCGGCGCTGCGGCACACTGAATATATTGAAATTTATTGAATCGACGTCTGTGAAAATAAAACGATTCGGATATAAAAGGTTTGCAGCGGTTTGCAAATTTAGTCCTTTCACAGTCCGTTTCGCGTACGAAAAAAAATCTGCCCAAATATATATATAACTGTTGACAGTAATTGTCTTCTACTTCTTTTATTTCCGTCTGCAACTTCCGTTCGTTTGAAATTTAGACGCATTTGATGCAAAATAAAATTTACCAGGTTAGGGTTACGCGCAAATATTTACTTACGTCTTTATTTCTTTGAGGGAATAAAGTGGAATTTTCTTCGGTTAACTCTGAAAGCTTTTATCCGCCCACTAAAATCAGAGCGCGTAATCATCAATCATATTTTTGGTTTTATGAGGACAATACGATGAAATCGCATATCTCCCCATCTCGGTTAGAGAGGGTGTCAACTCTTCACAAGGAACCTATCTGTGATTATCATTTATCGTATGTTTTTCTTAATGACGGTATTTATTGTCCTACCGGTCAGAAACTACTTTCAAAGAAAATAGCAGAAAAATATAATGACCGGAAAAAATATGACACAGCACAATATGTTAGAAAAATAAATCTCGACTCGTTTCAGAAGATTTTTATTTTTTATTTCAACAAATATTTATTTCATATTGCGATGTTTTTGCGAGTTAAATGAAATTTGTTTATTAAATTTTAGGATTACAATTTAATTAACTCAAATGACAAAGTCATGCATAAAATTTAACATAAGACTCTTTTCGTTATTAAATTGTTTATTGATATAATATCTCAGGGTACGAAATGTATTGCAAAACAAATTTGTTTGAACTGGGTTCTGAAAAGTATTTGTCCTAATGGTGTTGATTTTAAAATGTCGGTTATTTTTGTCACGCTACGTGAAGTGTATGTAGATAAGTAAAAATCGATTTTAAAGATTGAATACAAATTTTTTATTAATAGTAAATTTGCTGTTTATTAACATTTTCAAATACACAAATACACAAGTAAAATTGGTTCAAAGTAATTGTTAGTACATTTAGAAGATTAGTGTAAATGCACATCAATTTATATTTGACATAAATTGAGTTGTCATCGACTCATCGTAAGTACATGGGTGTTTTAATCAAAATTTTTAATTAAAAATGCGATTATGGTCTACCTTATCAAGAGTGTCCTATGTTTGAAATATGCTTATACCTGTTGGTAAGTATTTACAAATTATTTTTGGACAAGCATTTTTAATTAACCATATTAATAAATGAAATATTCTTACGTGTTCTGGTCACTATCTTCGATTATAAATGTTGCTCCGAAGGAGCTCAAGATTGATTACAAACTACTAATTCTTAATACTTACTAAACTGATCAAAGCTAAGTGCAGAGTATGAATGTTCACTGCTAAAGGCAGAGTTGAATTGAATGTTCTACTGCTCAAGGCCTAGGTTGAATTCTAATGTTCACTTGCTGAACACCTGGGTTGAATTGCCTGGATTACCCAGAAATCTTCCTTTTATATACTTTTAAAGGTACAAAAAAACTCTGTAACCTTAAATATAAGAAAGACTAAAAATCCTTAGATTGTAAACAAAACAAAATTCTCGTACACATCTTGAAGAGGCCCAGTCGAACTGCATCTAACTTCGAAAGACGGATTCTGTCTTGGTTCTTGAATTTTCTCCGTTCTTCTTGTAGAAGTAGGCTCGAGGTTTGCTTCGGATTTCCTCTTCTAGCGTGTTGGATGAACTTGCCATGCCTGGACAATCTTGAAACGTCTTAGATGATCTTGAAACATCTTCCACGATAACATGATCGGCTCGTCCTGGAGTTTCGACTTCGGAGGACAGCACTTAATCCTTGTATGTCTTAGAACTCGACTCATGTTGTGTGAGATTGTCGTCCCAATGTTCCTGATCATCCTGCAGTACTTCTCGGAATCTCTGGTTGAACCAGCTTTTCGTTGTTGGCGAAAGCGTACCGTCAAGTATGTCAGTTGACATTTTCTAAATCGGACAGAAAAGTGTTTTAGTTATTTGTGTAAAATAAAAATTTCACAAGTGTTCTGGAACACACTAAGGTAAAGTACACTTATTGAACATTTCATTTATATTATAATTTCAAAAATAATAAACCTAAACTAATTATACAGGGTGTCCCAGAACTCGCGTACAAGCTGTTAACACCAGATTTTAACATTTATTCTAAAATGGATTCTGCAAAAAAGTATAATTAAATCCTTTTAGTTTTTAAGTTACAAAGATTTTAATTCAACCAATGAAACACGCTTCCGTGAAGGAAAATTAACTCAATGTATGTATTTCCTAGGATATGACTGTAGGTATTGTTGATTAAAAATAATTATAAAGTTTTGATAAAATGTTTGGTCAACTTTTAATTATAGTACTGTCATTTTGACATTGAACCATAAAAAACGAAAAAACACTTTAAACAAATAACGATTTGTTAAAGTAAATGTTCAAAAGAACCACCACTAACTTCAATACACAGCCTTGCCCGTCTTAGTAAGTTGTCTCTTGCATTTTGCAACATAGCTGGAGTCACCATTGCTACAGCATTCATACCTCTATTTTGCAATGTGTCCACATTATTTACGGATTCGCGGTAAACGGTGTTTTTTATGTGCCCCCAAAGAAAAAAATCTAATGGTGTAAGGTCGGGAGATCTGCCAATTTATTGGGCCCCCACGACCTATCCAGCAATCTGGATATTGCTGGTTCAAAATGTCTCTAACATTTCTCGCAAAATGTGCCGGCGCACCATCGTGTTGGTTTACGTAATTTGCTAAAGGAACATTTTCTATCAGATTAGGTAAATTTTCTTGTAAAAACTGCCCATAATTTTCACCATTTAATCTTGGGGGAACTTCAAAGGGTCCAATCTACAGAATGGTTTGATCTGACAACGGAAAAACGTACATGGTATGCTTACTAGAGAATCACCGAGAATACCAGCCCAGAAATTTATACTGAAACGATGTTGAAAACCATGAATAAACACTGCGTGTGGATTTTCAGTAGCCCACACATGGAAGTTGTGACTATTGAAAGTCCCTTGACGACAAAAAAACGATTCATCAGTAAATAAAACATTTCTAATAAAATTAGGGTTTTCTTCATTTTGTTCAATTAATCTGAAAATGTCGTTTGAGCTAGGATGTTGGCGATTTGGAAAATGTTCCCGATACAGCCTTTCTGTTGCTTTAGCGTTTCTTCCACCCTCACCATACATTATTGGGCGCGTTCGCCAGAACCCAGCGCACGCAGCATTCGTCTGTGAGTGGCTTATTTCAAAAAAAATCAAAAAATCCACCAATCACAGATGAATGCTACTTGAGCGATTGTTCTGATGATCGCGGCCATTATCATTTCAGTGTACTCTTCAGCAGTAAACATTTTTGTAATGCAGCTAAAATTTTTGAAATTTTGACTTGTCACTGTGACATTAATGTGATGATGTGATGGACCAAACAAATATTGAAATTATTTGTTCTTTTAATATTAAATTTATTGTCATGAGAACAACAGCTCAGGTTAACTTTACCTACAATCTTTCTACTGTGATTGGATAACTTAAAATTACTGTAGTTTAAAAACTATAGGATTAAACAAAAATTTTATAAAGAAATTCCTTTGAACAGAGAGAGAAGAGCACGTGGTTAACGGCCTGTACGCAAGTTCTGGGACAGCCGGTATACAAGGTGAAAATTTTAAAATATCAAAATAACATAGTAATATGTATAGATAATGAGATACACTTTAATCATTAACCTTAAGAATGTTTGCAGCATTGTCGAACAGGAAAAAAAATTAAAGGCCTTCGAACAATTTTATAACAAATTTAATAACATCCAACATGTAATTGAAATTGTAACTAATTTTCATTTATTTATTACAGAAAGGTTTTCGACACCTATTTATACCATTTAACAAGTGCACTCTCGCAGTGGCCTATAAAAATTGCGACGCATCGAAATTTTTTTGCTTCCACTATATTCCCCCAAGCTTCTTGCAAGCTTGTCAGGGGAGGAGGCATACTGGCTAATTTTTCATATATTGCCATTTGCTGCTGTGACAGACTTACAGATGTTTACCTCTTCTTCGTCATTCGCCCTTACTCTGAGAAACCCTTTCGAAGGAGCCGGTTGAAATGCAGTAGGTTTATGTCACTTTAATTTGTCTTTAAGTTTAACTAATTTAAAATGAAATTAATGAAGAATAGGTAGAAATTGTATTAAGTAAAACATTTAATAATCACCATACTAACAAACCAATTTCGCATGTAACTATTGCATACATAATGACGAGTTTTATAAATTGTGACCTCCATTTTTTAAGGAATGTGAACAACCGAAGAGGGACGAAAATTATAATGAACAAGAATTAGAGGTACTATTGAATAAAATCCCAGACAAAGCATTCGATAAATAACTCGAAATTTAGATGTAACTACCAAATTTGTCAGAAAGGTATTCAAAAAGCATAAACTCAAACCCTTTAAACCAAAATTTATTAATTTGTTAATGGAAAGAAATTTGAATTATCGTTTGGATATTTATGCACGACTTTTGGGCCATTTCGAACACAATCAAAATTTTTTAGAGAAAATTTGTTTTACTGATGAGGCAGTGTTCACCACCAATGAGGCAGTCAGTTCACAGCCTAGATTTTTTTCTATGGGCCAGTTGTACAAAGGAGGTTTAAACTGACGTTCAACTGAACCAGGTTCAATGTGAACAAAATCGCATCAAATTTTATTTATGAATGCCTTAATTGCCAAATGTCATTAAGATCCTATGCGAATTTGTTTACTTTAAACCTGGTTCAGTTAAACTTGAGTTTAAACCTACTTTGTACAACTGGCCCTAAGAGGTGTTTCTCAAACAAAAGCTGTATAAGACCCGGCCACGAAATGCGGAGGAATTGAAACAAAGAATGAGGCAAGCTTGTCAATCAGTTGATATAAATGAGAAATGCTCGAAGAGGAATGAGAAAAGAATGTCCTCTTGTCTTTATTTCGAAAACGCAACGTCTTTTGACTGTACCATTACAATCAACGTGAAAAGTACTACTATTTGCTAATTTAACCAAGTTTATTCCTTGTATAATAACAAAGTTAGACTTTAGTTTGAACAGACTGTATATTTTTACTGGAATATGAAAAATGGGAATAATCCAAAGCAAATGCTTGGCATCCAAAAAAATATACAGAGTGGAAAGTTTAACTTAAATAAATTCAGTAACTTAGAAAATTAGGTCAATTTTTATTTTAATGGCACATATTACAAAGGGACTTTTTTAACTTTTCAATTATTTGGAGGGATGAAACAACCCGTAACTACGTTTTTTTTTTAACGGAAGGGTATGTTGAGTAATTTTTTTTTCTTAAAGCTTCTTCAATTTTGAATACAGCTACGTTTTATTTTTTTATTTTTCTTTAGCAGTAAAAGGGTAAAAATAAAAAATAATTTTTTTTTACTAAAACAGTTTTTAATGTCAAAAATTCAGGGAACTATAACTTTCACAACTTCATAAGAAGAAATAAGCATTCGATATGGTATCGTATTGTTGCGTGCAGCCAATAGATGGCGTTGCCAATGCGCTAACTTTTTAATTGTGCCTAATTACCTCAATAAACTTTTTCCCAATAGGTGGATAGGAAGAAGAGGACCGATTGAGTGGCCAACAAGATCTCCAGATCTCCAGATCTCCCTTTAGACTTTTTTATAGGGGTATTTAAAAAGTAAAGTTTATGTGACTAAACTAAACGACATAGCAGAACTTCAGGAAAAAATTCGGCATGCAATTAGGAGAGTAACGCCGGAAATTTACAAACTGTTAGGGATGGAATTTATAATCGATTAGGGTATTGCCAAGTGAGAGGTGGCGAGCATTTTGAACATCTGATGCATTAATATCGTTCTAGTCAAAAACTTCTTTTTTATTTTTTCCCCTTTTAATGTTTAAGAAAAATTAAAAAATAAAAACGTAGCTGTATTCCCAATTGAACAAGCTTTAAGAAAAAAAAAATACTCAACATACCCTTCCATTTAAAAAAAAAATAGTTAGGGGTTGTTTCACCCCTCTAAATAATTGAAAAGTTAAAGACTTCAATTTGTAAAATGCGCCATTAAAAATAAAAATTGACCTGTTCCAAGAATTTTGCTACAAATGGTAATTCTCTAAGTTACAGAATTTATTCCAGTTAAACTTTCCACTTTGTATATAAACTCCTGGACAAAATTAACGCACCACTACAGTTTTATTTTTTAATTCCTAGGTAATGATAATTTTTATTTCTCTAATGTCTTGCAAGTAGGCTTTGGACCTCCTCTGACATTGAAAGGCAAGTTTCGTTCAGTTGCATTCAATAATCGGCTTGCATATTCTACGGGATGTTGTTCTGGCAGCTCCCCCTGCTTGAGAACTACTCCAAGTGCGTACGAACTAGCATCAGTTCGCAAAATGTATGGTTGTAATGGATCTGCTTGTTAAAGGATTGGGCTCGTACTTAGTAGTTATTTTAACTTTCGAAAAGCTTCCTCTTGTGCTGGTCCCCATTTCCAAGTTGAGGACTTCTTCGTCAGATCACTCAGTATCTGTCTTGAACTGTCACGCTGTTCAATCTTCTATAATCACAACAAGTGCGAAATGTTGCATTCGTCTTTGGAACTAAGACGACAGGAGCAGCATAAAGAGATTCGCACTCCTCTATTATGTCTTCGGCTAACATCTTTTCGATGTCCTTCAAAACTTCTTTCTTGACAGGCGATAACCGATATGGTGGAACAGCTATGGGAGTGTCATCTATGAGTTTAATGGAATGTTCAGCAAAAGGTGTTGGTTCAATTATTGGTTTAAAAAGTATCTGCATTTTCATTCAGCAAGGTAGTTAGTCCTTCTTTTTGGTCTTTGTCGAGATCTTCACCTTCATCACTTCTTAGCATAAAATCCACGGTTTGGATTACTTTTTCAGCCACAGTGTTAATGATCTCTTCAGTGAAGTTGAATGAACGGTCAGGTTCGTCCCTGAAAATCCAAGTCTTGAAGTCGCTGAAATCACACACCATACCCGCGGACTGAATGAAATCAATACCCAAAAGCATACGACTCTCAGAATGTTCAGGTATAGCAATCAGTGTGACTTTAGTAGTACGGTGTTCGACGGTGATATCAACAGTAAAAGATTTTGTTAACAGTGGTTGTTGTTTTCCATCAGCTAACTAGATAGCCATGTAAGACTCTTCCTAAGGATGTCCTTGGTCATTTAGAATTTTATATAGTTATGCTCCTGCAATACTTCTTTTAGAACCCGTGTCTAAGCATGCTTTACCATATATGCCCAATATTTGCACTAACAGCATTGGTCTACTTACTAGTACTCATAAAGTTTGAAGAAGAAAACGATAAGGGAGGGTTCTGTGTAGAAGAAGTAACGCTAGGAGAGGAACAGGTTGGACAGCTGCTCCTTATATATCCAACAGGTCTGCAACCCCAACAAATTACTTGTGGTTCACAATTCTCATTCTTAATCTTCACAATCGATGTCGATGGTGGTTTAGTGGTAGCGAATGTGATTTCATTTTTTTTTTTGCTTATTACGACACTCGTTCTCTACATGACCGAAGTGATTGCAGAATGAGCACTTGGGTCGACACTTCTTTTCTAGCTTGTCATTCTTCTTCGCGAATCCTGGGACCCCTTTTGGTTTCAATGTAACTTCACGATAAGAGTCTTCAATGTCTTTCGCAGGACTAAGTAATGTTTTGAATGTTTTGCTCTCACTTGGCGACAATTTTTTACGAATTCGGCTGTTCCTTAAACCGTACACAATACCAATTTGTGCTTGAATGGTTAACTCATAGGGCAGTTGAGCGAATAGTGCTCGAATCTCACAAATAGTTCACTACTTTCATTTTCGTGTTGTTCTCGCGAGAATATTTCTCGAAACACTAAATGAGCTGGCAATTTTTTTGAGAATGCATCACGAATCGCAGACACTGCTTCATCCCAGCTTGCTATGCTGCTTCTGATACCTTTCCACCATGTACCAGCCGTACCTTCTAGTAGCATGGGAATACCGCGTAACGCATTTTCTTCACTTATTTGTGAACAGTCTTTGTAAGTAATAACCGAGTCTAAGAATGCATCAACATTACTCGTTTCTTTTTGTAACTCGGGTGGGTTTTAATAAGTAACCAAAAAATAACACTTTTATTTTCTTGTTAAAAGCTCAAGTCACAGTTTTGTTGACAAAACATAAATTAAATTTTAAACAACTTTTTAAAGCCACGCATCTGCGATGTTGGGTGTTACAATACTCAAATTCTTTCATCGTTGAGATAGTTGAATTGTGTTCAAATGAAAATGGTTGACATTATTTTAAATGTTGCTTGTCAACCATTGTTCCATTTTCCTGACTCGTCAACTGAAAATACACATTCTCGCAATCGACACTCTAGTATAATTTGAAAGCGCGATAGCGAATATTAATAATATAGCTGACTATGATTAAATTGTGAACCTTCTCAAGGTAAAATAGTCAAATTTGATATCTATACAACGATATCAACGAATATAGCAATACTTTTCTAACAAATGTCACTACGACAGTATAGACATCAATGAAGATATTTATAAGAAAGGAAAGAAAACTAATATATCAATAACTAACACATTTTCACTAACTGAAAGTCACGTTTCAAACAATCTACTCAATTTAACCAGGTCTAAATTTTCCACGTTTATGATGAAAATTCTCAAACAAAGCAAATAACGTATAACTTCGATCGCAAAAAAGGGGGCTACATAAATTTCTAATAACAGAGTGGTAAGCAAGTTTGAGCCGAATCAATTTGCGTTGTATCCATTTTTCATGCTAACGCTGATAAATATTTCGGTTTTTGATAATGTATTAGGGGAGCACGCGTAATCATATTTGGGGGGCTCCACATCGCTGCTGCATACATAATTATAAATTTTGGATACGTTTTTCCATTATCTATAAAAGGGAATGATGGACAATCTATACGTGCGCGGCTTTCAAACGCACATTCGCAGGTCATGTTTTATGCAGAAGGGATAACTCGGACAAATCCGGGATTCCCAGACGCAAATCACGTTTACAGAAATTAACGATGATAGAGTTAAGCCCGGCAAACAACTAACTTAAGAGTTTAATTCGTTTGCCTTCTAATTATCGCTCGTTCTCTATCCGTCCCGTTACAGTTTAATTAAGGCTCGTCCCTTTTTACGATTTCATTCAATTTGCCCCAATAAAAGTAATATCCGATACAGGAAGCGCTCTTTCAAACAGAATTATTTCATCTCGGAATTGAGTCGTAAAAAGACAGCAAAGCATTTAAAAATGATCGAACTCTCCGATTACTCATTTACATATTTTTCCCTAAACCTTTCATTAAACTTGAATTCGTTACGGAACACCGGATTCTTTGACGGTGTACTAAAGCGATTTTTTTAATTTTTACGGGTTTACGCTCCCGACGTTTTAAAATCTAATTAAGTCTTCGGATGGCTCGGACATGTCCATTGCAATTACGAGTGGTACTGCAGCAACATCAGAGTTACTTATTCCATTTGAAATTCTTGTAGTGGGTGTATGTGTTCGCTCAAATTTTAGTAAGTAGGATTAAATTAACCTCAAAACTTCGGCATTAAACTTACTACAAATTGTACGAGCAAAACAAGACACCGCCGCCAAATTGAATTATGAATATTATGCTCTAGTTTGACCTAAGCGATTTTAAGACAATCAACTAAATTTTGAACAACCGACGGCTTAGGGCGACCCCAACACTAACTTAGTTCACACTTCACATATTTGTTCTCCTAATTATTACGTCTTTAAAAGTTAACCATCCGTGAAATTTTCACATAACATAACTCACAGATAAGAAGTTTTATAGTATACTCTATGAGAACAGTAAAGTTGTCTCTTGAAAATATAACAAACGTTTATCATTTTTTTGTGAATTTAAATTAGATAATTTCAGAACTTTGTGATTTACAATCGTATTACTCCTGTTCTTACTCTTCTTTTTATCATTCTTCATGTTATGTAAACGCACCTAACGTGAATCTTAAATTCCATAATTCATATTTCTCTATAGGTACAAGGTTTTATACTTTCTAAACTAAAAAAATATGATTTTTTTTTATTATAATTAAGGCGATAAGCGATAATGATTACAATCTTATGCTTAAGAATTAAATTAAAGCTTAAATAATACTATGAATTTATTTAAATATCCTTGTTTTCTTTCACCTTATATAATTGCATTACATGCTATTGTAGGTATGTTGTACAACGTATACTCTTGTCAACCCCAGATATGAGTGGCTACCACTGCTTCAGCTGTTTCACAACTGTAAATCTAGTATAAAATAAAGGGTGTCCAACAATTAACTGTTGTAGTCCTGGGTGGCTATGAAATCAAACGTTTTTAATAATTATTGTTTCAATAACACAATATTGCAATAACACATTAAATACCTACAGAAGTATTTTTTGTTTAACAATTTCAATTCAACGATGCGAAGTAAGAATCAACATTTATGGTTGATTCCACAGCCACCCAAGATCACAATAATTAACACATAATCTAACACAATAATCTAACACATGTTAGAAATATGTATTTATAGTATTAGAAATATATACGGTTTGTGAATTTTCTGCAAAAACTTACAGACTTACTCTCTTTGTTCATTTTCCTGAATGCCTATGCAGTGAATCGTGTTTGTTAGCGTTATCTTCTTCGCTCACACAATTTTCACTTGCTTTAGTGTAAGAGCAAAATATTTCAAAGGTATGAAACAGTTTAAAGCAACAATCGACTATAATAAAATGCAAAAGAAATAAACAGCTTTCAGAAATATAGCAGAGTTACTTTTAATGTAATAATAAGTACAAAATGCAGAATTTGCATACTGATCAAGACTTAAGAACGTGATATATGATTTTAATGATTAATTGCAAGTACACATGTAAATACAGTGATGGTTAGGATGCAGAAACTTGAACTGTGAAAATACTTTATGACGTTGATGTAAATTAACTATTATTTATTATTAGCGCTTCAGTTACCGCTATTAATTGTAATCATTTAGGTACCGCATTGCAATTTCCAACAAACTCTAACCGTGCAGACATTTCCCTCTAAGTTTCTTTGTGTGGAGATGATTTTGGAAATATATTTCTCGGTCTTTCCTACTTCTCTCTTCGTTATAGCTTCCAATCCATAGCTTTCGTGACAGTTTATTTGTATTCTTCCTTTTCGTGTGGGCGTACCATAAGAATTGTTTATGTTCTCTGGTGTCCGTTATCTATCCAACAATTTCGTTATAACTTATCACGGACACCTTAAAGATTGCACACTTCTGAACTTATTGCTGTTAGTTACAGCGAGATAATTACATAAATTTCATTAGACAAGAGTCTAGTATAAGAATGTATCTATTATCTTATGGTATGAATATTTCGTCTCTCACAATGTTGATTTTCTTCATCTTCACCATGGACGATAGCAAATTTACAAAACTGTAACATGAAGATATCATGATAAATCGATTAGAATTACTTAATACGACAATGAAAGAAATATTTCATTCTAAAAACAAATTAGATTGTCCAGCTTATCTATTTATTTAAATTAAAACTGAGCCGAAGTAAGCATTGATTATTTAGTTAATGTCTTGTAATTCCACGGTTAAACCATTTTGTTTTTGTAAAAACATAAATTGACTTTTTTACTTGGAACAAAGCCCGAGTACAAAATAGGGTTAATGGCTTACTTAATAGTGCAGTGGAATTACAAAGATTTTTCGTTGCAGTGTCTTTACACACAAAGCGATTTAAGTTTCACGCCTTTTAAACTGTAATTAAACTCAAAGGCCAATAAGTTCTGAACGAAAACCCCCATCTCTGAAAACATTATCAAATAGTTTCAGTTGAGACAACGGTCATCAATGACGGGGGGGGGGTAATAAGAATTACGCTCCAATTAAGTGACACTTCGACCTGGATCGGCTAAAGCCCATAAACAGCATTAAGTCAAATAATAATTAATTACAATTGAAGGAAGTTTCAAGATAAACAGGATTTAGCAGGACCCTTCCGGAGGCCCTTTTAATCCTAAACAATTTAATTAGGATAATTTAAACAAAAGGTATCTCAGAGGGCAAAGGTGCGGTCGGGGTATGGGAACGACCGCCGCTCGTCCCCCCAAAAAAACCCAACGAATCGAATTACCTACCTAGGAGCTTTTTACGATTACGTGATCACATCGATTCGTCATATATTTGTTCTGTAACCGAGCGAAGTGTACCGGAGTTTTCAGTGAACATTTTCGGAGGCTTTAAATATCAATACACGTCACGAACACGTACATTTCAGTGAATTATTATAACGAATTTCATCTATTCATGCACTCAGTATACAAAACAGTTTTAACGAAAACTAGTTGCAAAAAGTTTGCGCTTAGCTCGATTGATTTTATCACATTTTCGCGTATGGATTGTGACGAATTAAAGCTCTAAGCGTTGTGAGCGAACTGTTTTCAGATTATCAGGTGGCTATTCTAGAGTACATGAAAGAGGTGGTGACTTTAACTTCCAAAACACAGAGGAAAGCACACAGCAATGCCACACGCGTGCTTAATTACAACTTACATTTTCCAATATTGACTTTAGTACATTATTTTCCGATTTACTCGAACGTGAAAATAGGTAAATATATTTTAAGTTACTAAAGAAATTCAAAAATTACCAGGATGATTATGAAACAAAAAAATATTTACTTTAATTTATTGTACTCTAAATATATTGGAAGTTATTTCACTGCGCTACAGGGAGAAATTAATCATTACAAATACTCACCACTCGAATCATACGCAGAAAATCGGTTTAGTAATAAATAACCAATTAGGCAGTTACTTTTAATCATAACCTGCTATTGGTGTAAGTAAATGGAAAATATAAACCGACTCGTAAAGAATGTTCAATTCATATTTGAGTAGTATAATATGCGCAAAATTTCCATCGAATTATTTAAATTTCAATGAAAGGAACTTGTGCGGCTTAACAGGCCTTTAGATTACAGTTCTGGAGAGTTGAGAAAAACGGAAGTCATTTTCTAGCTTGCTTTGAGATTATAGCGCTGGAGAATCGAAAGTGCGCTTGAAATTACAATCTTCCTTTCATTACCGCAAGTTGTGTCTAAGCAACATCGCAATTGCTTCATTTAGGTGCTCGTTATAATTAATATTAAGATACTTTCAAGTTACTCGTGATATTACAATTTTATTGCAACCTCGAAGGTTACAGATAAAGTGCGGCTACGAGATACCAAGGTCTATATCATTCAACGAACGAAAATTATATTACAGTCTACAGAATATCACCGAATTAATTCTGGTAATAATTTTTTAATACCCAAATGGTTTTATAAACGGCCACATCCTGTACATTCAAAAGTACTTTTAATTGTCGATCAGTGGACTGAAGTGTTTATTTGTATACTGAAGGTGACAGCTTAGCTATCGAAATACGTATGTGTCTTTAAAATAATATTGTAAGTTGAAATATTTTATTTTTAAAGCCACAGTCTCCTATATATTACATCTTCTAACATTAAATCTTTTGATCTTAAAAAACACATTCAGTGCTATAAGTTATTAAATTTGATTTTGACATTTTTCCTACATTTGCAAAGTTAATCCAAGATAAGAAGAATCCCTCTCTAGTCTGAAAACTTTTTGATCGCCTACTATTTATAAGACGTTCCATTTGAAATAACAATGTTCCAACACATTATTGAGCTTTCAGTAGATTAGTACTAAAAAAAGAATCATTTAAGTATTTCCATTATTAACAAAGCAACTACCGTTAGACAAACTCAACGTAATATGCCTATCGATTTTCAATAGAGCACGTAATTTCAGATGTTATTCGATAATTCCCAGTCTTCGCATTTAAGAATAAAGTGCGTACAATATGATAAATTAAGCTTAAATATACTCGTATCTAACCACTGCAATTTACTTCTTAACAGAATACGTCGTGTTAATATTACACCCAAAATCCATTTTATATCAGTTCACGCTTCGTTTCAATATCTGGCTGCCTTCTTTTTATCTAAGTATCATTCTTCCTTCAGATGTGTGAATCCAATAAATCCTCAGGATCCGTAGAACGTTCCTTCGAATTAAATAAATAAAATTGCCTGTGTATTACTACGTATCCTCAAAAGCCCTAATTAAGTTAAAGTTGATGATAATATCTTAGTATTTATTTACTGGAAAATTAAAATTGGCAGATAGCGTTAGAAAAATAAAATTAGGAGTTTTCCAGACGTTGATAATCATTTTAAGAAGCATAATACCAACCATAGAAAAAAAAAACCTGCAGATTTTGATTTGCATGTTAATTTGGTGGTTTCACATTTCAAAGTTAAAATTAAATATAATCACAACCAAAAGAATCTATTCAAATCTTCAATAAAATTATACAAATGCTCGTAAGTCAATACTTTCTTTCCATGCTTGCCTCCTCACTTTACCTAATCCCGTTTTTCCACAACTCTAGAAGAGCTTATGAATATACATAGAAGATCTGAGTTTTATTTTTGAGTGTTTATTAAAATTCACTGTCTCTTACTGTTGTTCCTTAACGACCGGTGTGAATTTTATTAACTTTATAGGGCAACACACTTATTTCATAAATATTAGATTATTAACTCGCGTGCAAATCTTTCTTGAGAAATGTACGTTCGAGTAGAATTATCCGATAAGTATCAGCAATAACATAATTTCAATGTATGTAATAAATTAATTACTCAATTCTTACTATTAATAGCAGTAAAAAAAAGTGTAGTTAGAAATAATTAATGAAATATTCACTTAATCTGAAAATGTCGCCAACAGCTCGTAACGGTAAAGAAAAAATTTACAAAAACATAGAAATTTTTAGTTGAAATTATTCGACCTATGTGTACTGTTGCAATCATATTTCAAAGCAGTAAAACAAGAACGGCTGAGAACCTTAATAAATTTCTCGACGACTGTCTCATAGAATGAAATAAATAACAATTTCCTGACATCAGAAATTATCTGTTTAAATATTTAAAACGTTATTTACTGCCTTCCATTCGACAATCTCTAAAATTCATTGCGATTCCAAGCTACCCTGGTTTTAAACAAATTGACCTGTTTATACTTTTTTCTTATGGCATCAATATTTTGGCGTTATCAATAAGAAAGCGTTTTAATTCCACAGTCCTTTCAGGAATAATAACTTCCAAATTGGTTTACGCAAGTTTTCCACAGTACGTCATAAGACATGGGCAGAATATGATGACGTCGAAATATGTAATTCCGATCTCTAGTCATAGAGTATGATTGCGGGATTACATCGTTAAGTAAATGCGAACAGTAAATAATAACATACTATTTGTTACGAAAATTTCTGTGTCTTCTGTTGATACAGGCACGTATCAAAGCAAATAGCAGGATTTAACAGAAAAATCGAGTATACATATACAGTAGAACCTCGATTATCCGTGCTCCCATTATCCGGTTTTCTCGATAATCCGTGCAAGCCAGTGGTTTCACTTATCCGTGCACGCCCTTCCAGTGTCACCTCGATTATCCGGGTATGCAATGTTCCACGCGTCATTCGAAGACGCAAGCGAGACTGCGTTAACCGAAAGGCGGGGAAGTCCCGGTGTATGTGTTTACGCAAGTAAGAAACTGCACATTTAATCGTGCAGTACTGATTGATGAGATTGTGTTGATTGGATGTTGATTAGGTTGTGTGGTAAAAGGCGAATAGTGAAATTGCGGTAGGCCACCAGACCTGTATATTATGTCGTATTCTTTACACATGTAAGTGAATTTTTATTTAAAGGCTGTTGAAGTGTTGAATTAATTGTACCTAACCTCATGGATGCAAAAAGAAAGAAGATAGTTTTAACCATTGACAGGAAGTTGAAATTGATTGAACAACATGAAAAAGGGGATAATGTTGCTACCTTGGCGAAATCATACAATATAGGAAAGCAGACAGTTCGGGATATTTTAAACAAAAAGATAAACTTCTGCAGTTTGCTTCGGGGTCTGATTCTCTCAAGGGGGACAACATCGCGTAAAACCGCGAAAGTGTCTACTTTTGAAGCATTGAACAACGCAGTGTATCAGTGGTTTAAACAAAGACGTGTAGAGGGTCATCCAGTATCAGGACCATTAATTTTAGAGAAGTCACAATGGTTTCATACAGAAATGGAGATTGAAAAACCTTTCCAGGCCTCACAAGGATGGTTGCAATTGGATATTCAGGGTGAAAAATTAAGTGCCGACAAGAACGCGGCAGAATTGTATCTTGCTGAATTCAACCGTTTAATTGAATGTCATGAACTCAGTGCTGAACAAGTTTACAACGCGGATGAGACCGGACTGTTTTGGAAATCATTACCGTCTAAAACGCTTGCGATGCAGAGCGAACGATCTGCTCCTGGCCATAAGTCCAGTAAGGAAAGGATAACATTAATGCCTTGCTCCAATGCCAGTGGGACCCATAAGTTACCACTTTTATGCATTGGTAAATCAAAAAATCCAAGATCATTCAAGGGAACAGACAGGAAAAATTTTCCTGTTAACTATCAAAACCAGGCCAAGGCATGGATGAATCAAAAAATTTTTAAAAAATGGTTTTTCGATGACTTTGTTCCTTCGGTTAAATGTCACTTGAAATCTAAAAAAATGCCACAAAGAGCAATGCTCTTATTGGACAACGCCCCATCACATCCAGATGAAAATTTGTTACAAACTGCGGATGGCCAAATTTTTGGACGGTGTCTTCCTCCAAACATGACCTCCTTGTTACAACCAATGGATCAGGGGGTAGAGGCTTGCAAGCGACGTTTTAGAAAAATAATGCTAAGACTACTTTTGGAAGCTGACTGCAGTTTGAAGGAGTTTTGGAGAGAGTGGCTTATTAAGGATGCAATTTTCGCGGCTGCGGAGAGTTGGAATGACATTCCAGATGTAACTTTACAAAGATCCTGGTTCAAACTCTGGCCTGCCTTAAAAGATGACTTAAATTATTTAGAATCTGAAGAAGATGTCGTCTTATCCACGGAACTTTTAAATGGCGTACGAAACGTGGTAGAATTTGATAATGTTACAGTAGAGAATATTGAAGAATGGTTAAATTCTGATGTGAACGAAACAGGTTATCAGATTTTAGATGATGCTGAAATTGCATCAACTTCCCAACATAATGCCAATATTAATGAGGATACAGACGAAGAAGCAGATGATGTTGACGAGATTTCCATACAAGAAGACGTAGACACTATTTCCGCCGAAAATGTACTGACTTACGCAAATGGACTATTAAGTTATCTTGACCAGGAAAATGATGCAGATGATACTGATGTCCTTAATTTGAGGAAAATACGTTCTTACGTTTGTCTCAAAGTGCATAGTAAAAAAAGACAAACGCAAATAACAGATTTTTTTAAAAGGTAAGAAATAATATGTACTTTTGTGTGTATGTACGTATACACATCAAAAATCTACAAATGTAATGTCGATGTACTCGCTCAATATTGTATGTACAGTAGTATGTAATTTGTTTTTTTTTTTAATACATATTCAAACAGATTTACATATTGTCATGTTCACAAGGACACACAGTTTTCGGATTCTTCAAATAAGCAGAGAGTTACTTCCAATCTTCACATGCAAAGGAAATTCTTCACCTACAACAATAAAACAAAGATCTAAATATTTATTTTACAAATAAAATGTAACATACCTTAATTTTATGTGTATTCTTTGAACCATACTGAAATTCCTTAAGAATACCATTTTTCTTACTTTCAACACAAACATTAGATGAAAAACTTTAACTAAAACAGAAATACAGGGGCAATTTAAGTATATATTAAAAATTATACTAATTAAATTATCTTACAGTGTCTGATCCAGAGTCTTCAATTTTGTTGTTAAATTCACCAACACAAGAAGCATGGGTTGACAATAGTATAAGAAGTTTCTGTAACTGGCTCGAGGAACAGGCTAGGAAGTTGGCAGACAGGAAACAAGATGCGCAGCGGAACGTTTCTGGACGTAGTCTTGATGTGCCGGTATTGAAGGTGCAGGATAATGTTCCAGTGACAGCTGTCATGTCGACTCATAAAAAAGAGGGAAATGATGTGAATTTCAGGCATAGAAACGACCGATTGAGAAAGTTTTTAGTTAAATTGCCAAACGGAACAAATCTAAGAATAAAAAAACACGAGGCGATAAAATTAGGTTTTATTAATTAATATTTTGTTATGTTTAAAAAGAATTAAAGTTTGATATTGAGTAATAGTTCAATCTAATGTTTTAACTTACCGAAATTTGTCCAAAATGATGAAAAAACCACATAATTTGACAATCACTGACACAAACATGTACATCGTTGTGACAAATAACAAGATGACAGGATAATCTCGAACTAGGTAGGATTCGTGACGTCATTTAGCCTCGAACCCCTATTTTTAGATTCAAATTTAAGAAAATCAAAGACAAAATTAAAACATTTTATTATGAAAAATTAAATAGAATATTATTTTATGATTGACGAAACAAACGGACAAAAGATTCACTGAAAATTTATGGAATAAAAATCAAAGGAAAAATAAAATAAATCATTGGCTTTTCAAAAATAAAAAACTAGCGCCGACGTCGTGGGGAGGAGCCTATATAAAGCGCGTCGAACTGACGTTCGCTCTCATTCATCTGACAACCATCACGGAGTGATTAACTCTAGACAATTTAACTTCCTCCACACAAAAGTAATTAACATTGTGCGATTAGCTTATTACATAAACTCTCATTCATCTGACAACCATCACGGAGTGATTAACTCTAAAACAATTTAAACTTCCTCCACACAAAAAGTAATTAACATTGAGCGATTAGCTTACCACATAAATACTTATCACTGAGCGACTAGCTTATTACAATTATTATATGAACACTTATCATTGAGCGAATAGCTTATTACAGTTATTACACTTATCATTGAGCAATTAGCTTATTACCAATAATACTTATTATTGATTGACTGATTTATATAACTTATAATAAATTAATAATCATTATCGATACTATTGTTATTAACATCATTGTTTTTATAAAGCATTTAAAAATTTGAATAAAATTAAAAAAGTTTGAACATAAATCTAGCATTTTTATTTATCTCTACTGCTGCTCTTTCTACATAGTCCCACTTTATTTACATACAAAAGATAATTATAAAAAGAAAAATTGCTATTAAGTAAACCACAAGACTAATGAAATAATTAAAAGATAAACTTTTGACACATCAAAAGTCTGGTAATAACCAGTGGTTATACGTCATAGCAATATGTATTCATATTTTTGGTTAGTTATTGAATGTTTTTTGAGAGTTTTCGTATATTTCAATTTTCCGGCAACCCATTCGCACTCATTAGAACGGATAATCGAGGTTCTACTGTATGTATAATATGTACTTATCTAGTCAAAATGATCTTTTCTAAGAGCTCAGATTATCATTTTGTTATTCAAAACATGTCTTGTTAGTGTTACAAATATAATAGTTTAATAACTTATGTCTAGTAAACTTACATTGTATTATTATATTTTTCCGTTCTTCTTTTTAAGCAGTATATAAGAAATTTATATTTCCCCCACGCAAATAATTTATTACTTTAGTCTAGCAATCGAAAATCATATATAGATATCAGAATTTTCTCTCGCGAAAACAAGCAAAATTTCCAATTCGTATTTCTCTCAGGATTTCTTTATTGCAGCCTTCAAAATCAATATACTTCCAGGCACCACAATATACTTAGATATCTGCGTGTGGTCGTAAAGGCAAATCCTGTACGTTATCGGCCCACTTTTTCTAATAGTCACATTTTCAAAACCTAATACCAACATTGTTTATTATATTTTTTTGTAAACGAGCAAGAAAATTCGTCTATCTGCGAAGCAATCGCATCTGTTGCGGACATAATCCAAACCTGACTACAGCTTTCGAGATAAAACCGCCTCACTTTTATTTAAGAAATATAATGAGCGCATTCGGGATTTAATTAAAGAAACGAGCAAGCTCGCAAACGCTCTTTTAAAACTTAACGCTGTCACACCGGCAGTAAAATAAAATTTGCATAAACGCGGATTTCGTTTTTTTTTTATTCGGGATGTATACCAAGTAAAATAGAAAAAATGCGGCGCGCACAACTTTTAAATAAGAATCCTCTTCGGGATGAATTGCATTAAAACTGTTTATAAACTTCTCTCGTGTTTTAATGGGAACGAACTTTATAAAGTTCTAAATAACTTGAAATTTGAATAGATATAAAATGCCTCGAATATTTATTAAATATTTCATCCCCTTTCTCGGATAGAGTTTTACAGATAAAGTAAGGCTTTTTGATTATGTTCTAATTATAACATCTACGATATTAACTAAGCTCTAAATCTAGATTTAAATTCAATTTTACTTAGTTGAAATTCATTTTATTCATATATTTTAGTGGTTTTATAGTTTGATTTACTACTACTGACATTATCTCTCATTCGCTGAAATTTATCGAACAATTTTATAATAATTATTAATTGGGCAGCTTTTAAAGGCAAATTTCAAAATTTATACATTTAACTGTAAATTGACAGCGAGAAATAGCTGAAAATGAAGCATTTGAAAAAAGAAATAATTCAGAAATATGAAGATGAAATGGATTTATCCGAAGCTTACACAGTGAAGAGGGTTGTTGACTAATCGATAGCTTTTAAAAACGTTTAAAATATTTACTTTCACAATACGTTGACAGCTGAATAATAATACATTTATTCTTTATCCTGAAAAAAGCTGAATAATATATGTATTTATTATTTTTCTCGAAAAAATTCTGTGAGTTGTATTAATAAGTCTTCTTAGTGAGTGGTCTATCTATAAGCCATTATTAAACAAATTTGTCATAATTATTGTTTTAAAAACGTTTATGCCCAATTACACCGCATTTTTAATCATTGATTAAATTTAAGTCGTGTTTAGATGTGATATTTAACGTAGATCCAGCACAATGTCAGACGCATCCTAACTGACACTTAAGTTGAAGTTTAAGTGTCAATTAGATGGCGATTGACATTATGCTGTCATGTATTCACGATTGTCACATCTTAAATTTAATCAATGATTAAAAATGCGGTGCAATCAGGCATTAGAATACCAATGTTTAATTGTTTCGCTATCGTATAAATCAGTTTCATTTCATATTTCTTAATTAATTCTTTTTTCAAATGCTCCATCAAGTTCTTTTGGGAGGTATTTATTTAAACGAACATTGTTAAAAACTGTAAGATCTAAGACTATATCAAGGTAAAGTATGATTTCAAGCTAAAATTATCTCAGTGACGAAACAAGCAAAATGCATATATTATGCAAGACCTCGGTTCACGTCTGTAGGAAAATTTGTACAGTACGTAGTAATAATGTATGTAATGCGAAAAACGTTCCCCAAACATTAAATTTTATATCAAAAGCACAAACACAGAATCGCTTACTGATTCAAAGCTGCAACAACTGCCGTTACGAGCTTTATTGTTTTCTTTTTTCTCGTCAACTTCGAGTCACCTCAAGTTGCAGTAAACTTTTATGTAACATCATCCCGGGTCTTGCACGATGTCAATACACCAGGGAATTATGAGAACTAAAACTGACGTCGCAGCCACGTCACTTTTTGCTTTCGCATTAATTATAAAGGCGCCGGAATTTTTCGCAGGAAAAACTTTAATTAAACGCTCTGCACTCGCTTTTTGCGCTACAAAATGTTGCAAAAAAGAGCTTTAATAATAAAAACACGAGGCCTATTAATAAAATTACACCAACAGAAACTCTTTCGGTTAAAAGCGGCAGCAGCCTCTTATTATGAAAGTACTTATCCTGCTGAAAATCAGGTCGCAGACTTGAGTGATGAAATGGATAATCGCCGCGGAAAGTTCCACAGAGAATTATGCAGATAAATTCCAAGTATAAAGTAAACCATGTAGGATCTGTCTGCGTTTAATTAACTGAAGTTTCCGTGATGGAGTAGGTGTTAAGAATCAAATCGACCAGAGACTACTAGTATTCACTTATTAGTATCACATCTTTCTTAAAAATTAATTTTAAAATCTTTTTAAAATCTCAGTTTTGTTTAGATCTTTCTTAATTAACTCCAAATAATTAATCGAAATGACAGTATTTCATTAAAATTTCATAAAATCTTATTTTTCAAACTGTATGAGACATTTACCTCTCCAAAACACAATCACTGCAAGAATGATTATTCTCACTCAGATAACATCTAATTCGACTTAAATTAATACTAATACCTGAAAATGTTATTAACAATTACGTCAGGTAATTAAATTATTATTATCAAATACAACATATTATTTCCGATTGTAAAATACTTTACACGACTGTGAGCATTAAAAATTCAAATTAATTCACTATTAACAATGGAAGTGTATTCAAATAAAATACATTGTGCTTATAAATTTTCAACAATAAATGAAATAAAGCGCACCTGTAATTGTCCCCCAAAAATTGAATAAATTTCTTTTATTCCGAGAGGCGAAACAATGGGGCTTTTAAAGTATGTTCTAAAATGAAAGGGACAATTCCCTTAACAGATTTGAAATTTGACGTTTAATTTTCTGATACCCTTCAAACAAAGAGCGTCTCGGTCTTTTAAATATTTAACTTAATTTGAACTTCCGCACAGGACGATATGAGAAAACTTGTCCGGTTTACTTACCGACGACGACGGAAAATAAAAGAGCAATCGGAAACGATCCTCGTCCTTCCTTCGACATTTTCATATCTGAAAAACAAGAAAATTCTCGTAAAAATCCATGCATATTATTACGTCGGCGGCATTGATAAATGATCCGCCCGAGTTCGGAAACTTACTAAATGTATCTATAAGGGTTGTTTGGTCTTGAACAGTTGGCTAAACTTACTGACATTCAATTAAGCTCAGACAACAGACGAGAAATTCGCCAAGTTGCAAGAGATTTTTTTCTCAGTTTAGAACAGTTTTTTTACGAGTCATTGTTTCGCTTTAACAAACATGTTTTCCAAACTGTGAGACGGGGGCGCCCTAATTGTAGCGGAAGTAGTGGCTGCATGCTAATGCAGAATTTGCAATTTACAAGCCTCACTTAATTGTTAGAAGCAAATTTATAATCGATGAATCCACCCAGTAAATTGACTGTGGTGGTGCTTCTGGGAAATCATAACGATACAAACACAAATACGTTGCGAGACATTATAAAATTTGCATATTCTATTCATATTTACACTGGCGCATTCAGTATTTAGTCAATCAAAATCTTATTATTTTACATATTAAAAAATAATACTTAGTTCACGTCAACATAATTATCTAAACAATTGCTTTTATCGAACAACTTATATATATATGTACATCAGCCAAATTAAA
Source organism: Dorcus parallelipipedus (assembly GCA_958336345.1). Lineage (NCBI taxonomy): Eukaryota > Metazoa > Arthropoda > Insecta > Coleoptera > Lucanidae > Dorcus > Dorcus parallelipipedus. The sequence goes on along the minus strand of OY284481.1, from coordinate 35,238,676 downwards.
AATTAACTTATTTGTACATAACATTTATAATTGTTAACGCTAATCAGTGGTCAAAAATTGGATAGTATCTTTTATATTCCCCCCAAAAAAAAATACGAACTAAAAATAAGAATTGCTAATAACTCAAATCATCCAATTACTTTAAGACTGGATGGCTCTGATGTAGTCGGTAAGAACTTTTTCCACTCTAATACTCCATGTATTTTTCAACATAGCAGCATTACTCTCACGAACTGGAACTACGTGAATAATTCCAAAGCGTTCTACTCATGTTCTTTTCATAAATTTAGGTCTAGGGCGTAGAGTTCCAGAATAATTCGAACAGGATTCCTCTCACTCCTCTTGGACGACACCCGTTATGCTTGTAATTTATTTTCATGTGTGTATATCTATAACTATCAAATATTTTAAAAGCAGACTGTGTATTATTCACATATGAAACTCTACAGCTTGAAGCTTTTGATAGATACCCTTCTCAAATGATTCGTGCACGAAACAGTTGAACTTAAATTTTATTTGAAAACTAAATTAAATACCTTAAAGCTCATCTTGAAGATGATCGACTTTACAATCTTATCTTTTTTGTTAAACTCAGTATATCTTGTTAAACTCAGCATATCTACTTTCATAAAGGTCGTGTTTAATATGTTCTAAGAATTTGAAAGCCTGCCAGGTAATGTGACTTTTGCTATTCTCTGTAGTGGCTTAAGTTCTAGAAAATCAAGAGGTATATTGATTTTTGCTTAATTTTTGTGCCAATGATTTTTTCATCATAATCTGCCGGTGCTAGTTATGTTTTTTGACAAACAAATTGCTTGCCATACTAATTTCTTTTTATCATTTTTCCTATGTCTGTTTCTTCAATCAAATCTACTTGATCCAACTACATAGTACTAAAATCTATCAATGACTGAAACCCGTTTTAGGATGTGACATACTTTTTTTGTAAGTAGATTCTCACCTGTTTGGTTGCCATAGCTCTGTTTAGTCGGAGGCTGAGGTGGATTCGGAAGGATAATTCTTCGAACTAAATTCTTAAAAAAATAACTTGCGTAATTCATAAAAAAAAATGTAAACGTTAGATGACAAAACGAAAGCTATTGAGCGCCAAGTAATCTCTTTAAACTGTAATTACTAAAACAGTCCGAAACCAAACTAATGAACTCGAAACGGATTTTTAGATTACGCAAATTTATTTTAAAGAAAATGCTCTTTAATCGTGTCAGAAATGAAAAAGAATGTTTGAAAATGAAAAATAATATAATTGATAAATTATGTAACGATTTAACATAAAAGGTAATTCGACCAAACAAAATATATATATATATATACTAACATGTGTACAAAAAAAACTTAAAGTAGAAAAAATTAATATGATGCAAACTATATATAAATGACCCATACAAATAAAAAATGTAACATATCGCTAAATAAAATGGAAGGTGACCCAATATACTATAATTATTGTCCACTGACAATCAAAATAAATTTAATAAATTGTTTCCATACGATACGGTAATATTTCCATAAAGATACGGCACGATACGGTAGTTGTTCAATACGGTACGGTACGATAATTTTCTCGAAACGATACGATACGGTAATATTCTCGAAACGATACGGTACGGTACGATAATTTTGTGATTGTTTCTTACTCAATCCTGACGATAGCCTGACCTGAGTTCCATTACGACTCCGTTGAATTATATCTTCAAACGACTCCGCAATGACTGGATTTGTTTCCAAAAACAACCACGTCAAATAAAAAAGAGGAACTCCTGTTCGGTAGTATCTTCAAAACGACAACGCAGTAACTGGACTTGGAATTTTCCGATAAAACTCGTGCGGTAGGAGGAAAGCTTCGGCCTCGGTAACTCAACACAATTTCAGGAGTCAAAAAAACTAATCTTCTAATGTTCAACACAATTTCGGGAGTCAAAAAAAAACTCTACATAAAGAGAAAAAGAATCTTAGAAAATATTCTCCTAAACAACTAGGGTACTTACAATCTTCTGTTAGTTTTTTCCTGATCGGATACGTGCTTGGCGGAAACGGTAGCAGTTGTGACAAAAAACAGACGGCAAAATGACACAGTTGGGCTTACGAGAAATAGAGACGTGAATATTTGCCAAACTGGAATATCTCAAAGTCGTTCAGCTTCACAAAACCACAAAAATTTGAAGACACATACCACGCTTCTTAATGGCGTACGAGCACACACCCAAATCCGTACACAATCATCGAGAAGAAGGGAAACTCGTCAAAAATGTTAACACGCAATTTCCGCAATACGTCATCAAGAAATATCGATCAATAAAATCGACCAAAAGACCATGTACGACATCTACAAATTAATTTCCGAAACAAACAAATGGCTTTAAGAAGAAATAGAAGTCCGCATTACTATCAGAAATTAAAACACAAATCCTGAGAGATAGAGGCGTGAAAGTCATAAATACGAAATTAGTTAAACGAACGAAACAGTTTTTACTTAAATTTCAACAGCAAAACAACGAGAAAATACGTAAAAAAAATAATGTAACGGACAGCGAAAAATGTGAACGTTACAAGGATAAGTTTACGGTTCTTTAAAGAGCTCTCATACCAACTTTGACAAGCTATAGTTCCTACATCGCAAAATCCCAGGGTTAGTTAGTTATTTCACGCAGTTTTTTATAAATTATTATTTATATTTTTAGTCTTTGTACTAAAGATGCTGAAGTTTTTGCATTTTGTTATAATATCTTTATGCTTGGTGGTCTGGCAGTTTTTGCTTCGTTTTCTTTTACCGTTCGATGTTACTTCCACTTTTTCACTTTTCAATTGACTATTAAAAGAAACATATCTGCTTCCTTAATGCCTTTTTTTATATTTACAGAGGAATAATAATGGTGGCTCCTCTGTATTATTTGATCAGCAGCAATCTAAATCTGAATTTTACCAATACACCTTGTGATTTCATTAAAAAAGTTGCTTAAATTGAAATATTGAAAAAATAAAATAAAATATGAACCCTTTGTCCACAAAGAAATTCTGAAAAGTTATGGTAAGTTGAAAAATTAAATATTTTACTATTTGGAGACTTTTCGTTCCTATACAATAAGTTCAATGCACACACACGAAGCCTTTTTGAATATATTTGCTTTTATTTATACTTGGCATGCCATGCAATGGCATGGTCTAGTTTGCGCCACTGCACTGCGAATACGAAATAAATAAATAACGGCCTGAAAAATGGCAGTTGAGTGTATTGTAAGTCGTAATAAAGCTGCCACAATAGGATACTTCTTTGTATTCCGGCTTCTCTTCGGAGAATAAAGCTCGTCTAGTATAATTTCCATAAAGGAGAATACCAAACCGTATATTATCCAATGATCACATTATTTTTAAACAACGCCAGCAAAGTGAGAGGCGACTTATGATTGTTGGACTGCGGAATTCATTAAACTTATATTTGTATATATTTATATATACATTTATATATATTAAGCTTATATTTGTTAGACTTATTTCAAAAATCTTTTAGTAGTTCAGTTCGAACTTTAATTTGTATAATTTTTTTCCGTTTTTATTTTCTTTCATTATTTCTCTAAGTGTGTATGTCATACATACCTCATATTTGTTAAAAAATAACTGGTCTTTAAGTTTTAATCAGGTACATAATTTAATTATTTACTTTAATCAATACTTTAATCAATTTTATTTTAGTAAACTCGGCAGAAAATAAAGCAAACGTAATTTTGTATTCCTCTAGCATCATTTACTTCCGATGAATAAAAAGGAAAACAAAAAGCTTTAGCAATTGAATTATCCAAGTACTAACTTGATTAGTATTAGTATTATTTTTGATAACATGTTTTTGACATTTCACCCTTTTTAACGGCATGCATAAATAAGTAAAATGTGGAGCTCACGAAATACATTTTTTAATAGCAAATGAAATTGTGATCAATCGTTCTTTGTTTGTGTTCTTAGATTGATGTTATTGTTATTTTTTTCACGTTTCTGTTTAAGTCAAAAAAGATGATTTCTGAGAAAAATCATTTATTATAGCCCAGAAAAAAGGCCACCATTTTGTTGCATGCATAAAACCATACGGCATTTCATGATATTAAAAATGTGCTTCAACCTATCTGATGTTATTTCACTATACTCTAAGGTAATTTGTTCCCCGGAGTTCCTCCAGATTCACCCTCGTTTTTGAGGAATCCAATTTAAAAACCTAACGGTTAAATTTGAACAGCCCTCCGAGTTTTCGTCAAGAGAATTTACTGTTCCAGCAATAGTGACGAAAATCAAAAAAAATTACAGATAATCGATTCTGGGTTTAAAAACGCTCACCGATAACTTTGTTATGTGCGGGGGGAATTTTGAGAATAAAGTTCATTATTACCGAAGATCGTGCTGCAGCACGACCAAATTACGAACAATTAAGTGATGTTTATACAGCTTTACGTACTCGTTATCCTAGTTTAATCAGTGGAATACGTGTACCATGAGGATAACCATGCAGCGCACCGAACAGATTGATTCAGGATAAACTTCAGGAATTATAGAAGATCGAAATTACCTCGTATCTGGTATCTCATCAGACATAATCTATTTTCATTCGAACCTATTTATTTACAGATACAGACAACATATAAGTAATCAAAGAGGTCTTCGTTTAAATAAATTGTCATTCAGCAGAAAAGCACAATAATTGTAGTTTTGCAAGCACAAAGCTTAAAATCATAACGAGAATTTATTCAGCCGTGATGGCTTTTGCAAAGAAATAAATATGAATAGTTTATCTTTTATTGGAACGCTTGAGAATCGCAAATATCTCTGAAAATGATAAATAGAGGATAATATAATATTTTCATGAGTCGTTTACGTCATGTATGAAACGAAAACATTTCTGACAAAGCAATTTTCCAATTCCGTCGCATGGCATTTATAAAAATTGCAAATATCTGCATCGCGCAAGTAAAAGCTCCGCAAAAGGTAGTTTCCTCAAAGGAACTTAAAAATAACATCGAAAACAGTATTGGATGGCGTCGAACTGGTCGCTCTATTTTGAAATTTTATATATGACATGATCGTATCATGTTTCGTTGTGGATTTTAAATCTCGGAAATTTCGCTTTACGAACAAAGGAAAACACGTTAGGTTTTATTTATAAACATGGATCGAGTAAATTTCTGAGATTGTGCATCTGTCGATGTTTGTATACGTATGAAGGTGCATATCTTCGAATGCAACGGAGCTGAAATGACAATCTCTTACTTGTTTGTTTAGTTTCTAGCGTGCTTAAACGAGATGCGCTGGGAAATCCGATGGAAGTATGATTTATTTTGTTTAAATGGCTTCGTTCACAGTCGAAGCAGATATATGAAAGCGTTTATTAAAGGTTTAATGGATTTTAATTTAATGCTTGAGCTGTCACTTAAATTGCCTCTTTGTATTATAGTTTTTGTGTACTACATTGATTTTTTTATAGTTTGAAAGCTTCTTTTAATCTTCCTATTGTGTTTGGATAACATACACGTTTAGTCAAACGAGAATTCACATGTCACTGTGCAAAAAAGATTCATTTTCACTAAATATTTGCCCTAGTATAATTTGAAATTGTTTTAATTGTTCCATTTATTATACGACTACATGTAACCTACTCAACCTTTCTGAAACATCTCTATAATAAGAAAAAAACTTGTAAAGAGTTTCTAACAAAAGCAAAATGAAATGTATCCACAGAGAGCTTTCTAAAGGGAATTAAAGCTTTAGCGAAAAAGTTAAACTTATAAAAATATAAGTAGATATTAATAATAAATTTTCTCTAAATAACTTAATCTCATTTATTTTAAAAAAGTTTTGCATTCAAATGAACTTTAATATTAAATATGCCCGGTGCATCCCTCTCCAATGTGTTACGATGCTTTTCGTCGCATCAAAATGAAAAAGTAATAAGGAAAATTTACTCGGAAGCCACAGAAAAGATGAATCCTGTTTATATTAAATTCTTTAACAGGATGCGAATACATGGAAACTTCGCCAGAGTAACGCGCAAGGTATTAATTCAAGACGTAAAATATTCATCTGTCCCCGTGACGTCAGTTAATCCTGATGAATGATAAGGTATAAGATCCGCTATTAAAAAACTTTTTTATTAATTTTACGGCCACACCAAGTTTAATAAGGTGCGTCGAGGAGGAATTTAATTATGCTGCACACTTCGAAATTGCCCGCACGCATTTATATAGACAATTATAATTCGAAAGTTTTGTAATGCGGAAGAAGAGGAGGAGGACATTATCTTTCTGTTTTAATAACACAATAAAAACAGAGGGCGCCCGTTTCGAATGTCTTGTAAGCAACAATGTGCAGCATTTTATAACCGAAACCGTGAAGCTTTTAAAGTGAAAAGGCTCTGTGTTTGTACCTTCATAATTCAGTTAATAACTTCGGCTCTGAGATGGCACTTTAATGCCAAAGTAAACATACTCTAGTTTCGTGTATTTTTGTTGGTAATAATTGCGAAAAGCCATAAATATTCATCAGGGCCCACCTTGACTGCAAACAAAGTATTCTCCGAGCTACCACTACCTATGAAACGTCGACTTGATATTGATATACGTCTGCCGGAAGCTTATAAAGTAGTCGCATTTCCGACGTACATCCGTCTGCTTATACTGGATCTCAATCGTGAATTTCATTACGGAAAATGTGCTGTGCACTTATTGAAATTAAGAACTGCCACAAAGGAAAACATTCTGAACGCGTTCTATATATATATATTTAATTACGTCTACAAATACAAGTTGACTGACTAAAGTGTATTTACATACGAGAGAGCTTCATTTTATAGTAACCTGTGAGCAAATAAAAATCAGATTAGAGCAGGCGGTGCAAAGAAAATGTATGTCTGTGATTAAATAAAAAGTCAATAAATTTAACAGTCCATGAATGTATTACATTAATTAATTCAGTTAATCACAGACATACATTTTCTTTGCACCGCCTACTCTAATCTGATTTTTATTTGCTCTCTTTTTATAATACGATTATTCTCCATTCATATGAACCAAGAAAACTATTCACGTAAAATTAAGAAAGGAAACAACGAATATTTAAAGAAATTTTTCAAAAGTGTTTAACTCGATATTACAAACACATAAATGAGAAATTTAAGTTAAAATAATAGATCCAGTCTAAAAATGATAATATTACTTAAAAAGTAGCAAACACTATATTCAAATTATGATCAATTAATATTTAGGCAAAAATAACATACCCATTTCAAAAAGTTATCATATTTCTGAATATAAATATCCAACAATACATTTAATTTTAGAAACAAACTTAAGAATATTTTTACGCTAACATGAATCCGTGACTCGATTAGTGATAAGATAAAATAAATGTACATTTCCATCAGTAGACGTCAATAAAATCAGATCACATTTGATCAAGACCTGCCGACTTATGCAGCGCATCTCTGAAGCTTTCGCTCTGTAAAAGCATTTTCCTCGCGTCAGAAAAGTCGACGAATTATCCGTAGTGCAAAAGCAGCGAAAGGCGTTACTAATTGAGGCTCGAATCGCAAGAATTTACAAGAATCAGGACGCTTTTCTCGAAGTCGAACTGTCACATCCGACTTAATCACATTTGTTGAGAGAACTCGCTAAAATACTATTTCTATGAAGTTTAAATTTTCAGACCTAAAACGTCTATGTACTCGAAGCTTCCAATAAGCCTTTCAGGCCTATGGAAAATAAAGACATGTCCTTGTTTGATTCACATCTAAATAATTATTGTTGTTTTTTAAGTTAAAATATTGGTTTTTCGTTTAAGCACCATTGAATATGTGAGTGCATTTTATTTCAAGTTATGCTATTTTCAACTACCTTTTTGCAAACAAAGTCGGTTTTTTGAACCTTCATTACTTTCTTGAAATTTAGAACATTTTAAAACATTTAAACTCAAATTTTAATTTCATTTAATTTTTACCTATAACTTTAATGAACAACAATTATTCCTATCCATAAAAAAGGAGATGCAATGAGCTACATTGATTACAAGGAAATCTCAGTCTTTTTGTGGCAAGAAGAATATGTGCAACAATATTAGAAGATCGATTAAGAAGAGACTTTACATTACAATATAACCAGTAAAAAACAAGCCGCCTAACAGATTTGTAACTTTTTAAAAACCAAGCTAACTAGAGAGATCGTGAAAATCATTCCCTTAACTCAACAATCTAAACCAAAAAGCAATGATCCATTAAAGTTAAATTCAAAAATCCAAGAAGAAAACATCAGTAGCAGAATTGCTGCTGCTGACGCATTTTCATCGCAGGATAGCAGCCTCAGTGATATCGATACGGAGGGGCCATCGTGGGACAGCTATACCGAACACAATTACGAAGACGCAAATTACATTAGTTCACCTCCTGATGCTTTTTTAGAAAAAACTGTAATAAGCTTAAAATCCTCCATTTGAACATCTGTAGCGTGAGTAGAAAAACCCCTGAGCTAGAGATTCTCCTTGAAGATCTAGTAGTTGCCATTTTATGTTTGAGCGAGCATTGGCTCTCCGCAGTCCAATGCTCTGCTTTTTTCTTTTAAAGGGTACCAAGTAGGATCGTACTATGCTCATAATACCAATAAACATGGTGGTTCCATGATCATAGTTAGGAACAACATTTCATTTTAGGTACTGACTCTAGTTTAAGGAGGAAAAAGTCTTTGAAGTCTGCGCCATTAAACTTTGTACTTATAACATCCTAATTTTATGTTCTATAGAACACCAGTTTCTGATAGCAAGGCGTTTCTCGAAAAGCTAGAACTACTTTTAGACAACTATCAAAACATTTTGATTTGCGGTGATTTTAATATCAACTTATTACTTAATACTAGAACGAGTCAAGACTTTATTGACGTGTTAAGTTGTCACAATCTAGAACCAACGGTTAATGTACCAACGAGAGTCAGCTGTGACTCTCAGACCTGCACTGACAACATTATTGCTAACTTCGGTTCAGAAAAAATTGAGGTGATGAATGTCGAGGTTGGTTTATCTGATCATGCAGCTCAACTCGCAATAATTAACCTTAACCTGCCAAGTGAAACTACATTTATTAATAAAAGAATCTTTAGTATATATATAGTATATACTTATATATATATATATATAAATTTGGTAGTAACGACCGACTAGTTGACGAACAAAATAAATTTTGATGACGGGGTTTCGGTCAATTAAATGAACAACGTGTTCCTCTTAGTTCACTCTTTTATTTATATCGATATTTCGGAGCTGTTTTTCTCCTTCATCAGGATCTACAAGATTCATACAATGCAAACTCTTACTATTTACTTTAAGAAAAATACTTACAAAATAATGAGGTTACGTTAGGTAAGTTGAAATTAACACATTGTTTAAGTCTTCTGCTGTCGTGAATACACAGTTTATCAGGTAAATATAACACTTAGAAGATTTCTCCGTTGGTTTAAATTAAAATTGTAAAAGGACTAAACACATGATTGCACAATTTAAAACGTTTGATGTCGTTAAGTCAATATGGCGTACAAAATGGCGGAAGCCTTACTATAAGTAAACATAATGGAGTAAAATTCCCTATTTTAATTTTCAAGAAGAACAAGAATGAAAGCGCGGTTAATTTAAATTGGATTCTGATAGGTTATTTGTTCGAAATTTGTTTTGTAAATGAAGTAAGTAGGAGTACATGTTGCTTAAATGTTTAATGTCAGATTTTGCATTCATGGCCTTAGGTTCTTGTTGTATGTACAACATTTCTAAAAAAATACGATTATGTTGGTTATTTTCTCTGGTTAAAATTTTGACATCTTCATAATTGATGGTATGTTTTTTGCTGGAAGAGTGTGCTGCTAATGCACAGGAATTATTTTTGCTTTTAATTTTGGTATCACTTTTATGTTGGGTGATTCTAGATTTTAATTTTTGTGAAGTCTGACCTATATACACTTCGTCACAACTGCTGCAGGGTATTCTATAAATGACGTCACTATTGTCTAATAGTTCTAATTTGTCTTTACAATTTGTCATAATATTGTTAATTCGAAATGGGTTACTTGAGGCTATAATGACATTACTATTGTTAGCTTTAATAATTTTAGAAATTTTGTAAGTTATTTGCTGTATGAAGGGTAAAGATCTGTAAATTTTAATTTCTGTTGGATTGTGTTGACGGTTGTTGAGTGTTTGTGTATTAGACTGGTCAGGGGTGGTGAAAATTAATTTTTTGATAAGTGCTACTGGGTATGAGTTTTCTATCATAAGACTGTATAGGATTTGTAAGTTTTTTTCATACAGAGAGGGATGTGAAATTTTTTTTATCCTGTTTTTTAAGGCTAGGACTAAATTCACCTTCATTTTTATGGGATGGTTGGAGTGAAAATTCATAAATCTTCCAGATGCCGTAGGTTTTCGGTACCAGTCAGTGATAATTTTGTTATCATTATTTTTTCTTATGACTTTGGTGTCTAAGAAGGGTACACTTTGGTCTTCTGGGTTTTCTTCTTCTATGGTGAATTTTATGTATTTATCATAGCTGTTAAAGGTGGTTAGTATTTCTTGGGATTTCCCTGATGGAATAGCACAGATGATATCATCAACGTATTTTTTCAGGAAAGGTACGGAGAAAGATAATTTAGGGATGCAGTCTTCTAATAGCAAATCCATAGTTAGAAGGGCTAGAATGGGGCTAAGTTTAGAGCCCATGGGACAGCCTAAGGTTTGTTTATAAAACTTTGAATTGAAACTAAAATAACTGGAATCAAAGAGAAATTGTATTATTTGGATGAAAAATTCTTTTGAGCAATTACAGTTGGGTGCAATCAGATCCCATTTTCTGTCAATACTTGTTATAACTAGTGGCAATGAAATGTTACTAAATAAAGATACAACATCTAAGCTTATTATGACATAATTATGTGGTATTATAAATTCATTGATAAAGTTAGCAAATTGAAAAGAGTCTTTTACGTAGTATTCATTTTCAATCAAAATAGATTCAGTAAGAATTTTGGCAACAAACTGTGATAGTTTTTCCGTGGGAGAATTGATTGATGATACTATTGGTCTGAGTGGCCAATTAGGTTTGTGAATTTTAGGTGTACCATATAATTTAGGTGCCACTGCTTTATAAGTTGAAAGTGTCTTGGCTTGGCTATCTTCAATCATTTCTTCCTGTTTCATTTTTTTAATTATTTCATTATTTTTTCTTTGTATTGATGTGGTAGGATCACGGTTGATTGGTGTGTATGAATTGTCATCAGTGATTAAGGTTTCTATTTTTTCCATGTATTGTTGTTTGTCTAAAATGACAGTGACATTGCCTTTGTCTGCTCTAGTGACAAAAATTTGAGGGTTGCTTTTTAAAAACGATTTTGTGTTATAGTAAAGTTTCTGGAATTCATTTTTTGAAGTGGTTTGCTGTGAGTGTAAAAAATTTGTGATAATGTTAACTAGTTGTGCTCTAATGATGTCTTGATTTTCTTTTTCACAATCTTTTATTATTGATTCTATACTGGCTAAATATTGAAACATAGGAAAATCTTTATTTGAAAATGCAATGCTAAATTTTGGACCCAGGGCCAAGAATTTTAAAATCTGTTCAGGAATTTCTAAATTACTTAAATTGACTACCCAGTTATCTTTGGTTTGAAAGGTTTCTATCATGTTTTGTTGTAATTGTTGATATTTTCTCTGATTAATGGCTTTAGTTTTGTGAAAAATGACATTATAGTTGGTGGTTTGTCTGTTTTTAAAGTCATCAACGCTTTCGTTAGGTATCATTTGTCTTAGTTTGTTTTCTAAACTTGTTAGAAGCCTTTCATTGTGTGTTATGTTATTGTTAGTAATTCGTATTTCAAAATTTAACGTTTTGTTCATCAACCTGTTTGTGAAGTTGTTGATTTCTGATGTGGTTCGTCCTGGTTGTGTGGTAACCAGTTGAAACAGGTTTTTTGATCCTTGTGTAATGTGGTTTGGTATGATGTTATGTCGTCTGCACCGCAATAGGAAAAATCTTCTATTTCTTAATTTGGCTAATCGAATATTGGCTTTGGTATAGGATTTGAGAGTTTGTACTGATTCTTGGCCAAAGTTGTCTCGAATACGTCTGAAGAACCCCATGACTTTCTACAATTGAATAAATTTGGTAGTAACGACCGACTAGTTGACGAACAAAATAAATTTTGATGACGGGGTTTCGGTCAATTAAATGAACAACGTGTTCCTCTTAGTTTACTCTTTTATTTATATCGATATTTCGGAGCTGTTTTTCTCCTTCATCAGGATCTACAAGATTCATACAATGCAAACTCTTACTATTTACTTTATTTACTTTAAGAAAAATACTTACAAAATAATGAGGTTACGTTAGGTAAGTTGAAATTAACACATTGTTTAAGTCTTCTGCTGTCGTGGATACACAGTTTATCAGGTAAATATAAAACTTAGAAGATTTCTCCGTTGGTTTAAATTAAAATTGTAAAAGGACTAAACACATGATTGCACAATTTAAAACGTTTGATGTCGTTAAGTCAATATGGCGTACAAAATGGCGGAAGCCTTACTATAAGTAAACATAATGGAGTAAAATTCCCTATTTTAATTTTCAAGAAGAACAAATATAAAATAGGGAATTTTACTCCATTATGTTTACTTATAGTAAGGCTTCCGCCATTTTGTACGCCATATTGACTTAACGACATCAAACGTTTTAAATTGTGCAATCATGTGTTTAGTCCTTTTACAATTTTAATTTAAACCAACGGAGAAATCTTCTAAGTGTTATATTTACCTGATAAACTGTGTATCCACGACAGCAGAAGACTTAAACAATGTGTTAATTTCAACTTACCTAACGTAACCTCATTATTTTGTAAGTATTTTTCTTAAAGTAAATAGTAAGAGTTTGCATTGTATGAATCTTGTAGATCCTGATGAAGGAGAAAAACAGCTCCGAAATATCGATATAAATAAAAGAGTGAACTAAGAGGAACACGTTGTTCATTTAATTGACCGAAACCCCGTCATCAAAATTTATTTTATATATATATATATATATATATATAGTAATATAATAATCGACAATTCCATAACCTGGTTAATTGGGATGTAATCAAAAATATACAAACCCCGGACAAACAACTAAGTACTTTTTATGACTTACTAAAAAACGCATTCAACACTGCTTACCCAGTTAAAAAAATTAAACGAAAAAAATCAAAATCATGGATAACAAAGGGGATCAGATCATCATGTCGCACGAAACGTGAATTACATCAAATAGTCTTATTATTTCCTCAACCCTCCCTAAAAAACTATTATAGCAAATATTGTTATATCTTAAAAATGTCATTAAATTAGCCAAAAAATCCTATACTAATTCGATTAAAGCACAATCGAACAATGTCGCTAAAACTGTCTGGCAGTTAATTAAAAATGAAACTGGTGGAGCTAAGGTTAAGATTGGTAATATTCAGTTAGTTTCCAATAATAAAGTAATTAATAATCCAATCGAAATTTTCAATGAATTTAAAAATACTTTCTCCGAATTACCTAGATTAAATCTTAAACAGTCCCGAAAACCTGTTTTTGAACTGTTAAAGAATACAAACATTAACGACGACGAGTCCTTTTTTTAAATCCCACAGAGCCACAAGAAATTAAAGAAATCATTGGCTCTCTAAATAGCTCTTATACTGCAGGAAATTATGACATTTCAACTAATACACTAAAATTATTATCAGACTTAATAGCTGAACCACTTGCATCTATTATCAATAATTGTTTCTTAACCGGTCTCTTTCCACGTCAATTAAAACTGGCGAAAATCATTCCGGCGCATAAAAAAGGTACAATAGAGAACAGTGCTAATTAATAGAGCTATTTCAATTTTAAATTTAATTTCAAAAATCTTTGAGAAGGCCATTTATAAGAGATTAATACATTATTTTACAAATCGCAGTTACCTAACACAGTTTCAACATGGCTTCAGACCAAAACTTTCAACAACAACCGCATTGCACAGTATGCTAAAATGCATTGACGAAAACTTAAATAATAATCTTATTACGGCGGTCATTTGCTGTGATTTAACTAAGCGTTCGACTTGGTCGACCATAGTGTACTCCTGGATAAACTGGTATACTATGGTGTACGGGGTATTCCACTGGACTTGCCACGTTCATAGCTGGCTGACCGGGAGCATTACGTGGAGGTGAGGCAATTTGATAAGTCCGATACATGCCATAGTTTTCAGTCTTCTCGCTCTACCGTCACATGTGGAGCACCACAAGGGTCAATTCTTGGACCACTACTTTTCAACATTTTCATCAACGACCTGCCTTGTAATGTTCCCGGGCGGGTTATTATGTATGCGGATGACACTTGCATTTGTATTTGTTCCCCAAATGTATCAAATTTCAAAAGTAAAATAATACAAGCCTTCCAACAAAGTAATGAATGGTTTCAAACAAACAGACTCATTTTAAATACTGAAAAAACCAATGTAATAATTTTTTCGCCTAAAGATATGACCAATCTCACGATGAATCTAGGACAATTTGATCTCGTACCGGTTAGTAAATGCAGGATACTGGGAGTCATAGTTGACGCTCAACTATCATGGACTAATCATGTAGAAAGCCTTTTGCCAAGATTGTCCAGGGCAACTTACGCCATAAGAAGAATATTGCGTATGTCCGACAGTCAATACACAAAAATTGTTTATTTTAGTTACTTCGAATCATTACTTCGATATGGAATCATTTTTTGGGGACAATCCACTCATCCCCAAAGGCTTCTAAAGCAGCAAAAAAGAGTAATTAGAATCATCGCCAACTTAGGATATAGAGAGAGCTGTCGAGATGCCTTCAAAGAATTGCATATCATGACAGTGGTTAACTTGTTTTTATATGAAACAATCTTGCATATTTTTAAAATGAAAAGTGATTTTGCCAACAACAATAATGCTCACAAGATATCCCTTTGATCTACGTGCGGATCAACCTCGTCACAGATCGTACTATAAATCTTTTCTTTTTAGTGGCATAAAATATTTTAACAAGTTACCTACTGTAATGAAAACTTCAGAATCTGTGGTCAGTTTCAGGGGTGAACTCATGACTTTATTTAAAGATAACGTATTCTACACTATAGACGAATTCTTATCTCACTAGTCAGTTTCTCCCTGTGGATTCAGAGTCTGCATTACGTTAGTTGAATATTAATATTTTTTTTTTGTAACTTTCGGTTAGGACAGTGATATGACTGTGATATAATTATTGTATTCTGTGATATACCATGTGTGTTTTATGTTGTATGTGATCTATGTATATATTATTATTAATTACATTTAACCCCACAGCAATTATATTCAACCCCACGAGGCAATGAATAAACGTTCTTTACTTTACTTTACTTTAGAGAAGTAGAAGATATATACAGGATTACCACATGAGGTTTCGAACGAGAAGAAGCACATGAAGATGAATATTTAGTTATTTAGTGGACCCAGTTGTACCCACAATTCCAGCTTAGCTTTAAGCCAAAACTGAAACCCTTAATAACAATTCTTGAAATAATCGTTGTTATGGATTTAAGCTTAAATTTAAACTAGACCTGTACAAATGGTCCTAAAAGTAGGTTGTATAAATAATATAAGCCTGGCTTAAATTTAACCTTCAGTTAGAACGTGATACGCAATATGCTCAACGCCATAATGTATGTCGTGTTCTAGCCTATGTTTACATTTAATCCTGGCCTAAATCCAGCCTGAGAGTATTCAGAGGAAATGGTAACTGTTTCTCTACACAATTAATTTAGAAAAAGCAAAAGGAATCTCGAAAGATGGTGTAGGTGTTCTGTACATACAATACAAGCAACAACGTAAGAACATGAAATGACGAAATGTAAAAATAGAAAAGTTGAAAAACGATAAAGGAGTACGGCAAGGAAGCATGCTGCTTTTTATAATTTATGGATGAAATAAGTGGAATTACAGTTGAAACCAGGCATTTGAAACCAATGGTAGTTAAAGAACTTCATATGCCGATGATTTTCTGATTGTGTCAAGAAGCGAAAAAATTGTACAAAAGAAGTTTTCCTTGATTTTTAAATCGAATTTTAGCGTAATTTAGCTTCGTCATAGTTTTTTCCCTTTGAGATATTTTTGTTATTGATTGAACACCGTGCAATGTTACTTTCTATAAATGTGTAAGTTGTTCAATGTATGAACTCCTAAGGCATTATTTAATAGTTCATTTAAACATAACAGAAATGACATTTTTCACTGAATATAATTTTAGTTAATTAGCCCGAAAAAAGGAAGTTATAAATGAAAACTAACTTCTTGGAAAGAAACTAACTCTTATTTGTAATTTACATTTCACATCCGCTTACAAAGATAAAGTAGAGCTAAATTCCCAGACATCTGTTCCACTACATAATTGCAGCCAAGCTTGCGGAATTCTTTCTTTCCGAAATCAAAATTAAAAATCGTTATAATTTATTTTGCCCGCTAAGGCTGTTTATTTTACCCGCTTTAACTGCTAATCCTTTTTTCTCCTTCTTATTAATCCTGACGTATCATCCGTGCCGAGCAAGCTAAAAGGCATTCCTTGTTATTCGCTCCTTGTTCCACGTAAATAATGCACCGGAGTTTAGCCAGTAATGAGACGTTTTGCAAATAACCGTCGTTCTTACGTCGCCTGAAGACGTAAAAGTTCAAAGGTAATCCAACATAAGCCTGTAAACTCAGAAGACATCGAAGAGGAGAAAGCTCGATCAAGCTCGCATGCGACTGTTAATTCAGCTGGGGCTTTTTTATTGGCAATTCATTTTATAATTAATAAAATTCCGATCGCATTTTACGCCAAATTAAAGTAACAAATAACAGTTTGATGGATTTAAAAGCTATCGATTTTCAGACGAATCGGGTAGAATAAATACTTGTCTTTTGTAGTACATTAAATTTATGTTCGCATTAATAGAACCGTCATTAAAACAATTTCGATGGAAGATAAGCGGACACAATAAATTTCTTCCCCATAAATAACACCCCATAATGCGCAACGCAATTTGATACCGTCATTTACATTTTACTCAATTGGCATTTTTATTCCACCTAGAAAATTATCACGCGAATGTCATATCGTTTAATGTGTAAAATTTAATAAAGCATTCAACAAAAGAATATTAAAAAATACTTGTTTCCATAATTTACGTGAGTAGAGCATTTAGATACATACATATGCATGTGTATTGTACATAATCGCTTTAGATTTTGAAATTTTTACTCGTTCTAATAATGTAGTAAAGCGTAAGGCCGATACAACTCAAATTACATCTAAATGAATTTTATGAATATGTTTCTCACGAAACTGTAATTATGAAGCAAAATCGATGCAGAAATATCGCAGACATGATTAGATAAGTAAGTCTTCGGTTCTATTTCTTAATATAAATCTGACGTCAGTCGTTTCTTTTCCAATGGGGTATCGGTAAGCACCGACATAAATTACTTATGAATATTTCAGTGAACTGACGCGATTTATTTATGTCTGCGCGGAAAAGAGAAAATAGGACGGTGAAAAGCCCTTAATATTCACGGTAACAAATTAGTCGAGGTGCCGGGTAAATAATTTATGGCAGTGTAGCTTAATATATGGAGAACTCACGACATAAACGAATTTTGCTTTTGCGTGGAGTGAGTTTTTCGTAGCACGTTCTGATTCCGATTTTGGGTGAGTTTCTAATTCGTTCAAATAAATGTCAGTGTAAACATCAAAGGAAAAACATTGACCCACCCAAATTGGTTTTATTCCAAAACAGAACGGATACAATAAGTCAACAATTTTACAATTTAAATTATAATCGCTATTGCAAATAAAGTTGCTTTTATTCTTGAAAGTTGTTGTTTCAGTAGTAAGTAGGAATTAAAATTACTGTAAATAATATTACCGAAAACTTCCCATTTTAAATTAACATAATTTTGTTCCTCGATTAGATACCAGTTCATATTATTGAGGCTGTTAATAAAATTATTTATGTTTCCTTCAGTTAAAGCTGTGTTAGGTAAATCATTGAGAGTATTAAGAGGAAATGGTAAATGTTGCCCTGCACAATTTGCAATTTAAATTCATAAATCGCAAGTGCAAATAAAGTTGAACGAAAGCTTCACCACTAGGACTGTTCTTATTAGGTGACGTAGGTATCAGGAAGAATAAAATCTAAATTTTCTTACACGAATTAATATTCGCCAGGAAATCAACGAGATTGGTGATATCAGAATTTACAATCAACAGATAATAATAATAATGCTTTTATTAACAGTATTGCAAAGTAACATGCAAATATACACTGAAACAAATAAGGGTAAAATTGCTAATAAGTGCAGGTTTAGATTTGGCTGTAAAGCACGATCCGATCTTCCAACTAAACCCTGAATTAACCATTAGATAGGAAAGACTGGGATTGACGAGAATGAATATTACTGTTTTGATTTATAAATACTTAGAAAAACAATATGCCTATCTAATTAACTAATTAAGAGAAAATTAAGACAAAGAAAAAAAAGAAGAAGATAATAGGATAGTCTAACACAAAAGAGTGAAATTAAGTAGAAGCAAACTGTTGCAATTGGTCAAAAAAGAATGTTTTTGGGCACTGACTTCTAAAGATAGATGGATATAAAGGATCTTATGAACAAGGCACGATTATGATGTTTCAATGTGATGAGATCTCTTCGACGAACATGTATATTGTGAACATCAGTTCTGAATCTGATTTTATTATAAAGATATGACAGAAATCGTGATTTGCCATATTTAACCATCTAACGTCATTGATCTTGTGTGAGATTTTGTCAGATGCGTATAAATTAACTAAAGTATTGGGATCGCCTTAGTGATGTCAAATTTTATTGAGTGTTCCGCATAAAACAATTAAACGGATTTTTAAACATACCTACTTAAATAAATTATGTAATTGGAAACAGAAATTAAGATTAACTACTAACTATACAGTTCAACAAATGAACTAAACCACAATCCTGTATTAAACTTAGATTAAATAACAAAGACTCTAGCATTTCGTAATTAAATAATAATTTAAATAAATGTTCCATATAATACTGAAATATTATTCAAGAGTTATAATTAATCTCATCATATTAACAAGGAATTGCTTAAACATACCTATCGGTATTTTCCGAAAATTTAAGACGGAATTCATAGTTGAGAATTTTTTTACTTGAATTGACGGGCCCACATTTTGTAACTGGAGCAGAAGGCATTCATGATTATTATAAAAAGTGAGCAAGAAAAATCAGATTAGAGTAGGCGCTGCAATTAACTGAATTAATTAATGTAAATTTATTGACTTTTTATTTAATCAAAGAGATACATTTTCTTTGCACCGCCTACCCTAATCTGATTTTTATTTGCTCACCGTTTATTATCGACTACATCATCACAGTGTGACCTTACTACACATCTGAATTTCATATTATTATACACATGTCTAACAGCTTGAAGCGAAAGAGTGAATTATGTTTGGAATTGCGTATGAAATAACACGCTAAGGAATAATGAATTCGCGAATAACTGTAAAGTGAAAAAGAAACGAATTATATTTACTGATGTCTGTTTAAATTGCTGAAATTGTTTGTAAATCGAAAAAGTTCACATATAAATTTAATGTAGGTGGAATTACTAATAAAGAATTTTCACTTATCAGTCACCATAGGATGCGAGGAATCCCATAAACATATCGATTTCTTCCGAAAATTGAAGATGCTTCATTACTCCCTGCAACCCATTACTAGGAATTCTTTCACTTCAATTAGAAGGCATCGTTCATGCGTATCTTCATTTCACGCATTGCTGCTGATCCTAAAAACTTCCACACCTGTGAAATGCATCGATTTTCATTCTTGGACATAATTTTTAATCAATTATATCTCGATACTATAATTAAAGGACAGAAACGAAATGAAAACCCATTCAAGCACCAAAAATCGAATTATAATTAAATATCTCACCCAACTAAACTTTCAGAAATTTACAAAAGACTAAAGGACTTAGTACAGGAAGAAATTTTTTGAGCATCAGCATTCCGTCTGCTTTTTCCGGGACGGTGTGTATTCGCACGTCGCTCCTTACACCAAGGCAACGATTCATAAATTGAAGTGATCCCTCATCCAGTGTATTGTCCCCAACGGACTTTCATCACTTTAAGTTTGCAGCTTTCAGGCCAGGCAAAAGAAAGTTCGTTTATACTAAAAAAAAAACTCATCAAATCTGTCAGAACATATCTATAAATTAGCCACAATTACTAGCTAAATAAAAACAAACAATTCTACTCAAAATAATTAAAAATTAATCTTAATCTGATGAATCTGAAGCAACTTCTTCTGTACGCTTCCAGTTGCGATAAAAATGATGATATACCTCAGGAATATATTTAGAATCGCATAATTTGTAACTTCCGCAGTTGATGCGGAAGCGCATCGTCTTATTTTTATTTTTATTTTTTAATTAATATAGATTTGAACTGAAGATCAGAAAGTCTTTCTTTGTAAAATAATGCGTGATGGATCCTCTTTTTTAAATTGCAGTCACTTGACTTTAAGCCAATTGACGTTTTTGCCCTTTTCATTTTTATTTTTGATCATTGATTGTTGTGTATATACACATATAATAGTATATTACATAAGTAAGAGTGCAAGTAATTTCATAAGTGCGTAATTGGTTTCCAACTCGAGTTTTGTACTATACTTTATCTACGACCCAAAAATTGCCTTATTATTCCAGTTCAAAATAATCAGCAATGACAGTTGCAATTTCGACGACTGTCAATCTAATGTGATGCGGCTACGTAGGTCTAGCTACAAGCGTGCGTAATGTTAGGTTCAAATGTCCTCGCTGTACTTTACGCACGATAGTTTGTGACAGTTTGTAAACACCTGGGGACCTATTCTCAACTCGTTCGAAAAGAATCGCATGCGAAAATGACGTCAAAATGACGTAGACTCTGGTACAAAACTATACAAATCGTTCGGAAAATACGTCATTTTGACGTCATTTTCGCATGCGAATCTTTTCGAACGGGTTGAGAATAGGGCCCCTGGTTACTTAATTTATGCGTTGTACGTAATTCGTCATTTGCAGCAGTGGTCGTAGATAAAATTAAAAAGGTCAGTATAATTTAGCTCAATCACCTTAGAAAATGGTTCTTTTGTTTTAGCAGTACGCGCTACAAATACCAACTCTCTGGTACAAAAACATCTATTTTGTTCAATCTCATCTCAATCTTGGAATGCATACTATCACACTCCATTTCAGAATGTCCCGATTCTTTAAATTTTGGAATTATTATCTGCAGTGGCAACATTGTAACAGCTCTAAGAAATATTGCTGCTTTGATAAAGTTTCGATACAGTATCAGAATAAAAATTAACTTCTGTTATAACAGGTGATCAATATTTTTCCTAATCAAGTGACCTATACATAACGATAGGAATGCGATAAAAATAATTCAAAATAATGAACCAAACAAGGACATAATTTTTTCCATAGGTCACTTGATTAGAAAAGATATTGATCACGTGTTATCCTAATTAAGTTTTGTAAACATCTCCATAAACATGTTGCAACTTCCAACAATCCCTTCGTTCCTGTATCTTCATGCCACATATAATTTGTAGCTTCAAAATTTGTAAATTGTAAAATCATAAGTTTTAAGCTTCTGAGTGTAATAAACTTTACCTACATTTAAAGAAGGCATTACGAGAATTTTCTCCATATCCATTGTAAAACAGGTAAAAGCTTTGTTGGTTTTAGATAATTCTTTATCATTTTTCTTTTGAGCTCTGGCGTCTTGTTATCTAATTAAATTAATTAATTAATAATATTCTTTATTGTAAGGCAAATTACAATCATAATGTGAAAAATTACAATGCATTTGTCGTTACAAAAGGTAGATAACATATATTATCATGATTTTAATATCTAGCTTCGCAGTTAAATATAAAATAACTTAAAATAAGATACGTACATGCTAAATTTAAGATATCAAGTTAGGTTCAACGTTAAATAACATGTCAAAATCTAGAAACTTCTATATTAGTCAGTTGATTCTGCAGCAACAACCACTTTAGGTTTTTCTTCAAAGTTCCAGGAGAGGAGCTAATAATCTCATTGTGCATCTGATTTACAATGTGCTTTGCCAGATATGAGGAGTATTGGAAGCTACTCGTTTTGTGCGTCGGGATACTTAAAGTTGTCACAGGTTTGAGCTCACGAGTCGCTGAATTCCAATTTACCAAATAGATAATGAGGTAATTCGGATTTAATTATGGCTTGCAACAAACACGCGTAGTGGACAAGTCGTCTCTCATTTAATTTCAAAGTGTTGAGCCCACGAAGTTGAGGAGTGATGTGATCTTCGTATCTTGGCTTGTTTGTGATAAAGCAAGTACAACTATATTGAATACTTTCCAAACGACGTTTGTTTTCAACGGTAAGGCGAGGTCCATAAACAATATCTCCATATCCTACGACGGAAAGGATTAGAGATTCAACCAGTAGCATCTTCGTCTGCATTTTCAGTTTTATATAAGCGGATTGACATATTTTATTAACATGCTCATTGAATCGCAGATGAGAATCGAAGATGACTCCCAGATTTCTGGCGTGGTTTGCAACTGTTAATGGTATGTTGTTAATCAACACTGTATCCAGACAACTTAAGAAGTTCAACTTTGTTTTTAGTTCCCACATATAAAACTTGGCGTTTTTTGAATTTAGAAGCAGTGAATTTTTAACTGACCAAGTATGTACGTGCTCCAAGTCATAATTGATTTTGTCGAAGGTCGTTTTGATGTCAGAGAAATTTACCACCGTGTATAATCGGATGTCGTCAGCATACATGTGTAATTTGCAATGCGTTACCTGCAATGGTAAATCTGCAGTAAAGATGCTAAAAATGCAAACGATTTTTTTTGTAAACTTGCTTTACTTGCCTCATCTAAATTATTAAGCTTTGTACAAAAACCACACTTTTTTCGGATGATAAAATTCATTATCCGGTTTGTAACATGTTTGTAACATTATTGCCATTATAAAATATTCTAGTTTTGTTTAAAATTCTAGTTCAGCAGAAACCACACTATTTTCCACAGTGTTATGAACTTTCTCTAAAAGTTAAAAACGTAGAACTTGTAAAAGAGAAAACCGCTGCTAACGTTTATTACCAATGTAGAGGTACCTACAACTCGTTCTATGAATGAACTATCGAAGAAGAAGCGTTTAGTAATTCACCATGTATGTATTTGAATCATATAATTTATTGGTTCTTTCTAATTTCAAGTTATTTCTTCTTTGCAGAAGATTTACGTAAGTATATCCGTCACTAGTTTTTTTTTAATAAAAAGTAAGATTCTATCACTTTCTTTATTTCAAACATTTTTCGAATGTGATTTAAGTAATTCCTTTTTAAATAATCTCATCCATTTAAAACCAAATTATATTAAATACGCCTTCGCCTTTCAAAATAATCGTTTCTCATAATGTGATTTTTCTTTATAAAAATAGATACTTTTGGTACATCAGAGAAACGGTGGCAGCTCTAATAAACAAATTAATGACAACTTGAAGCTCTGTGAATGTAAGCCGATTATTGAAAGCGTAACATCAATTGATCTACGAGTGTAAGTTTGATCGCAAAAGCTGAAACGCCGAATCACTTCTTCAGGTGGATATGAAACTAATTAAAATAATGATGCCTTTGAACGCGGGTCTTATTTTGTCTGAGAAATCAGGGAAATAATTATGCACTAATTGCACGTTTGATGAGCGGCTTACGTCTCTAATTACGAAACGAAATGTAATACTTGACCTTTTTATTTTCATTGACTGTGAAGATTCCCTCTTTCTATATTATTAAATTACATACGTAACGTTGCAGCTAAAAAAAAAAATACTATATTCTAGCTTCGCAAGCGGCAATAATTTCTTTTAGTAACCACCATCTCACGTCCTTACGTTCATAGCAATACACAATGGGCCACATCGTAAAGCGATTGTGAAAAGTCGGTTGTAAAGCTCAGAATTTGAGACGCTTTCCCTGAGCTCTTTCAGCACATATACTGAAAAGAATATCTAGGGAAAGATAATAATTTTTCACATGAATACTGCTTACGTTCTTTATATCATTGCTGCGTAATGATAAACTTCCATTTACTTTTAGAAAATCGACTTTCTTTTAATTCACTAATCACATTTTTTTCAGTTTCTTAAAAACCAATTTCTTTCAATTAAATCTGTTTATTAGAAAGGAAATCAATCTCTTCATACATATTTATAGGTATGTTTCGGCCTATTGGATACAATAAATTAATAGAAGACCATCTTCAGGCTGAAAATGTACAAAGTATGTAAGTATCAGACTGAAGGTAGCCTTCAGTTAATTTATTGTAATAGGCCAAAAAATATACAGGGTGAGTTTTTTTCGATGTTTAGCATTGGGATCTCGGAAACTAGCAGAGCTAGAGAGACGGTTAAATGGGGAAAGATTTGTAGTTTTAGGAGCCCAGTTTAATGCAGCTTTTGTTTTTTTCTTAAAGTTCATGGCTGGCTAGATATTTTGAAAAAACTGATTATTTATAAATTCGTTAAATGCATATAGCTCGGTTATTCTTGATTTTAGAGAAAAGTTGCAAGACAAAAGTTGTACAGGATTATGTTCTTAATTAAACAGTCGAACTAAATTTTCCATATAAGCTCTTATTTTTCAGTTATGACATAAACATCAGTTTTTTTAAATGGAAACCATTGTAGGCCATGAGTGAAAAAGAAACGCCTTTTTTTACCTTTTCAACGATGTAACATTCGATATGGTTATTTAAAAAAACGACGGAGATACGGCAGTTTTTCTCTTTCAAAATTGTTAATATGGTTGGCCATGGAAACAAAAGTTTATTGACAAAGGCAAGTTATAAATGGTGAGCAAATAAAAATCAGATTAGAGTAGGCGCTGCAAAAGAAAATGTATGTCTGTGATTAAATAAAAGGTCAATACATTTGACAGTCCATGAATGTATTACATTAATTAATTCAGTTAATCACAAACATTGCACAGCCCGCTCTAATCTGATTTTTATTTGCTCACTTATATTACTTTGACGTTTTGTTCGCCGTTTCTTTTTACATACGTTTCAGAATCAAAACTCTAATACCAACAATGGTTCAATATTTCAATAGCCTCCTAGGAGAACCTTCAACCTTTTAACAAATCTAAACTATCGAGAACAAAAATAAACTAAAAATATTTCTAAAGACGTTCGAAAAGACCACCATTATTTGCAATACATAAATTACACCTCTTTAAAATCGAATTTACTGCTTTCCTAGTAGAACGTCCGTCATTAGGGGCTATTCTGTAACTTATTAACAGGCTGTTAAAATTTAAGGGTACGTTAAAATTCAAAATAGAGTCTTGTGATTCCCTGTTACTACGAAAACTGTACTTTTTATTTAATCACAGATATACATTTTCTTTGCACTGCCTACTCTAATCTAATTTTTATTTGCTCATCGTTTATAATTTGCATTTGTCAATAAACTTTTGTTTCCATGGCCAACCATATTAACAGTTTTGAAAGAGAAAAACTACCGTATCTCCGTCGTTTTTTTAAATAACCATATCGAATGTTACATCGTTGAAAAGGTGAAGAAAAGGCCTTTCTTTTTCACTCATGGCCTACTATGGTTTCCATTTAAAAAAACTGACGTTTATGTCATAACTGAAAAATAAGAGTTTACATGGAAAATTTAGTTCGGCAGTTTAATTAAGAACATAATTCTGTACAACTTTTGTCTTGCAACTTTTCTCTAAAATCAAGAATAACCGAGCTATATCCATTTAACGAATTTATAAAAAATCAGTTTTTTCAAAATATCTAGCCAGCCATGAACTTTAAGAAAAAAACAAAAGCTGCATTAAACTGGGTTCCTAAAACTACAAATCTTTCCCCATTTAACCGTCTCTCTAGCTCTGCTAGTTTCCGAGATCCCAATGCTAAACATCGAAAAAAACTCACCCTGTATGTATGTAACACCCTAACTCGATTGAACTATACGAAGACATGAAACTATATGAAGAAAATCGATGATTGATTTCCTTTCCAATTTACGAATTGCTTCATTATGAGAACTTCTCGTGGCTTTCCTCAATTTAAATCTGTATGATAAAGACTAATAATAAGTGCTGTTAATACTTTCGTTGAGTAAAAATAGAAGCTTTTACCATGATAATCGATATTACTATATTTGCTCGAACGGTGACGAAAAAGAAAATTTATAAAAAGGTAGGTACATGTATTAAATTGATTGTTATTTGCTGTAAATATGCAATGCGGGATTAAAAGTGAAATTAAAAAAAAATACTTTCAATAAAATTTCCAGCGCTTAGTGTTATAAATTCGAAGAGGAAATTATGAGTATAACATAACATTCGTTCGACCTTAGTATTTTCTTCTAGATGTTAAGAAGTAACAAAATGTGACATGATGAGAACGTTTTGATAACGTTTTTAGAAATATTATGAACAATATTATGAAAAATATTCTTTGTTACCCAGATTAGGGGGGACGGGGGAATGTCACTTAAGGAAAAATCAATATATGTATTTTAAAAAATATAAAGTGTATTCTCTCAACAATTTTATACAGTTTCTTATAAGGAAAAACCATTAAAATGACATAACTATATCATTCCTTTCATTAACAGAAGTTATAGTACAGTCGAAGCTCCATAACTCGAATCTCAAGAGACCAGAAAATTACTTCGAGTTATAGAAGTTTCGAGTTAAAGAACCGAGATTTCAGTTATACACAAATTTGAGTTGGAGGTTTAAGTTATAGAGCTGCTTCTGTATATTCATTTAAAATAAAAATGGAATCGGCTCTCATTGCCCGCATGTTGGGGTAATGAGAACCATGAAAGAAGGCAAACCGACTGCTGCCTAAATAAACTTGTTTTAACAAACAACTGCTACGGTTAATAAAATAAATAATACACTTTTCTTTCATAACACAATATAAAATGTAATACTGAGAAAAATACGAAAACAATAATAAAAGTACTTTCACATACTTGTTGAAGTGCAAAAATCACATTTTACAGTGTTGTTCTTTTACGAGTGCTCGGCAACAACAAAACATACTTTTATAATATCAGGAACAATGAGAGTCATCTGTGGGTAATAATTACTTGGCTCTCATTATCCCAGATAAAATTAACATTTTTGGCATGAAAATTAGAAAAAAAAGCATAGATAAATGAAAAATAAAATATTAGAAACATAAAATATATTAACCTAATAATATGAAATCAAAAGATTGTCCAAAAAATAGTATCTGACTACTTACTAAATCGATTAAAAATTACGAAAAATAACAACACAAGTCTTAATTTGAAACAAGTGCTCACTGTTATTATTACGCATTGATTTTTGCGATAAACTTCATGCGTCCTGGCCAGGAAAGGGTTACTGCTTCACCAAATATCAATTTTTTTCGTTTGTTAATCATACCTAAACCAGGCTGGCTCTTATTGGCCGCAGGCTCTCATTACCCCACGCTCTCCTAATTAGTAATTAATTACTAGTGTTTAAATTGCTGGAGATATCTGGAGGTAGCTACAGGATGCAAGGAATCGTTTAAACGTATCGGTTTCTTTCAAAAATCTAATGCTAAGAAACTTTCTAATTTAATTAAAAGGCTAAACCATGGCCTTCTAAATGAAAAGCGGTTCTATCTGGCCTGCGCAAAAGTGCAGTTCAGGCGTGCTCCGCCAAGCACTGCTTACAGGGCGTTTTCTTAACCTAAAATCTTGACAGTTTTGTCACATGTGAATGGTGGATGAGTTCGTGTAAGAATAATTAATGTTATTGCTGTAAAAATTTGAGCATACTGGATATTATTTACGTTGGAATAAGGTGGAATATTTATGTCCAATTTCGACAACTTAATTTAGCATTAAACTATTACGGTTTTAGATTAAAATCTTACCTGCATACACTCAGAATTTCTGTGGTAAGCTACAACATGTATAATAAAGCTTCTTTTCTCATTGTGCGTAAAATTATCAACGCCTTTTTTAACACGTTTCACATTATCAAAAGTCGAAACTCTTTTATGTAACTTGTTGTAATTACCTATTCATAACACGAAAGCTTTTTAAAGTGCCAGTCTTTCTTTATTGCACAAGCGTACTTCACTCCGACGAGATCAAATGATTTGTGCATGAATCTATAAAGGTTATACCACATAAATTATCTTGTATTACGGTAATTACAATTACAATTAATTAATTTTGCGTGAACTCACTTTGATTGACACTAATGACAGTGCACTTCACTCATTGCCGTCAGTGTCCCATAACCAGCGCCAAAGTGTCGACTTTTGGCGTTTTCTCGAGCACAAAAATTCAATGTAAATTTTTCAAAACGCCCAGGCCAGTTAGAACTCGCTTTTGATTTAGAAGGCCATGGGCTAAACGATTAGGCGAACCTAGTTCACCATTCCCGCATAACTTTACAAAATACTGCTGATCGTAAAAACTTCCGCACCGATGTGAAGGTCTTCATAATCTGAGACATAAAACAATAAAATTTTATTAAATACAACTATACAATGCCTGAGTTTTTATTCAGCGTAACTGCCAATAGCATTTCGTGATTTTGTGTACAATTTTTTATCGCAATTTTCTCGAATTAATCAAATTTGAATAGTTGCTTTTAGTTAAGGATATCTTAGCTCAATCATTACCATTTATGGTGGTTTATCATAGGTTTCAAGGTCATCACAACTGTTAAAGTCACCCAGTATAAGCATTGTTGAAATATTAAAAACAATTTTACAATATCTTTTAAATCGTTCTATAGTCGACGTGTCTCTGTTACGTTTAAATCAAAGATTATCTATTTCGCTTCTTCAATTTATGAGGTCTCCGTATTGATACGGTTTCATTTCTTAAAATTAATATTTCGTATACATCACAAATTATTCTAAGCAAGACAACAGAGAAAAAAATTAAGAAAAATTTAATGTTATCCATATTTAAAGTGAAAATAGATTCGATAAATATTTGGTCCTGCTACTTTCCCGCAAAAATATTTAATTGACAGTTTCAAATAACTCCAAGAAATTTCTAAGAAAATATGACATCTATATGCATTGTGACGATTCCGGCTCCAGCCCGTCTCATGCGTCATCACCGACCTGCCTTAGACCAGAAACTTCGGGCACTTGGAGATCACGTCAGCGGTGGAATCAATCCGAGACTTTCTGTCACGTACTGGAATGTTCGCGAAAACAGCTCCGGCTTATAAAAGCACGCGACCGGGGATGAGAATGGAATTCAGCGTTAGACAGTTCGGAATTAAAGTCGCGTTAGATTTTTCGCTCGGCTGTTAAAATAAATTAAATTTAAGCTTGTAAATAAATGTTGGTGTTATAGTGTAAATTTATAAATAAATTAGTTCATTAACAACTTCGTGTTTTGTTTTAAAATAAGAATTAATAGAACCCGTAAAATCGTTACAGTATGTATATAACTTTATGGCCCCATTCCTCATTTTTTTAAAATTATATTTTTGCAAGGATTCAGTAATTTCCTTAATTGTAATTGTATTGAAGTTATTAATTACAAATATATGTTGAGTTACAGATAAGAGTAAGCGAGAAGCAAGACGGATGTTTATTAAACATACAAGTATCCCCGAATCGATTGAACAAGAGCAGAAAGATGGCATTAATATTTCTAGGTTAAGAAGACGCTTCCATAATATCGAACATCCAAAATTACACTACGAAGGTTTTCGTTACTGTTTTATTCTCATTTACAAAGAATTTTTGAAGTTATTGTATTTGCTCATTTTTTTTCGTCGTTTTTCCCCAATTTTTTTGCAAGCTTTACTGAGAGGCGTTCTAGTTAGTTATTCCGGTATTGTCGGTATTTCGACATGAAACAATTGGAAATTTATTTGAAAACACTGTCCAACAAAAAAAAATTGAATGTTTCCTTCACTTCATGAGTCAAATCGTACTAATTTTGGGTCGAGAAAAACGAATATGACAAAGAAAAAAATTTATTAGCTCTAGTTTCTGTGATACAGAAGAGGTGGAAGTATTTTATTTTAACGGATTAAAAGAAAACGACACATTTTAATTACATATGCCAACAAAACTGAAAGTCCATTTCAATTTTTTCTAATAACAGTTACATTCTAAGAATTCTAAATTGATGGAAGAATACGTAGCAGGTGGTTGGGTCTAAAGAGAATCATGTGGAGTAGGAACTGGTAAACTATCTGAATGTGGAATAGGTCGAACAGCAGATGCAAGATTCGGGTAGTCAACTGTTCCTCTTTTCTTCATTGACAATCCTGCTTTTATAGGTGGAGTCAAGCAGAAATAGCCATCTGTATGGTTTGTAGGCTCCCGCCAAAACATAGGTACAGCAAAAGGCATATATCGTTTTTTATTTCTTAGCCATTCTCGCAGTATAACTGAACAAGAGTTGCAACATATATGTGGAGCCCATGACTTATCCTGGCACCCTACCTTCATACCAAAATACTGCTGATAGGCAGTCTTCACAAGAGGCGTCAGATTGCGTTTCTGTGACAAAAATCTTATTTCACTACAAATGTAACAAAAATTATTCACTGAATTTACACATTTTCATGGCATTTTGCTTTAACAAATGTTACACTTCAAAAGCACCCCAAAACCAGAAATTCTGCACTAATTACAACAGAAACAATAAGAAACTCACAGTCACAGCAACAGTAATTATATTTATAACTTACAAACAGCTAGAGATCATTGCGTTTTGTCAGTTGACAGGTGTGACAATTCCCAAACACGGAAGTTCCCCCAAATTGAAAATGTAGACGTAGACTCTAAAAAATGACATGTCACTGTATCTCCAAAGCAAGAGCTAATCTGTCATTTTTATGGTGATATTTGAATTCAGTAGGTGGAAATACATAAGAATTAGCTATTTTTGAGCTCGAAACATTTTCATTGTTGGACAGTGAAATTAGTGAACAAGCAAAATATTATTGTTTGGTGAAATCAAAACAGTTTTTTGTAAAATTGTAATAAATTTCAAATTTATGTACACTGTTAATGTACGTAGATATTTATATCAAATACTATATAAAATGGAATACTTTTAGAACGTGCGGAAATAACGCGAACTTCGACATTTACCAAAACATTTTCATTTTATTTTGATTTCTGCATAAAAACAAATTCAGTTTCGTTAAGCAAAGAGAGAGAGAGAAGTCTACGTGTATTTCCCGAATTCTTAAAAGGAAGAAAGTAAACATTGCCGTCGATGTTTGCGCATAAATTACGATTCGTTCTGATATATTAGATTACATAACGAACAATAACGTGATTAAGGGAAACACGATAATTCGCAGCTAGCAATTTGCACAGCAAAGGCGCGTGCTACTTATCAATTAGCCAAACTCGTTCCTCGATCTGTTGCAATTTGCTTAACAAAGGTGACAGTTCCTGCTTTCGCAATTACCGTGTTTATTGACAAAACAGACATAAAGTAAATACCTTTTATAACTTGTAAGGAGCGTATTTCGAGCGAAAAGCTCTCGCCTCTGAAGCTCACAATGTGCTTGCTTATCCTATGCGATTTTACGCCATCGGATTGTCGCTCATGTTCAACCACGCCCGTCAAATTTATTAAGTAGCTTCTGAAATTTGCATTTAAGTTTCAACTCAAAAACTTAGTTGACTTAGGGTCGATGACCACGGTGAAACTTGCTTAATTAAATCCGATAATTTCTGCAATTTGCTAATTATTATAATTCGGCTTAATTAACGTCATGTCGTGATGAAGTTTGCGCCTTAGGTCCTAAGCCTTGTCAAAGTTTATTGTTACTACATGACGGGAATGCAACGAATGTGATCCGATCCCTTTCTGATTTCACATAATCAGCCGCCTGGGGCTAATCTTACTAATAATGTAACGGACCTTAAATAATTTACCTTCTTGGTGCCCACAACGGTTAACATCTAATATTTTGAGACCCTGTCTCGGCGGATTACCTGACCTGATCTTTATGACGTTTACAGGGTTACAGCTAATTAATGGGTCAACTACGAATAATGAAAATTAACATTAGCAACAATTAACAAGTTTACAATTACGCGCAGTTCAGCGTAAAAAAACTGGCCGGTGAGATTGCATTGGAGTTTTCGAGCTACTCTTCTGCCGATGAGGCCCCAAATTAGAGTCACAATAGCTACAACGGTAATACATACAAGTTAACCAGAGGATGCTCGGAAATTCCATTGCAATCAAGCAGCAAACTTTAAAATTAACAATCAATTTGTGAAAATACATGTATAGTCTCATCTTCTAAGAAACAAAATATTATCGCAAACTTCAAATTGTAATATAAAAGTAGATATATAAAAAAATAAATATTAGATAATCTAATTACAACGAAAAAGGTAGGTCACACGCAGTTAAAAAAATTTCTTACCACGAAGTTGTTTGGAAATAATTTTATTTCACAAAAAAAACAGGATCTACAGGAATGTTTATGTTTATAATTACATTGTAAAGAAACGCAAGAACTACATGATATTAATATAATAAAATAGTTAAGTTTAATTCTAGATTCGGTGACATGGTGAAGACCACGTGTTGCTAACCTCCTCGAAAGGTAAGACTGGCATAATTAATTACTACACTTCTATTGATTGGTCTTTTATCAGAACGGCAACTAATGCTGACACTACTCTTACTTTCTATTTGAAGGTATTAATAACTTATACATGCATTTTTGAGTTATTTTATTAGTTTGAGTGCAGCTTCAAACAATTAATTTTGCTTCGATCTATGGTAACGTAAAAATAAACAAAACGGACGAATTTTTTTTAACAATACTTAATTAGTCGTGTTTGCAATAGAACTTTTTTGTCGGGCGTAATACATAAGAGACTTGTACAAACTGATAAAAAAATGAATCAATTTAAAAAGCATGCTTCGTTCTAAGTAAAAAAAGCACTGTATCTCAACAGGATTAAGTTGAATTCTGCGAAGTACGAGAAGATACTAAATTCCATATTAATCTTTGTTATTTGACATTAGTTTCTAATTCGGAACATTTAAATAATTCCGACCAACATGTACTATTTCTAGTCTTTTGTTAATTCTCTTAGAACTACTAACGGCTTACCAACGAAAACGTGGTATCCTCCAGACTGACCAAGAAATAGACGCTTTTGCTAATCATTTTGAATCATGCTGTTCAGTGCTTTCTAATTTTGTTACCCCGAATCCTGTTTGTTATAATCAGACAACGGACGGAATGATGGAATTCAATGTCGTTCGCATAAGCGGCACGCCCTGCGCGGTAACTGGTCGTCTTAATATCCCGAGCGTAAAATTTGGTGTTCGCATCACTACAGTTTAAATTCTAAATAAATATAGTAATCCTTTCAAAATAAGAAATTATAATTTAAGGATTATAACTTTATGTTTAGTATAGCATATTAATCACTTTTTTGAAAGTAATATATTAATATATTGACCCGGCTTCTGCCCGACGCTCATGGACTTGCTACTTTACGTGCGCGTTGAGTCCTCGAGGCGAAGTGACCGTGAACAGTCATACAAATGTCCGTCCTTTGGTTATAATGTAACTATTAACTTACGTCACCATAGATTCTCTTTTAAAAAAATTGAAGATAAGATTATGTCGTTGGATGTACGTACGTAAGAAAGGCGGCCCTGATGAGATCCCTCCTACTTCTTCTTTAAAACGTTGCTGTTCCGCTCTAAACTGTTTCAATCAAGATGATCTTTCAGAGGAGCTTTGATACTGGCACCTTTTCGGAAACTGACTATTTTGTTTGCAGTTTTTAAATCCGAGAATAGATTAAACATATCGAAGAATATCTTTGCTTTCTGCAATTCCCCAAATTTTTTAATCAATTATAAATTATAAAAGATGAACTTTTTCTTTTGTTACAAAAACGTGATTATATCTGGGCAAGAACGGTTTCTTTAGGAGCCCTAACATGTTATCATAAAGTCCCGTGACCCCAGTAGGCCTTGGATGTGTAAGGGCACCTGTGAAGGGCATGTATTTTCTTACAAAATTGAATGACGTTTATAATTTTTATGTGCCACATTAGAATTAGAATTCGATAATATAAAGCAACATGTAAATCTTTGCCGTCAGCAAAATGGGCACCATGTTCAACAACCATTATGAATATGCTTTAATGTTGGAATTTTTCGTTAATATATACGATGTTTAGAAATTAAAAAACCACCACCTGCTGCATTATGTTGGTATAAAACATTATCAAAATAGCAAGGTTGGCATTGGGTTTACATTTATATTCATTTTAACAAGCTATTTCAATGCCTTGAAAGTAGAAAAATATTTTAAATGCCAAAATGAAAGAAACACTCGTCAATTTTGTTACCAAATTTCTAACTAGGACACTGTTGCCGGTTGTACTTTTCACAAGGCAACATCGCCAGTGGTCTTTTAATTTGTGAACAGAGAATACACGTTTCTTTAGTCTGTAGTGTTTTTGAAATGTGTGGATTGATTAAATAGAAATGTCATTCTGATTAATTAATTATTTTAAGAAAAGACATGCGTTCACACTTCCAAAGCCCACTGGGGCCACGGGACTTTATGATAACATGTTACTTAACTGTCTTGATAAAACTGTCTTGATAAACATCTTAAAACGAGGACATCAAATCGATGTTATTTATATGTATAGATATAGATAAAGCCTTCAATAGTGTTTGTCGTGAACTGCTTCTATAGGAATTCGAAACTTTGGGAATCTCTGTTGTTTGCCCTGGATACGCTCTTATTTACTCAACAGAGTATAGCCCTTCAAGATCGCAAATGCTTCTTCAAGAAACGTTGGTGTAACTTCGGAAGCACCGCAGGGATTTCACCTGGGTCCAATCTGATTTTTGTTATTTATTATTGATATTACTTCCATATTTTCCCAGTAGGTATAATGTCTTATTGTATGTTCAATGTTATTCGCTGTTTTGATGATTGTATCAGGCACGACCTACTAGATTTTACGAGGCAGCGTCTCTTAACCGGCCTAGGCAATTTACTAATTCAAGGGTTTTTCCGCTGGCGCCACTTACCCCAAAAAACCGGAAGTGGATACATATCCGAAATGTCATTTTCTATTAAATGTCAAGCTCATAGTTGTCAGTGTCAAGTAGACAGTTTTGCGTATACAGCGAGTAAAGCTGTATTTTTTTGTATAGTTTTCTGGCAATTTTTTCCTTTCATTATTTACATTTCCCTCATTTGTGTCATTTGAATTTTGTTTAATTTAATTTTTGGATATTTTGGTTACTTAATTTTTATTAATAAATATTACTAGTAGTAGCAAACGCCAGCAAAAAGTGAATAAATGCAATGTTACAATATGCAGTAGGTAGTATGTTCTACTAGAACTATTTAGATCATTTAATTTCCATTGAATCTTAATTTATGCAGAAAGTGGCTTCAAATTTTATGTTTTTTATTTTAACAGATCAGGAACTATAGTTACCTAAAAGCTCATATTTAGCAAGCAAACCTTACTATTCCTAACTCCACTTGCGTCTTTAGATTTATTTGTTTGCAACGACCTCAAAGAGGAACTTTTAATGTACGCAATTCTTCAAAAATTACTAAAACCTTGTTTGACAAACATTGCTTAAAACACGAACTGATAATTTTCATACCACACTTTCTCTTTATCTAAACCTGGCCCATGAAAAGTTTTAAAGTTGTAACTGTTTGCTCAATAACGCTTTTCTTTTCAATAATAAATTTTTACCAATTGTTACAAGTTTGTTTTGATTAATTAGCAAAATACGAGGGCGATTCAAATTTAACCTGCATTTTATTTTTTTCAGGTTGACAAAATCTATAAAATAACATTATATACATATACAGGCTGTTTCAAATTCGACCCTCACCATTGGGATCTCGCTTATTTGAAGAGATAGACGGTAGGTTTAAATTTGGCAAAGTTGCTAAATTTTATGAGCATTAATAATCCGCAGAGAAATAACTATGTTAACTCTCATTCGAAATAATTGTAAAAAATCAAAAATTGTTATTTTCTTATTTCTCCTCTATCTTCTTTATTTGAAGAGCTATCAAAAAAATAAAAGTACTTTCTTAAGCACTTTTGAATTCTCTACACACTGATGAATACCATTTTGCTGTAACACGTTTCGTCAAATTGGTATCATCATCAAGTTCATTTTTTCTTATGGGCGCCATAATGAAATTTGGTCCCAAAAGAATCTATTGTTCCTGCTGATTATGGCAATATAGCACATGTTATCAAAATTATTTAAAATAATGCCAAATTTAACCAAATTAACCAAATTTATACCTACCGTCTATCTTTTCAAATAAGCGAGATCCCAATGGTGAGGGTCGAATTTGAAACAGCCTGTATATTATTTTTCTAAATAACAACTCCCCTTTAAAATGCACTTATATCATCTCTCTGGTAGCTTCCATATTCCCTCTGAAAAAAAAATATTTCGGTTGGCAATTTTGTTGTTCATTAGAGTAACATCGTTTGCCTCCCAAGAAGTCTTTGAGTGGCCCAAAGAGTTGATAGTCACTTGAGTCCAAATCTGGATTGTATAGAGGATGAGGCAGTACTTCCCAGCCAAATCTAGCCAATGTATCCCTTTGTAAGTTAAGCTGTATGTGGGCGAGCGTTTTCGTGGAGAAGAATAACGCCTTTGCTTAAGAGAGCGCGTTTTTTTTTCGTATAGCTAGTTTGACTTTTGCAAGAAGTTCAATTTAATAAGTGAATTTAATTGTTGTGTCATTTCCTTCACAGGTATTCTCTTGTTGCTCCGGGTGAGGTGGTCAACTTTTTGAATGTTCCAGCAGACACTGGACAGGCAGCATGCAGCAAGTTTGTTACGTGTTCACGACCATCATGGAAGGATTTACACCAATCAAAGATTGATCTGAGAGATAAACGTTCTTCTCCAAACTGCCTTTGCAGTGTCTGATGAATTTCTGTTGCTTTAACACCTTAATTTAAAAGAAATTTAATAATTAGACGTTGCGCAACCCAATTTGAAACATTGTTGGACTCCGTGACTATTAAAGCTGACAATATTGATTCAAATAAGTTGCAATTGTATATAACGGGAGCTAATATGCCTACCACGATGAATGCAAAACCATTTCGCAGTAGCTCTTTAATTGCGCCTAAAAAAAAAATGCAGATCAAATTTGAACCGCCCTCGTACTAGACACATAAATTGACATTTGCTTATCAAGTACCAAATAAACTTCAATTAAGGTAACTAGCGCCAAAACGGATAATATTTGCTTTAAATAAAAATATTGCGCAGGCCGGTTAAGAGACTCCGTCTCGCAAAATCTACTAGGTCGTAGTATCAAGGTTCAATTACACTTGAATTGCTTAGCAGCTTTCTGTGTGAGTAATTATCTCAAACTGAATGTGCATAAAGCAAGGAATACACGATCCCACATGTCTTAACACATGTACGCGCGTACATGTGTTAAGACATGTTAGATCGTGTATTGCCTACTTAAATGTAAAGTTATGAAATTTTTCAGAAGTAAACATCGTAAAAATTATATTTACTTGTTATGGTTTCAAGCATTGACGATTTAGATAACAGTTATCCTACATTTCGCAACATTTCAAGAGTAAATTTAAAAGTTTATGTTCATGCAATCAAACTTAAAAAAATATCTAAAAATGTAAAAAAAATAACTAATACCTTCATAAATAAAATATGGTATGATTAAGCTGAAAATAACTTGTACAGGGTGTCCCATTTTCGATGGTATTCCATAGGTATGTTCGTTAATAATGGAAATAGAAAGAAACTGAGCACGCAATATTGGGTCAACTTTTTATGCTAATTTGAATGGCCAACTTAAAAATTTGCTGTTCCTTGCTATTTTCGCGGTACAGTTGGAAAACGAAAAATTAATCAAATTTTCAAACGCGCATATTTTCTTTATTTTTAAAGGTATCGAAAAATGACAAAGGCATTTTTTATTCGACTTTTAACGTAGATCATGATTCCTTAATCAAATCGCATCAAAAGTTCATACTAACCGAGATATAACCACAACTAATGTTTCTTTAAATGGAAGTCATAGTTGGCTTTGACATCATTAAAAAGAGTATTTTTTCTGCTTTTCAAAAATATGTAGTTCATTGACATTATCTTTTAAAATAACTGAACTACAGACAATTAATGTTACTCATGTCAAATTTAGTAGGCCATGACTAAAGAAAACAAGAAAAAAAATGAAAGACATTCTAAACGTCAACTGCTTATAGCACAACTATCAGAAAGTGTTAATTACCTTTAAATAAGTATTTCGTAAAATGGAAAAATACGAAAATTATGATGAAAGTATGATTTAATAAAATCTTTCATTCAGTGTGAAAAAAATTCGACAGCGGCAACAAATTACTATCTGGAACGGTTTCCAGAACGAAAAACAAAAAAAAAAACATTCTCTTTATTTTCTATTTAATTACAAAAGTTAGATGAGACTTTCTTTTATCTAACTGGCTTTTTAGACAATCTTCTGTTTTAGGCTGAAGAGAAATTTAATCAATTTCGGGTCATTTAATCAACCTAGACCAAAACCATATAATAAAAGGAATTTAGAAGCAAATACCATGGATGTTTTAAGTTGCATCGAAGTTAATCCAAACATTTCTACTAGAGAAATAGAACGAGAAATTGGTGTTTCAAAGACAAGAGCTTCAAAAATTCTAAAAAAAAAAAAACAAATGTAAACCATATAAAATTCACATTAATCAATTTTTATATCCTGGTGATCTTCAAAAAAGGTTAGAATTTTCCCAATGGTATATTGAAAATATAAATGAAAACCCAAATTTTTACAGTAATATTATTTGGTCAGATAAAAGTCATATAAGCACTGACAGTATATTTAATAGACATAATATCCATCACTGGTGTAGTGAAAACCCTCATGTAACTGTTGCTAGACGCAGACAAGGAAAATTTGGATTTCACGTGTGGTGCTGTTTAAAAAGTAATTCCCTTCTTTGTTATATTTTGAAGGAAAACTTAACTGCCGTTCAATATTTAGAAATATTACAGCACCAGTTGGGGGAATTTCTAGATGACATGCCATTGGAACAAAGAAGAACTGTGGGGCCCAAGATGGGGCCCCGTCACACAACGTCTATTTAATAAGAAATTATTTAAATCAGAAATTTCCTGACAGGTGAATTGGAACTTTCGGACCAATAACGTGGCCACCAAGGTCTCCTGACCTGTCCCCTTTAGATTATTTCCTTTGGGGGCTTCTGAAGCAGCAAATATATAAAAATTCCAATAATACTATGGATGAACTACGAAATAATGTGCAACATGCTTTCAGGCAAATTAGACCATTTCAAATTTCCAATGCATTATTTTCATTAACTAAAAGATGTCGATCGTGTATAGCTCAAAGTGGAGCACATTTAGAATACCTCAATTAGTATTTTTATAGACGAGTTACGATCTATTTATACAGGAATAGGTCATGCTTTTTTTAATCATAAACAAAAAATCCAATAAAAATTTTTATATTTAAGAATCATAGACAAAAGTGATTAGGGCCGATTTTACCTATAGTTTAACTTTATGCTTCGCTTTATTCCCAATATCATCAATTACAATTGTTTCCATAGAAATAAAGCCGCTTAAAGTTAAACAATAATTGTAAAATCGGTCTTAAGTTACAAATTTAAGATAACTGTGTTTAAATTTTTAATAATTTGTTTTCAAATGATAGGTATATGTTAACTTGTTAATACATTTGAATTGTTGTTAAAATAACATATTATAAATATAAATTTGAAATCTAAGTTTTCTGCATTCATTTGTTTTATATAAATCACGACCTATTAGATTTAATCTAAATAATTTTTTTTTGCCTGTGACGATGTTATTTTAAATGAACTACATATTTTTGAAAAGCAGAAAAAATACTCTTTTTAATGATGTCAAAGCCAACTATGACTTCAATTTAAAAAAACATTAGTTGTGGTTATATCTTGGTTATTATGAACTTTTGGTGCGATTTGATTAAAGAATCATGATCTACGTTAAAAGTCAAATAGAAAATGCCTTTGTCATTTTTCAATATCTTTAAAAATAAAAAAAATATGCGCGGTTGAAAATTTGATGAATTTTCGTTTTCCAACTGTACCGCGAAAATGGCAAGGAACAGCAAATTTTTAAGTTGGCCATTTAAATTAGCATAAAAAGTTGACCCAATATTGCGTGTTCGATTTCCATTATTAACGAAGATACCTATGGAATACCATCGAAAATGGGACACCCTATACAGTGTCTTTCAAAAAGTGTGCTACAAGAAAGCACAGAGTTTCGGAACGCATTGAAATAATCGAGAAATAAGGACTAATTTAATGTTTTCCTATTCATATTATTTTGGCGGACACTTTAATGCAAGCAGTATTTCTTAATGTAGTGTGTATAAAGAGTGGTTCACAATAAATTGTGATTTTTTTTATTTTTGAGATAGAAGGCTGTAATTTTATATTTAGCTATAACTTTTAATTCTGAACGACTTATTCTTATGATATATTGCTGTATCTTGTAAAATAAGGGTAGGTACTTTACTCTTAAGCCGTCTTCATTTCTCGGTGTCCACGCTGTATATCGTTCAAGATAAATTTCATCTGACATTTTTCAATTTGACTTTAAGGAATTTTTATAAAAACCGATAATAAAAAAATTCCCATTTGTAGCACACTTTTTGAAAGACAGTGTATAATCAGGTACCTACATGAAAAATGTCATGTAAAAATGAATAAATAATAATGTAAATATTATAAAAGAATGTTTACCTACGTGATATTTGTTATAAATATTAAAGGGTGGCACTAAATTATATAAGTTATCTAGAAAATTCCCAGCCCAATCGTTAAAAATCCCACAAAGTCTTTCTTTTAACTACACTCTGGAAATTATAACTAAATAAATTTACTAATTTTAAGTAATTAACTTACAGAATAATCACACTATGAAATTTACATTTTGAGGAAGTGGCTTCATTTAGAAACCAAATGTAATTACGAATTCAATTTGTTGTAAATTTTACAACAAATTTATGTGCACTTTCTAAAAACGACCGCATATTTTCAAATATATTAAAGTGGCCTTGGTAAATCTGCGCAGTAAAATTTAAGGCCCTAATATTCTGGCACATTTACAAAATTATCGTGATACTGGCGCCCTCCAACTTAACGTCTCCAACCCAAAAACTGGGTTAAGCACGCCTTTAAGGAAGAGGACGTAAAAATGCGGACCATTTCACCCGTCTGAAATATTCACATGTTATTTCATATTTGCGTAAAAATTTGACGCATCATGGCAGAAACTTTCCGACAAAATTCGAAGCATACGAACCGTCTGAAAACTTCAAACAAACTATATGAATAATTTTTGCCGATATCAACTTTATTCGGTTTTCGAATATAAAGTTCTTATCTGCAACTCGTACGTACACGTAGCGTTATGCTTTGAATAAAACGATGCGCGGCAAAAAAAGAGAATATGGGCGAGTTCTAATTATAGATGTCCGTTACTGCGTAAAAATATCTTTACATAATTATTATCAACGCCGAAGGTCGTTTAGGGATGGAGAATTATTTATAAATAGAGTGAACTTT
Organism: Dorcus parallelipipedus; assembly: GCA_958336345.1. Taxonomy (NCBI): domain Eukaryota; kingdom Metazoa; phylum Arthropoda; class Insecta; order Coleoptera; family Lucanidae; genus Dorcus; species Dorcus parallelipipedus. The sequence continues at coordinate 35,196,816 of OY284481.1, read as the reverse complement.
ATTAATTCAGCGGATGAGAACTATTGCGTTTAATAAAAACTGAAAGTGTAAAAAACTTACCATAACTTTTTCCTGCTCTGCTCGAGTTGTTATTTGAGTTCTTGGTCTTGCGGAGAATTTACAGCATCATTAATCAACGCGAGAGAACTGCGGCAAAAAAAATGATAAACAATCAAAACGATTCTAAAAACTGTCACTCGTTGATGCTGACGACGTTCGATAATGGTGGGTTGAGAATGTGCGGAAAACGTAAAACAGGAGGGCGCATAAAAATTCTAATCAACTGTCAACTTTTATTAAAATCCTCGACGGGGGAATTTTCTACGTAACTAGCAATATTATCGCGCCGACTTTTGCGGTAGCACGCGACGAACGAGACTGAGCGCGAATTCACACTGACGGCGTCCGCCGCGACGAGAATCCACACAAACTTTCCATCGATTTCAGGCGCCGCTTCAGCACAGTATTCTCTTAAAACTAACGGCGATATCATAGGCAGGTGTGCAGATATCGTTCATAATTGATGTTAAATGACCTCTTCCCATCGGACCAGTATCCTGCAAGTAAATTTTCCACATATTCCACCACGAAGCGACACAAATAGAATTCAATGCGAATTCAATGTCGTTGGACCTACAAACATCTAAAGAAACAATAAATTTTATTTATTAATCAGCCAGTATATTTCCTAAATGTTACCGAAAATATCGAACAAGTGTGAAATTTGAACTAATCAACATCAGCACATAACATTAGATTTTCGAAGTTAATAATTCAGTTATTTAGACGAACCTTTCATTAGGCGCGTCAGTTTTTGTGACATACTTAGGCGCGCGGTCTACGACTGTAGACCATTTTAGTTTTTATTCAGAATAGTAAATTTGAATATTTTGAGGACGATACTTGATGGGGCATATTTACTAAACTATTTTCAATTATGCAGAAAAGATTTTATGACAATATACACATTTATTTTGTGGGGGTAATTAAAATACTTAAATACTACATTTTTAATATTTATTTTGTAAGTACTTATGATTTGCGATTAATATCCATCTCACATAACTTTGAAAATAAAATTTATTTTTTATTTATGGTATTTAAAACACAACTTACATTATACTTATCAAAAATAAAAACCAAAGAAAAATCCATCAAAAACTTAATGAATTATTGAAGGCCGAATTAGCCACAATTTTATTCATTCCAAACATGCAGTACAAGTATTCTTCATATGATTCTTACACGTATATCTTCCACATTTTACACAACACTTTCGGGTGGATTTATTTTGGGTTCTGGTACATAAGTAACAACGTCCGACATAATTTTGAGGTCTGTCATGCGGTGGTGGTGTGTTTTCCGTAATTCCCAAAAGAATTCGAGCTCGCCGCTTCATTTCTGCTGGCAATTGTAAAACTTTCAATCTAATTTCAATTTGTGGCCGTATGAGTTCCCATGCACATTTTTCAAAAAAATTGCTTCGAACCACTTTTTCTCGAGGATGGTTCGCCCTGGCTCGTAAAGAGCATTTATACCAGATATATTTACTAAGTCATAGAACACCGTGATAGAACACTACCATTGGCCAGCGACGTGTATTTCTTGCAACATTGTATTTCTGGCACAACTGGTCCACGAAATCAACACCGATTTTGGTGTGGTTGTAGTCGGTTATAATTACTGGTTTCTTCTCATTTCCTGTTTCCAAATCAATTACATTGTCATGGTGCATAGATGATATCAACATTACTGACTTGTTTTTCTTTGGGTAGTATGACACCAACGTACAATCTTGTTGAAAACCAAACAAAGATGTTTTCTCTTCTCGCTTCTTGCTAGGCAAAAACTCTAAAGTAATCTCGCGTTTATTTTTCCGAGATATGTCAGTTTCTTCTGCAACAACTTTCTAACAAGTGATAAGCTACCAAACCAATTGTCTGCGGTTATATTACGGCTGGTGTTTGAAACCGGATGTACCAATCTGAGAACAATATCTTCCGCCGAGTTACTAAATTTGTATGGACCCTCTGGTTGAATTCCGATGTATGTTTCTAAGTTGAAAGTGTATTGAAAGTGTCTTTGCATCTACCAGTGGAAACATTTTAATGCCATATTTGGTTGGTTTGCTTGGTATGAACTGCTTGAAGGCACAACGACCTCTGAAAGCTAATAGTTGTTCATCTACAGTTAGAAACTCACTAGGAATAAAATTGTTTGCAAAATTTATTAAAAAAATTTCGAAAAGCTCTCTAATATGCGCCAACTTGTCAATTTCCTTCCTTTCATTTCTCGTTCTGATGTCATCAACAGAAATCGAAATCTCTTTTCGCTCATCGCTAAATAACAGGATTCAACTCCGCTGCCTTTGGAATTGTCCCAAATTTTATGTATATTTTTTCTTGAACTTCTAAGAGCTCCAGTCAAAAACAAAATTCCTATAAAAGCACACATTTCCGTTTCATCAGTAAATCTGGGGTCTCGATCTCTTTGGAATTTATTTCGAATTTTATAAATATATATTTGTGGAAGCAGTTATTATTCTTATAATGGTATACCATTTATAAATAACTTGAGGCATTTAATTTCAGTCATGGCATTGCGCGCATTACCTTTTGTCCCAGGCAGAAGTTTTTTGATGTTTTCGGGACGAAGACGGACTTGTCTATTAGGTACATCCTTCTTCCATTTGGTAGTCTTGTCTTTTCCAGCATAACCATTCTGAGAATATTCTCCATTGGCTTCGGTTTCTTCTTCTGAAATTTCTCCATATACGTCCTGTTCTGATTCTGTCTCGTGATCGCTATTTTCCGTAATTCATCCGAGTCTTCATCGCCAGTAACGTCTTCTTCCCCACTAGACAGTTCTTCAAACCATTTTTTCCGCATTTCAGGATCCCTACTACTCTCTGTACAGGGTTAGTTTTATTAATGTTAACCCCCCTTTGTTATGTTAATTATTAACCGATTTAAAAAATTTAAAAATGGCTCTTATATGGATTTTTATATAGATGTCATTTATATTATCAGTTTTGCGGTAGCGTTTTATATATACCGGGTGGACAAAAAAATTTAATTTTTTTAAATGAAACACTCAGTATATTTTTACAAATTTTTGATCCTTGAGTCACCCTGATAACAAAAATTTATAAATATCGTGTAATTGCTTTACTAGTTTTTGTGTTATTCGTCAATTTATTGAAAATTTGATTGTCGTTTTTTAAATACTTTTCAGCTTACCTAGAAGTATTATTTTAAGAGATAAAGAAAACCTTTCAATACAATAGTTGTAGGATTTTATATGTAATAATTTTTAGAGCTCTCACAAAAAACAAAAGCGCATCACAAAGTGGAGAAAAAATTAAATTTTTGGTTTTTTTTAATGGAACACTAAATATTGTTCAGTATAATGAAATATCATTGTTTGCTGATTTCAGAAACATATAATGTGTTGATATTTGGATCAGCTGTTTGTGACACATTTGAGTTTAAAACATACATATTGACATATAAACATTTAAGGAAAAAATGCTTAAAAACTTCTAAATCGCTGTTTTAGTTAGCAAAATGACAAAATAAATTTGAATATTTGAAACGATACAAAATTTACAATAGAAACATTTTTCAAATATCTCACAAATATCTCACAAACCGCTCATCCAAGTATCAAAATATTGTAGGAGTATATTTTTGAAACCAGCAAACAATGATATTTCATTGTATTGAACAAAGTATAGGGTGTTCCATTTAAAAAAACAAAAAATTTAATTTTTCCTCCACTTATTCTTTCTAAACTTCAGAAGATCAGAAGGACTTAACAATTATTAATATTTTACTAAAGAGATATTACTTTTAATTCTGAGTCGGACAGTTTAAATTAATGGTTAGTTACTCGGCACATTATACTATGCGTTAATATATTTTTTAGATAAGGGGAGGCCATGAAAAATAAAATCAGAGTCTTAGCTTGATTTTATTCTGACATTTGCTTCCTGACCCTTGTCAGATCTGTTAATTGTTTAAACACTCTTGAACACTATAGTCATTGGTCAGCAGGCAATCCAACGGCATTTGAAATTGGTCGTTATCATGTTAAAGAGTTTTAACAAAACCTTATGTATTCAACCGGAAGATTTTTTCTACTATCGTCAAATGTATCTTGACGTTTTAGTTTTGACATAAGTTAATTTCATTTAAGCTACGACTTAGGTTTAATTTTTCATAGACTCCTCTTATCTAAAAAATATATTAACGCATTGTATTTTTCTATTGTATCATATTTTCGTTTTTATTAACATTTGCCATATATTTTATTATAATTTCTTCTTAGATTTCGGTATTGAGGATCGTACAAAAAAAAATTCGGGAACCGAAGTTTGCAAGTGGGCCAGGAGGGGTTGCTGTAGCATACAAACACCTTTCTTAAAAAACTCTATGTCTTGGTCGCAGAAGGACACCTGAACCATAACATCATCATCGCTCTCAATTTTTTTCCTTTAAGGATATCTTCCTTCAATTTTGGAAATAAATAAAAATCACTAGGAGCTAGCTCCGGTGAATAGGGTGAATGTGTCCACAGTTCGAAATCGGCATCATGAATAGCGTTCAAAGAAACGAGGCTTTCATGAACTGGAGCGTTGTCCTGGTAAAAAAAATTCCTTGGGACAATTTTACTCTTCGTTTTTCTTTAATGCAATCACGAAGATTAGTCATTAATGTGTCGTGATTATGTGACCACGTTCCAAATAATCAATCACTAATTAAAATTCCTTCGGTAACCCAAAATCTTGCCTGCTGAAGGCTTGATCCTAAATTTGCAAAGTGATATCGCCATTCTTTTCTTCGCAATTTAGACTTCGGGAACGAAGTGGTGAACTCACGTTTTGTCAACTGTGATGAAACGATCTAGAAGACTTTCCGAATGGCGGGTAATCAAGGCCAAATTCACTTCTGAAATAATCACTCTCTTCCATTTTTGTTCGGGTATCAACACTCGAGGTACCCAACATGTTGCAGTCCAAAATAATCACTTCCAAATGCACCATTTGAAATGCCTGGCATTTCTGCCAAAGGCCTAGTGATTTTTTTTTAAATCAAGTCACATACATTTTCTTGAGTGCCCATACGATTTGTGGCTGACTACCACATTTTGCATGTTGACAGGCCGTTCTTCCACAACTTCTGTGAACAATTCTTTAGTATCTGATGCAAAGGAGTATCATCCCCAAGTACTGTCATCATATCTTCTTCAATTTGTTTTTGTGAATTTAATTACAGCATGGAGCTCGTGTTTCTCCTTGCCTTCAAATCCTTATACAACTTCTATTTTAAATTAATCTCACCTATAAACTATTAAAGGCTGGAAATTCAATTTGAATGAATCAATGAAGTCCGGAATCATAAATAATTCGTCTTATTTTTACGGTCCGCATTTGTACATTCCGGTCTATTTCCTAACGGGTGTCCAACAATTATTGTAGTCCTGGGTGGCTGTAGAGTCAAACATGTTTATCTAATTATTGTTTCAAATGGCATTAAAGCATTAAATACGTAAAGAAACATTTATTTTGTGTCTAACAGTCAATATTTGAGACTTAATTTTCAGCCGCAGTCGTTCTTTCCGTTTAAGGGTGCCTAAATGTGCGTACGAAAAGAATTCGTTTTGTATTTAGTATTCAATAGGAAAAGACAAAGTATATTAACCCAAGTATGGTAAAAGTTTTAACAAAGTTCAAGACCCTATCCTGTATATTTTTAACTAGCTTCATTACCGATTATAAATCGCTCGTCGTTTTGAATAAAACACGTGATTTGAATTAATTTCATAGTTTATTCGTACGAGTATCGCGTTGCTTCTTCATCAACTGCTTAACAACGAAATGGTATTCCTTCTGTTATGTGTATCGGTCAAGTTTTACAGCTCTGTGTTATCACTAATGGCCGGAAGGATTATATTTTTCAAGGTTATCGGTTAGCGAAATGCTTGCATTTGTGCATTGTATCGAGCCGGTCAGCAGCGCTGTAGATATTAGTCATTAGCGTGCGAGTAAAATGCAACTAATTTGAGGTAATGGAAATGGCATGTGCTTTTCCCACCGGGCGCAATTCAGTACGCCTCTGATCGATAACCTTGAAAATTATAACCCTTCCGCTCATTAGTTATCATAAAAAATTTATAACGCACTTACAGCTGTGAATTCGGCATTGTTTACACACATTGGCGTAACATACTTTTCAGGGTAAATTTTATTATCAACCTTTTAAACATTTTTCTCGTAATCTGTGACATCTATTCTCTTACGCATTCTCTTAACATCCTGCCATCGAATCGGTGCCATGTAAGTAAATCTTTCGCACATCGCGGCCCAAATAAAAGTAGAATTCGAACTTACACATGAACGGAAACCATTCGCGTCGATGGACCAACACGTCCGAAAGGAATTGATATGTAAAGAATAATAAATTTGGTTTGTGGCACTTCAAACTGTCGCGAGAAATTTATTACAGCGAGAGTATTTCCTCGTCCTCGTTATCAATCGCAAATTGTCATAACGTACGATTACCACAAAAAGTGCGTTTCATAACCTCAGAATTAGGTCACAGTGTCCGCGGATCTAACAGGGTAAAACGAATATTGAGTCCATTCTCAAAACCTACCTTAAGTTACAGGACGTAATTAATTTCAGTATTAATACAATATAATATAATTAATATAATACTCCTACGATATTAATTACACCGACTTATCGAACTATTTTCTGACCAAAACGTTGACTGCGGTGACCCGATCGATTGCCGATAATCCTGCAGGAGTTTGATCTTATTTATTTTCTATCTTATCTTCTTTGGATGTTATACTTCTAAATTAATCTAATTTATATTATTCTTCATATTAGAGAAAGCAAATGTTCAACGGTCAGGCCATATTTGATTGCTTTCGTGAATGTGATTGAATTCTATACATATTATTCTGATAATTATTGATTTAAAAAGTGGTCAGTAAAGAAAAGTCGCAATCGCGTTTTATAACTTTTTTTAATGTAGTACCTGAAACGGTCGCGAATTTGTTTATAAAACAAAAAGCATGTTCTTTCATGTAACTTTAATTTTAAATAACAAATAAATGTACATATTGAAGGAATTGTAACTTGCCAAACGGAAGCAATATCGCCAGGCTTACCGGGGCCGTTACGATTTTTCAATAGGCAATATAACAAGGGTGGGCCATAAATTTTTGTCACATTGGGATTGTTTTCCATGTTTCTTGAGTTGACTGTCATATAAATCTGTCACGCGAGTTTCGAATGCCCATCTGTTGTTCATTAGAAATTGGGCAATTTGACACGCGTAAGTTCGGTAAGAGAATGCTGCTATTGAAAACTATCGATTGCAGGGCGTGACCGGAGAAAACATGCTGATTTTTATTTGCTTCTAAAGAAAAATCTGCAGGCGAGCGCCGTGTTTCCACAGTAAGCGGAAACATAAACATGTCAAGAGGGTACTTGTAATTTAGAAGTTGTTGTGGACTTTGAAAGGCAGCACATGTATGTAGTCTACCGGGGTGATCGTTTAAAAGCTTAGAAAAACACATTCCAGGAACCGGGGGACGTTTATCTTTCTGAATGCTAAACACAGCTCTATTGGTCAATGGGGGTTGAATTTGATTTTCTGATCGGAGGAAGGGGAATTAATTTTGGTCAGCCAAAAAATGAAAATTAAAGTTACAGACAGATAGCTCCAAGCTTTTAAAACGATCAGTCGTATCAATTGGGCTTGACGAATTGCTTTGGGGTACTTACTTGTTTCTCTAATTTAGTTTTCACATTAGAGTTAAATCATTTTATATCGGTACGCCTAAAATCCCAGTGTTTGAGAGTCAATTAAATAAAATGACTAGTTTGCTTGGCGTTCTGTAATTTAAATCGATCAGAGGCAGTCAACCGACTCTTTCAATCTTTAGTGCAATCCATATACAGTGTACTCTTGTAAAATTAGTTAATCCCTTGGGCGATATTCTCTGGCAAGTTGGAAACACTCAAACAAAGGTTTTTCGATTTGCGCAGTGAAGTCGACGGGTTTGTACCACTGGTCTAAGGCAAGTCTAGATCTGCCGCTAAAATCAAGTGTGACCAGCACAAGTTAATTCCCCAAATCAAGGGCAATTAGTTGCCGTTACGAGGCCAAACAATTTTGAATCACATATTCATAGCCATCTTCTTAACCGAGTTTCCCTCACACCCTGTGTGTGGACCGAAGTGTAGTCCTTGTCGGGAGATCTGCGGGTTAATTAGAAGTAATTCGCTGAGAGACCGAAAGATCATAACTACACACCGTAAAGCATCAAATAAAACGGTCAATCATTCCATTGCGCATAGGGTTAGATAATCGTCGAAAACAACGCAATCAGAAGTTAACAAATAAAGTGAGAGTCACTGCACCTCCATCTCTTGGCGATAGGAGCGGTTGAGAATCTCCCCATTCGCCGCGTTATTAGGTTTAGAAACAAATCGGCTCCTGCGCCTCCACAAGAGGGCTTCCGTGAAAAACTAGCGATTACTATTGATTCTCTCGCAAATTGATCGCCTGGGCGGCATTTTGTATCACATACTTCCCCCGAATATCTGATTAATTAATTAATTACGTTCATTAAGTAAGTACACTGTAGGCACACGGCCACACTGTGCGCTGGTTGATTATACAGAGCGTGTCTTCGAGTACTATTGAAGTAGTAAACACGAGTACCAAGACCAATCTAATTTTGAAAACAACTTAATTGTTGATGTAAATTGAATAACCAGGTCCACAACTATTGTTTTGGGACAAGCATAAAACCACCAGCTGTGTAATTGAAAATAGTTAGTTCGTCACGATATTCGAACGAGAAAGCCGTTAAACGAATTCTACTGTATTTCTTACAAATCGTAATTTTTTCTTGTGTGTTTCTCTGTATTGGATTTTTAAAACGACAAGGTTTTTCCGCTCATTTTTCTAGACTGCAGTGCGGCTAGAAATCGGAGTTTTTACCTTTTTTGCAATAAATAATTAATTTAATTTAAGTCCGTATTTTATTTATACGTATCCAATTCCCGCTATCTCAGAGTTATTATCGTCTCACCAGGATTCGAACCAGGGTGCACGGACATAAGTAGAGTCCTTCACTAATTAGCGATCACGAGGAAATAATTATTGAAAGTTGTTTAGAAATATTGGCAGAGTTACCTCGGTATTTCTGAGAAAGGTCGACGCAGAGCGTAGTATTAGTGTAGGTCAATAGGATTCCCTTTAGAGCTGCAGGTAGAGGCGCCGTCTAGACGTAGGGCATAGAGCAATAAAACCTGACCTTTTTCAGAAATTCTGACCGAGCCGTACCCCTTACGGTAAATACGCGTTAAATTCTTGCAGACAGCCAATTCTCCAGTTACCAGTCAATTAATTTGTCAATAAATTAAATTTGTTTATTTGTTGGGACATTTTTTTATTACTTATTTAGTTGTCCGTAAAAGTCAACAAACAAGTGTAGCACATCGGCGTGTTACATACCTTTTACAAGACAACTAAGAAGTACGTGCAATTTCTTCAAGGATCAATACTCATCAAATTTTTCTTTCTGTATCATCTCGTCATTTAGAAAAAAAATCCGAAGTTTCTTTATGTCATTGAAAATGTAGGACAACACAAGGAACCAAGGCAAAAATACAGCCTGTATCACAACTCCTGGCAAATATTAACACCGTCCAATTCTAAGTTAAAAACTGAACTGACTGACTTGAAAATGAAGGGCAACTGATTCAGAATACGTAATGCAACTACATTGATTAAAAATAGTAGAATACTACAAAATATTCATCTCTCTGTACACGGTTATGCACGCGTACACTAGAGAGAAATAAATAAATAATAAAATTCGAATACTGATTATGAAGTTTCTTAGATTACAATTATTTTTATTGTCTGCTTAAGGCAAATAGATTCTAAGCGTGACTGAAAACTGAAAACTATTTACAGCCGTCTGTCACAATTTTGTGGTTTTCACACTGACGCTGATGTTCTAACTGCGAACTTACACAATATTGTGCCGCTACGTACATGTTCGTGAAATTGTATGCACGTCTGATTACCTCTTTACTTAGCGCCACAAATTGAGAAATCTTAAAATACTACTTATCTGCTGAGTTTTCTTTCTGTTTTTTTTTTTTATGAAGCAAAGTAGAAAGTTCTCGAAAACATAGCGCAAAGTGCTCTAAAATATTTATATGTAATAATTTTAACAATGATTAATGTTCCAAAGTCAATTTTAGTTAGTTTTCTAAAGTATCCACCTAAACATTCGATCTTCGCTCTAATTGGAATTTTGCCAGGGGCATTATTATTAACTCGGTTATAATCTTGACATCGTTGCGTATTGCATAAATAGACATGGCATCGTTTATTTGTTCTTGAAATGCAAACGTTTAAATATAATTCATTCACTAATTTCAAACGTCTTCAGAAGAGAAATTTCCCTCGTTAAGATTTGACTAAAAACTGTGATTCTTCTAAAAACTTTATCTAGAAGTATGTAGAGCTGACCTAAGAAGCTTTTACAATTAGAAGAAAGTCAGTCTTCTTATTTAATAGAGATATCGCCATTTCTTTTTGTTAATCTGTTTTTAATTAAGAAATTAATCGTGAAAATTCAAGTTTTTACAAGTCTCCTATTAGACAAGTTTAAATAGTACTGTCATTTTGTAGAAGTTGTTTAATTTGTTACAAGTCAGAAACACAATGATGAATGGGAAAGGTTAGAATGTCTTATTTTATTCCAGCTAAATAGATGATTTTATAAACTTGTAATATCTTGATGTGCACGCTATATTTAATTTAAAAAAAAGGTTAATTCATTCAAATCACTAAAGGCAGTCGTAATTAAAACGATGAATTTTTGAGTACATTTTTCAACCGTAAATAAACGAAGTCATTTGTACCTACCTCCCAGGCGGAATTGAAATATCCCTATGGCTTCAAAGCTTCGGTTTTGTGTGGAAATATTAGTGAAGTTTAAAGCCAAGCAAAAAATTTCATTATGTAAAATTAAAACCGCTTTTTACTACTACGAAGCTGTTGTTTATTTGTCGCCATGTATAGATCGCCTGTATCAGTAAATATTTGATCGTCATTTACTTTTGTCGGAAAACTCACTAATTAAAAGCTAGTTTTACACGTAGGTTTCGAATTTCGGTGTTATTCCCGTTGCCAAAGAGATAACACGTAGGTATTTTTTCCAATTTCACGTTAAATTCAGGAACACTCATTTATTTCTGTTAGGACAGATATATGATGGCCGGTCTTTTTAGATTTGTTACGCTCGCAAATGAACATTGTTTGCGAACACTTTGTGCGTGCCACATTTATTATTCAATTTGTGAATCCGTCATTCAAAAATTTTACCTCGAACAAAGAGTGCAACCGAAAATTTCTGCTTGGCCAAAGGAACAGCTTTCACGCACCCGCGGATTATGTTAGCGGGTTGATTTATAATTAAATTTTTTTCGGCGCGCGTGCCACACATTTTTTCCGCATATTTGTTCGTTAATTTGTGTAACGTTCTCGCGTTGTATGTTGGCACCGCCATAGATTAAATACGCTCATTTTGCGAATTAATTTCAGGAAGAGACTGTTTAAAACGAGAACCGTGTAATGCGATGCATGTGGAGTTTAGTTTGAAGTTTTGTTCGTTTAACAGGGCGAAATAAATTAGCAATTTACTTCGTTAAATTCAAATGAAATAAAATGAACAACTTTTTGACGTCAAAGAATAATAGTTACTAAAAATTTTACCCAGATATCTAAAGCTCTTTAAAAAGTAATCTACAAAAGGAAGTCGTGTAATAAGAAAACTATAAAAGGACTATTAACCATTTTGTTTAGTCTTTAAAGATCAACTAACTTCAGTAATACGTGCGATGCAGAAAATAAATTATAAAGAATTCTATTTTTTGATTAAAAAAGAGATACACCAAAACATTCAAAACTATTAGAATAATAAATAATAAATGACGAAGTTAATTTAGTGAATTAGTTATAATCCTGAATAACATAAACAGTTATCAATATATTTAACTACATCCAAGGCAAATACTACAATAAATATAAATCATTCAAATAAAAAACAGAAATGTTATTCTTTATTTCAAGTTTTGTCTGCTAAATTATGCTTGGATTAACTAAAAACTTTACCAACACTAATTTTAAATTTAATTTTTTGTAACCCCGAAATACCACAGCCACCATAAGACGGCATGTACAAAATGAGAAAGCTATTTCAAGAAAGTAAGCTATGTCCCTGTGAAAATCTGGATCTTCAGCTTATCTCACAGTATGAAAGATAAATATTGCAGGCGCTTTTCTCCGTTTTCTGCGGAGCACCGTTTGATTTTGTTATTCTCTATTTTTGTTTGTTGTTCAAGTCATAATCCGTGTTGTTTTAGAATTGGATCATCTCGATTATAAAATTTCAAATGCCAGGAAACAATATGTTTTTTTTGTAGGTGATATTTAAAATGCTTGTTTAAATTGATTTCGAAAAACTGAAATTATAATAACCGATTCTTTTCACTATTCTCTCTGTCCTATATTTTGGTACATTCATATATCGATAATTGCCTGAAACTGAGATCATAGCGATTCATTGAAAACAAATAGCGCAGTTTGCCGATTTTTTAGACACACGGTTTCATGTTAACTCTAGAATTGTAGAAAGAAAGTATTTTTATCATGATATCAAAAATCATTATTTGCTACAAGGAATTCTACTTCTTCTTCTACAACACAAATGGTATATTGTACGCATAATACAAAAACGTCGTAACCGAGTGAAAAGTATGTAGAGTAAGTCCATTTTTACTAATTTTTGAAATTACGTTACAGTTTGAATTATTACATTTTTTTCAGGGTTCCTGGGATGAACCGTGTCTGTATTTTAGGACTCGAATTTTTGCCTGCAATTTTACAATTCTACGGTTGGATACAGCTAACCATATTCCTATCTTAACAGGATGTACAGGAGTCTCAAGGAAATTGTGGCGATTAACAACAGACAATGTTCGGTAATTTTGCATGTTTGCATGATCACTTGGAACCAAGCTGCATCCGTGAAAAAACTTAGATCGAGAACATCATCGTTGTTCAAGTTTTCTTGGAAAAAGTTGCAATACTGCATTCGACTGTTGTGTTCTCTTGGCAAGATTTCTTGGAGTACAGACACTTTGTACGAATGTATGTGTAAACGACGTTTCAGATTCTTCTAACGGATTCTTCTAACACATTCGTTTGGGCAGAAATATGACGTGTTGAGAATGCGGATTTTCTGCAACAAGCTCTTCCACTTGTTCGACGACTTTTTCGTCAGTTTCTAGCCTTCCAGTGGATTTCCCCTTCATCACGCTTCCCGTTTTGTGGAATCTCTCGACAACATGTTGATGCAAGAAAGTTTCTTCAACATTTTGTTTGGAACGCTAAGTCGAAACTGTGCTTAGCGTTAAAGAATGGAATACTGGCCATTCCCCATTTACTACACATTCAGATCGTAAATAAGCTTCAATAATAAAAGTGTTTTCTTGCAAGGTATACCTTTTAATCGCTTATTAATTCAATTCGATAAATTGTAATAATTGTCAATTCGACTAATTTATGATGTTTATTGACAGAACTAGCTGATTCAAAAAGATTAGAGCGGCATAGAAAACTTTACATGTGAAAAAATTCCAAATGTAACTAGATGAGAATCATTTTGTTTCATTTTGTATAATTCTGTACTTTTATAGCAGCAACATAATTTTACTGTACATACAGTTTAATGTCATAGTAACTGTTATAAAAACAATGGTTACTGAGGCACTAAAGTGTAGGTACATTTATCTTTCGTTTGTGAAACCGGCCCTTAGAATAATAATACATAATATAATAAACCGTTATAACTAACTCTATTTTCGCTACATAAATAGTAATCGAATGTCACTAACGATCTTTTAAACGGCATAAATTTTTATCGAACTGTGTTTTTTAATAATCCAGCATTTTTCAGATAACTTGCGCAATTCTCGCGAGGGCCGTTCGTTATGAGATAAACCAATCATGTGAAATTTATGGCCGGAAAGTCCAAAAACATCCAAAGTATGCATGTAAATTCCGTGATTATTAAATTTTTAAAATTCCATTTTAAAACTCATTTTTGAACCGCCACCGCCGCACAGAAACGAATATTTTAATTGAAAGTTTCTTACCACCAGCGATTAAATGGCGAAATTAACGAGCTTCATTCACACTTTAAAATAATAATTAGTTATAGGAAACTATTCCAGCAGCCTCCGATGTAATAGATCCTGTTACACTTAAAACATAGAGATAGTTGTGCACTCACTAAGTAATACGTAAATACAGTGCACTTATTTTGATTGGACTGCGGACGGCGACAGAGTTTTAATAAATTAAATGTGCGATCACACGACGATTAGAACAAAATGCAAATGGGTCCACGGCAATTAACCGTCTTTATGATTCATAAAATTTAAGCATAATGTTCGAGAAATGTGCGGTGTAAGTACAAAGTGAAAAGTAAAGAATTACGCCCCTTCCATTAGGGTTGTGGGAGACGTGCGGCAGTTGGCTCCCGCCAGGGGGTAGCTGTGCCCAAATGGAAATAGAACTGGGTTATGATGTCTGGTTGGACGCCAAGTGGCCTTAACGACGCCGGAGAATTGTCTTATATAGTGAATCTTACCGAGCACCACAAAAAATTATTCGCAAATATCTTGAATGGCAAATGTACAAACTGTTCGCTTTTTTACTGCACACGATTCTACTATAAACTACGTTTCATGTATAACGATACCTTAATAATTTTTCCGCAGCTGCTTCACTTTCATTGTTTCTGTCAATTTTCTGAAGGTCAATTGCAGTCAATTTAAAAATACTAGTGTACATATTTTGTTCTAGAGCATATTAAGTGTCACATTCTAACTTAGGCTTAAATTTGATCCTTGCTTAAATTTTAGCAATGTAACAAAAGATGTACAGTCCTGCGCACCTAAAATCCACTTCCTGCAAGCAAACCTCATCCTCAAAACCTTGTGGTACAAGCCTCACAGAACTGTCAAATTGTAGCGCTTAAGCTGCGCGTGACTGTACTCCTAAGTATCATTACACATAAATATAGTCATTTTGCTCGAGATCTTTAATTTGAAGTTTGTACAGGTTTAACTAACTTAAACGTTATAAATAATAATAATTTGAAAATAATTCACATGATTTATGCAGTGGCTATGTCTTGATGCATCGATCATTACCCTTCTTAAGGTAACGAGTAAAGGTATTTGAGTCTGTGTAGAGAAACGCACTTTTAAATTCTACAGTCGTAAAGGAGACTGAAAGTTTCTAGAAAATCTTATAAAAAAACAAGAGACAAGAGACGATAATTTTAGCTCTACTGCTTTTCAAAATATTCTCCACTATGAAGTAAGCATTCACACATTCGTCCGAACTACCAAATAAAACAGTAAACCCAAGTATATGGAGATAGTTCACAAACTAGCTGTTCAAATGCCGTTCACTGCGATTTCTGGTGTTACACGCATCGTTGTCTTTATTTTGGGAAATAAATAAAAATCAGAAGGTGTCAGGTCGGGACTATGAGGTGAATAGTCCATTAATTTGAAGTGATTCTTCTTCAAGAAATCAATTGTTACATTGGCTTTGTGGTACGAAGCATTGTCTTGATGCAAGATGCAAGTCTCCTCTTGGCCGTTTCTCCCGTATTTTTCTCAAAATATTTGACAAAGAAGCAGTTGTGTATTAGTTAGAAATAACTATTTGACGATCCTCAAGTACAACTGTTGCATTATATTTCGATTTACCAAATTAAATTCTTAATTCATTATAAACTGTCCCTTGGGATTTTTTAAACATGATCCCGTAATCTATTACATTCATTCACGTACGCGATTTAATTAGAAACTGTACGCATATCACCAACGGGGTTTAAAACAGCTATATATAATAAAGTATTTATAGTCGGCGATTAACTTCAGGTCTAATAAATCGTTTCAATTTTCGGAGAAAACCAATTCGTTTAAGCAACTCCTTGCAAATGTAATCAAGTAATCATTCTTTTGTGGCGATAAGTATTTATTACCAATTAGTATTACACTTAATACTAGCGACGTTTAAAACAACAGATTGTATCCTAATAGTTTTATTGTCTCCGTGCGATAACGAAACGAACATTTTACTATCAGCTGCCTTTCGGGCCGTGCACCAGATTTAAATCCTTGCGATTTTTTTTTTGTGGATTACACAATTATTTGCGAATTTATTATTCGTGTTTCATACGCAATTCCAATTATTTTAGAAATTACTAATAATTACGTCGCGTAAAAGAAACTTCCGTTCCCCAGCTGTTAAACGTGTAATAAAACCAATTGAAATGTGTGCAAGATCGCATTGTGTGCAAGCGAGTAGTCAATAAAAAACTTTATAGTCCTATTATACTGCCACATTTATAGAACATAGGCTGGAGCTTGATTTTGGAGTAATTATTTAATTAATTGTAAACTGTTCACAAGAATTTTTTAAACATTTTTCCCATAAACAATTTTCCCATCGATTCTCTTATGCGTTTTTTTTTGTCGATGCAATTGTCATTCACGCTGAATATCAATGTTCCATTTTTTTGGAAGTCAGCTTTTGAACGCTTATAATTTTTGATCTACTTGAGATAGTTTAGTCGAGTAAACATTCGACAGACAAAATATTAAACTTTAATCTCGAGTCGTGTCAAAGTTAATTGTCATTTGTTTAGTGGTCTTTAATTTTTGAACTGTGGTAACTAAATAAACAGAATCATTTCTAATCAAAGTTTAATGGTCTATGTGGTCCTTTTTATCATCGAGTGATTACATGCACGTGTATATACGTGTGCCTGTTATGAAAAGCAGTTTAATCGCGTAGATAAATTACAATTACGAAACGATGACATGAATTGTTCGTTTCGTTCGGTGAATCCATGAATAATATATATGGAGAAATAGCGCATAATTTGAAACAATGGCCGTGTCAAAACACTTCACATATATTTGGGCGCACGAACAATGCACCAGACGTCCTTTTGATGCTGCACCAAACGCTGAACGGAATAAATACAGCTCCATTCGCTGCACGCATCATCACCGTAAAACTCCCATAATTAGTACTAAACATAATCCGCTCCCAATTGCAGTAGCTCTTTACGTACAGTAGTAGAACGATGAGGGGATGACTGTAATCCAAACGTTATGTGTAGGTTCGAAATGAATTATGCAGATTTTAATATCCTCGCCAGAATTAATCGTCCCGCCGATTCAATAATTATTTAAATCTAAAATATTACAGCGATTAATCAGATTGCAACATGCCTGGAGCGGGATTAGCGTTTGATTTGTTAATGTGATTTCACTTTTAACGCTCGCAAGTTGTGTGGTACGGAAATCCTTTGTGTAGCTTTTCCTGCGAAGCAATTTACTTAATTAAACCACCTTCTCGTGAAGTGTATTGATTATTATGATGACTTTTCACAAACATAATTTTCCAGCTGAATCACAAAGGATCACACCGGAATGTAAAATATACATTTTTTTGCATTGCTATTTCTGGTAGATAAATATCCTACTCAGGTAAGTATACATATACAATGAGACCAAAAAAAATATATTTTTAACATGAGTTTTGGTTTTTTTAGCAGTTTGCAACATTTTTAGGTTTCTTCTCTTTTTTTCCTGTAAGTATTTAATTTCCTAAACAAATTATGTACAGGCCGTCAACTCGAAAATTCCCACTCCTTTCACTTTTTTAATTTTTTAATTTAGAAACATTTAATACAGAGCTTATACAGAATAATTCATAGCTTTTGCTGATGTTTACAGTAAAAAACAATACCGTCACATTAGTTCTAGATTCTACCTATCTCCCAAGCTATAGAATGCGTAAAGTTGATATTTGTGGATCAAATTTGAAGGCCTCATTTGAGCGAAGCTTAGAAAAATAAAATTTCTAAGAAATCTTATGGAATATAAGTATGTAAGTGAAATTCTTAATCTCAGCTTGTCAGATCTTTTTGCTCGGATCCTAAGATTGTTATTACCTGATAAAACAGATGTCACGTACAGTAAAAATGTTACGGAAATAATTGAAGTAACATGGAATTAGGGACATAGCTTAATATAACAACAGATTTATTATTAAATAATTACAATTCTTACAAGTGCGATTACTTACATTGTATTTTTGGGGCACTAACGGACAACTAGACTACATGACACTCTGAAGAGATTTGTTCTAATTCTCCTCTAGCTTTGGCTTTGTTGCCTTTTTATAGGGGTTTCGTTTCCGGGGTGTGACGTCAATTGTTGCCTTGACATTTGTGTAGGCGACTCCGCGCCAGATCTGTGCCCGCAGATGAGTCATTAGATTTTGCGCACGGCCCGCTGTAATGGTGCAGGTGGTCCTCTGCAACGCGGGTGAGTCATACATTACATAATTGAGAAGGAGTCATTCTTATGTTTATGTTATCGTTTCATGTTTATGTTACGCTTGACTGATTCTCAGCTGTACACCTTTGCTGGTTCTCTTATCCTAGTTACATTTTCCCCCCCTCGCAAAAAATTTGGTACATAGGCAAATGTGAGGGTAGGTTACTGAGTTGTTGTTGCGCCAGAAGGTGCAAAGCTTGATCGATTGCTCCTGTAGGTTATTCGTTGTTTCATCGTCTGGTACGGTGTTCTTGGGACTTCGTATGGTGTATGACGAATGTCGAACAGGGTACTGACAAGATGTGCATTGGACCTTGTATTACAGAAGGTATGGAGAGTGTCGTTGGAGTCTTTGGGCAGCCGTAGCAGAGGCAGTCTAATTCGCGAAATTTTGAAGCGTGAAAAAAAATGACATTGAATAATTCCGTTGTTACCACGTCAGTGATAAAAAATGATATGCTTGCTATTGGCATGTCAGACGGAATGTTTGAAATTTATCAACTTATAAAGGAAGAGCACAAGTTGAAATTAATAAATTGCGGAGGGCATATTTTGCGAGAGGTGCCGGGATCGATGCCCGGCGCCTCCACCAAAAATGTTACGGTAATAATTGAAGTAACATGGAATTAGGGACGTAGCTTAATATAACAACAGATTTATTATTAAATAATTACAATTCTTACAAGTGCGATTACTTACATTGTATTTTTAGGGCACTAACGGACAACTAGACTACATGACACTCTGAAGAGATTTGTTCTAATTCTCCTCTA
Source organism: Dorcus parallelipipedus (assembly GCA_958336345.1). Taxonomy (NCBI): domain Eukaryota; kingdom Metazoa; phylum Arthropoda; class Insecta; order Coleoptera; family Lucanidae; genus Dorcus; species Dorcus parallelipipedus. Next base: position 35,177,505 of record OY284481.1, on the reverse strand, counting down.
GCTTTGGCTTTGTTGCCTTTTTATAGGGGTTTCGTTTCCGGGGTGTGACGTCAATTGTTGCCTTGACATTTGTGTAGGCGACTCCGCGCCAGATCTGCGCCCGCAGATGAGTCATTAGATTTTGCGCACGGCTCGCTGTAATGGTGCAGGTGGTCCTCTGCAACGCGGGTGAGTCATACGTTACATAATTGCGAAGGAATCATTCTTATGTTTATGTTATCGTTTTATGTTTATGTTACGCTTGACTGATTCTCAGCTGTACACCTTTGCTGGTTCTCTTATCCTAGTTACAATAACAATAGCTCATTACTGGTAAGAAATTTTTCTGAATAAAACATGCATCACCTAGAAACCAACCTCAAGCAAGAAACCTGGCATAAGGTATACCTATATAATACGGTCGATGATGCATTCAATTGTTTCATAACAAGCTTTATGTGGTATGTAGATACCTATTGTCCCGAAAAACAGGTTACTAGTAAACCCAGCAGCTCAACCAATCGCCGCCATGGATTACAAAAGAAATTGTTCAAGCTAGCCAGAACTTAAGAGAATTATTCCATCTCTCCAGATTAGAAAAATCAGTTGAAATGACCTCACTGTACAACGTTGATAAAAAAAAGTTATCAAAAATTATTAAATGATCCAAAAAGAGAATACCATAGAAACATACTAGAAGATTCAGAAAATAAATCGAAACAGATGTGGAAAATGATCAATAATGAACGTGATAAAAACAAAATCCATTACAATAATGAAATTAATTTGAATGATGTAACAACAGATGATCCACAGGAAATTGCTAATAATAATAATTTGCTACTGAGACCTACAATAGAATACAGCAAAAAGTGAATACCAACAGTCAATCATGTACCTTGGTTGAAACTCAACTACCTTTTCTGTGATCTGTTAGAAATACAAGAGGTGATATCCAAATTTAAAAACAAGAACTCTACAGGGACAGACAGTATTACGGTCCATCTAATTAAATATGTTAAAAAAGAAAAAAGCGAACCATTGGTATACATAATAAATATGTCTGTAAATAAAGATGAATATCCGCGAATCCTGAAAACAGCAAAAGTAACTCCCGTAGTTAAAAATAAAGGAAGTACGACGAATATTAACAATTATAGACCAATATCGGTACTAAGCATATTTTCAAAGATCTTTGAAAAAATAATGTTTAACCGAATTATAAAATATGTGGACAAATTTAACTTAATATCAGGCAGACAACAAGGATTTAGAGAAGGGCGGTCAACGGAAACTGCAACGTACCAATATTTTCAGCACGTTATTAGTAGTGTGGATGAAGGAGACTGTGTGGCTGGTCTACTATTTGATCTTTCCTCTGCCTTCGATTCGGTAAACAGAGTATGTGAAAGAGAAGTTACATAACCTTGGAATAAGAGGTTCTATAAGGTTCTATATAAGAGGTTTATTTTCTAATAGGAAGAAACTTAATAGTGACATATAAAGGCTTTAGTTCCGAAAAAAAGAACATCGATCTAGGAGTTGCCCAAGGTTCAGTTTTAAGGCCGCTTATATTCCTCCTTTTTATAAATGACCTACCAAAATACCTGCATAAGGTATTCTTGACAGTTTTTGCAGATGGTACATCTGTAGTAGTCACAGCAAAGATCCTAAAGAGCTTCTAACGCAGATATCGGCAATAACAGACGGTGTAGAACGTTGGTGCAATACGAACAAGTTACTATTAAATAAAGAAAAAACTGTAAAACTGTTAGATACATGGGTCTGAGCATTGATTCAAGACTATCATGGAACATATACCTAGATCATGTATGTAAAATGCTCAACAAAGCATACTATGCTATTCTTAAACTTATAGACTATTTAGATCACAGGACTCTTTTACAGATACATTACGCATTAGCCTACTTACACCTATCATATCATGTCATTGTTTCGGGTATTGCAGAAACGATTAGTGAGTTGTATTTTCAGCTTAAGTCAAAGGGACTCTTGTAGACTTGGTTTTCATTAGTCATAAGATTCTCACATTTCCATGTATATTTATGTAACGAGCGTCTAAATAAAAACCTGGTCAAGTAGGTTTTGATCGAGAATATATCCATTGCATTTACATAATAGAATTACTAAATGTAGCCTACTTGACCAGGTTTTTATATAGACACTTGTTATAAATGTGCAGTGTTTACTCGTAGAAATTATCATGTATATGAAAAAAATTGTGCTACTCATAATTATCAGACAAGAAAAAGTGTCCTGATTGAGAATTGCTACTATGATTTGAGTGTAATTTCTTAATTATTAGGTTTAAGTTGACATGTCCAATATCATGTAACAATGATCAAACGGATAAATAAATGATATGATATGATATTAATTTTTAAGCCGTGATGACAAGAAAGTTAATGTATTATCAACGTCAGTTAAAGACTATTTTAAAAGCGGTCTAAATCATATTAATAATTGAAAAAATATTAAATAAAAATTGAAGGTAGGAGAAGCAAGGACTTTGGATTAGCCTGCACATATATGTTCTGTATTAAACATTTCTTTCTAAATTCAGAAATAAAAAAAGTCAAAATGGGAGTAGTAATTCTCGCATTGACACCCTGTACATAAATACCCTAACACACGTGCAATGAGACCAAAAACATTTGTATTTTCTTTATTAGTACATTTGTTATACTTTTTACATTTTATTTTCTAATCAAATTTTTGTTTTTAAAATTCTTATTTATAAACGGTGAGCAAATAAAAATCAGATTAGAATAGGCGGTGCAAAGAAAATATATGTATGTGATTAAATAAAAAAGTCAATAAATTTGACAGTCCATGAATATATTGCATTAATTACTTCAATTAATCACAGACATTGCACCGCCTGCTCTAATCTGATTTCTGTTTGCTCATTTTTTATTTGATATATCTAAATTTTTAATAGTAGTTTTCTTTTATATTTATAAACATTTATAATATTTCTATTTCACCTAAATTCCAAAAGACTTTTCACGTCCAGGTTTTGCGACGAGTTTTCTAATGAACAAGTCTTATGAAACGTGTATTTTATACTATGTTTTCAATTTTAGTTCTTAGATATAAAGAAAAGCTTAAAGATTTGCGTTATTTTGCAATTTAACTATAGGAAAATTCTGTTTTGTTATACAGCGGTTGTTAACATTAATTGTTTAGTGCTTAAAATAATTTCAAAGAAATGTCAACTTGGAGGTTATTTTTGTAATTTGAAATGTCAACAAATGTAGCTACAAATTGTCATATCATTCGTTTGCTGCCACATTGGGCACCAAAAATTGTCGTGTGTTGTGTGTCGCACCTTATGTTGGGAATCAGAAATTGCTAAGTTATGTTGATTATTTTGAAGTTATTATCTTTGGAATTTTTTTTTCTTTTTTCATTCTCACGGTATATGGGTGTTCACCGTAATTCACTTAGTAATTTTTTTCTCCTAACTGTTTTTTTATTTATTTATTTTATTTTATTTTGTTTAAATGAGTACCAGATTACACACAAATCTCACTCCTACCCTTGTTTGTTTTAATTTGGAAATCATTCTTTTAAACGGGAAACGTCAGGTGTTTGCACAGCAATGACCTTCTCTTTTCCATTTAATTTGTTTTTATTAATTCTGAGAGCGTTATTTATTTTTGAAATAACCAGAATCTGACGCGTTTGTATAACAACCAGCCCCTTTTTTAAATTAATTATTTTTAAAATAATTTTAATATTTGTTTTTAATTGATTTGTACTGTAATAAGTAAATAAATAAGTCACAATTCCATCTGCTTTTGTTCACTTTAATTTATTTTCAATGTTTACACTCGTTCCAATTTAATTTACAAGTTGAAAGTAACGTTTTAATTTAGAAACAAAATAAAAAGAGTTTAGTGTTTAAAGTTGAACTTAAAGGCATTGCGAACGCGCTTTACACCGGTATTTATATGGAAAAACAAATTAATCTGCCGTTTGGTTTTGGGTGCTACTTTCTGCGTATATGGTGCAACCACGACCGCAACCGATTGGAATAATGGTGCAATCTAGGCCAATTTACTTTGGTTATGTTGCCCTATCTACTTGAACAAGAATTTCTACAATTTTTCTGAATTTTTGGATTTCGGTCTAGCAGAATTGAATGTAAATTCCTTGAAAGTATAACGTGTCTAAATAAAAACCTGGTCAAGTGGGTTGTGATCGAGAATTTATCCATTGCATTTACATAGCAGAATTACTAAATGTAGCCTACTTGACCAGGTTTTTATTTAGACACGAGTTACATAGTTACATAACATATTTTTTTTAATAGTAACACAATTTTTAAGCTGCATTTAACCGTTAAGTGAATTGATTTATTTCGTAAAATGAAAAATCGTCCTTCACCTAATCTAACTTTCTAACTTTGGATATTCGGAACTAACTTAAATTGTCCTAATTTCCAAACAAATTGCTAAATTAAATTAAATTTTATTATAGCTAAAAATCTCTTCCGTGTTTTTATTAACCATTAATGCTCTTCCATTGCCTAAATTTATTTTCTTTATTTTCTAATAATTGAAAATCTATAACAAAAACTAACTTAATCGATGACTTGTAATTCTTTTCTAATCATTTTACATTTTTAATTGACGTATGCCATGGTTAGAGGAACTTTCGGACCAGTCTGGTGGCCTGCAACCTGCACGTTCCCCCGATCTTACGCCTCTAGATTTCTGGTTGTGGAGTTTTCTTCACGATCGCGTTTACTTAACACGTCCTGAAAATGAAGAAATATTGAGAGATAAAATTATTAACACTTGTCGTGCAATACCTCTTGACACTTTATTGCGCGCGACTTACGAAGTAACTAAAAGATGTCAGCTTTGGGTTGAGGCAGGTGGTCATGAATTTGAGCAACTTTTGTAGATTTTTGTTACAGTAATGTTTCTATTCTTATGTCGCTATTTACATTTTGGAATTAATATTTTCACGTTGCAGTTGTTTTTCGAAGCATACTTAACAGTTTTACGTCAACACCACTCTTTTAAATTTCGATTTTCAATTTTTTTCACATAGCAACTTACATTTGCACACTCAATTCTTTCATTAATGTTTGTTGCAATATTTGCTGGTCAAAACTTAAAAGTGTTACATATTATTGAATTTAGAAAAAGTAGCTCTACTAGATACAATAATAAAAAATATACAGAGCCATTTAAAAAATAAAAGTTGACAGTCGTTTGACCATGAAGGTAATTTAAAAAAAAGATTAACTAACCACACTTTATAGTATTTTTAGTCTCATTTTATTTGCCTCTTTGTTTTTTAAAATTAGTTCATAAATAAAGGAGTTATGGCTTGGGGCGTCTTTTGTAAGACACCCTGTATGTTGTCGGCAAGCTAACAAAATAAAATTTTCTTATAAAACTCGTAATGTAGTGATTGAAGTATCAAAATAGAAATATATGTACATTTTTTAAGCAACATCACATTCCATTTTGTCAATTTTATTACAATAATTAATTAAATTAGTCTTGACAACTAAAGTGAAGTATTTAGGTACCTACCAACTAAAACTGTAAATATAAATAAAACATCTCTGCTAAGTTAACAATTTCATTTCGTCTTTCTTACTTAACATAGAAATTCGAGTAATTAAAGTTTTAAAAGCATTAATTAAAAACGAGCTAACTTTGAGTTTTGTACAGATACAATATTTTAAAATTTTTATGAAGGATTGCCGTCTTCGCTTTACAAGGAAATCCCCGTCCTTAAATATTTCATGTCTGGAAAATTTTTCATAACCGAATTTAATAATATTAAGATGCATATATTTTGCTCCTTCTCATCGCTATCTTTTTACTACTCGCCGGATTATTCTACATACGAGACTGCAAAAATTGATAAATTCCGGAGGGTATTATTTCCTTACAAAAAAATTCGCCGAAGAGAATACAACCCGTCGGAAAGTAATTTCCCGACATCACCTAAGGAATCCCTTATAAAATTTGACGAGAACGGAAAATGCATCGGAGCAGAGATTTGATGGCATAAGATTAATACGGGGACGGGAATCGGGCGGGACTCGTCGACGCCGGTGACGGCGCCAGCGTTGGCGCCTCTATGCCGCCGAGATGCCCCTTTTACGCAAGAGAGTTGCAGATCAATTCTATCTGGACCGAATGCGGAATACCACCCTAATAAAGTGGGGCAAACAAGTTTATATAGAGTGTCAAGTAAATGACGGGTTAATGAATACGACATTTTGTTTACACGTTCATCAAAGGGCGACATCTATATATAAGTAATGGATTGAATTTGCGTAGGACTAAATTCATTATTTCCAGAGAGAAATACGTAAAGACGACGTTTTCTATCGAGTTATTTTGTTACGTAACTCTCTTTATAAAATATGTTTCAACTTGAAGAAAAACTAATGGTAATCGTTTTATCAAAATTTCAAGATTCATTTAAAAAACTATGAAAAGATGCATAGGTATGATATTCCGAGATATTGATTACGAAGAGCGAAACTAAATAAACAAACAACAAAAAACTACTCAAACATAGCAACTCCAAAGAGCATATAAAGTTAACTGGCATACTGAATAAATTCAGTTTAATCAATTTACAACCTTCTGGTAATTATTGCTATTGATAACTCTGCTTAATCGAAAGACGTATACCGACAGGTATAGAACAGTTAATATAAGTGAGTTATATTTTTAGAGACAGTTTCGTCGTTTGTGTTTTATTACGTCCGCTCTCAAACAATACAACCCCCACAGTTTGATTCCAGTATTTCACTAATCAATAAAATCTGATTCAATTTAATTTCTTCTAGAAAACAGTTTCCTGTCCCTTTTTCCTTATGATACTTACACTTACACCCATGTACAAGATTTGAAACGTAAATCTATACATTCTTTTTGTATTTGCTTAAAACTTCAGTCACTTATAAATCGTGTCTAAATAAAAACCTGGTCAAGTAGGCTACATTATTAATTCTACTATGTAAATGCAATGGATAAATTCTCGATCACAACCCACTTGACCAGGTTTTTATTTAGACGCTCGTTATTTGCATAAAGTAAAGTTTTATGTAATAACGTTTTTGATTCACTGTTCTAGCTAGAGCACTTTCAAAGATTCTCTTAGAGTACTCTGGACTAGAGCAATGAATCGAAGACGTTTTAACTATTTGTATTTAACAATAAGTTTAAAAAAATGAAAAAGAGAAATTAGTTTGATGAGAAAAAGAAATTTCGTATCTATAGCAACATGGCAATAAAAATGTCATTAGGGTGAAATTAACTCGTAAACCAGGATCGCTTTTTTCGCTTCAAATCACGTTATAAAGCTCGGTACTGGTATAATATAAAACAGTTTGAAGGAAGATACGCCCCCGGCTTTGCAATATTAAGAACAAAATATAAGTGGCAGAGGAAAAAACTCTTACGTGACCATATCACTTATGACAAAAGTTCTTGAAGTATTTTATATTATAAACACATGTTACTCTTTCGACCGAGCTTTAGCACGAAGAACCGGAATAAATACACTGGAAACTTTTCTTGCGATAGACTTAAGAAAGTTTCTATAATTAGAAAAAAATGTAAATCACTTTTTGGAATTGTCGCGGAAGGTACCCCCGCAGAATACTTTTTTCTTTCCAGTTTATTCGGATGTAATAAGATTATGTTATTTATCAAATAACAAACTTGAAGCCTTTGATAATTAAAAATACACCATTTTATGGAATTGTTGACGAAGGATATGCTTGCCTCGCAGGAAAGTATTTTTTCCGGCCGGTTTATTCGGATATAATAAGATTCGTTTTCTTTACATTGTTATGTCAGAGTAATATATATTTTATCAAGAAGGCGTTGAGAAAAAGAATGTTATCTCGCCTTGAACGTCCTCGGGGATTACATTTAGGACATGTCTGTCTAAAGTTCGGGGAAATCCTATTTCCCTGTCTTCTAACACTATTAGTATAGTAAACTGTGCGGTCATTTATAGCTTTCCTGAAGTTCATTCAAGTATAAAATTTAACAAACTTCAACAAGTTCCCGGGAGAGGTCGGATCCACATTAGTTTCCAATTTAATTCAACTTCGCTAATATGGCGTGAATAACTGAATTAACGGCTGCAGTGTAATTGCCGGGATGCTTGTCGGGCTTCTCACATTCGGAATGCGCTGAAAAACTCCTGAATTCGAGCGACATACGGCTCAAGATTTCCGGGGTGCGATAATCTACGCTATAAATTGATATCAAGTGATCTTGGAACGGACCTAAAAATAGAAAAAGAGCCCTTCGGCTCCACGTCAGTGCTCCTCATTACTTCTAATCAAAGATCCTTATCATGCGAACGAAAGAGATTTTAAGAAGAAGAATGACGACACACAATACGGAAGACGTCGTAACCTTTGAACGCTTCTCACGTATCTATTACAGATTCATTCATCATTTATGCATTACAGTATCGTTAGCAATCAATAACTCGCATCAGAAATATTTACAATACTTGAACGTGGTTTTATCTCTCACGTCTAAAAATAATAATTAATTTTTAACACTGGAAACCAGAAGTGTAATTGCAATTCAAAACAAAGAAAATTACTGGGTGGACCAATTTAAGAAGACATTATGTCCGTGTTAAACAAGAAGAAATTCAAGAGAAAATGGAACTGTCGCTCTTTTAATTTAATTTTGTTTTTGTTGAAAAATTATTCAGACATACCTTGAATTAAGACGTGTAATTATTACAAAAGAAGTACTACTTTGTTTGCATTATTAGTTCTTGAGGGTTCTATCTCATGAAGTTAAATCGAAAATGTTTCATTTATTTTTTCATTTGTCGTGACAGATTAATTCACACTTTTCAGGTCATTGTTTTCATTGTATTTTAGGGGTTCCCTTCATACACTATGCATCTTCTTTCATTTTCTCCCTGCCATATCTTTCTGGTCCTTTATCTCCACTGTTGTTATATTCATTTATTTCCATTGTTATTATCCATCTTACTTCGGGCCCATCTTACTTCGGGTCTCGTCCTTGTTGCTTCCTCTGTTCTGTTCAAATTCTTACTGAAATGTTTTTTTTTCCTTTCTAAATATGTGTCCGTAGCATAATTCTTTCTACGATTTAAATGTTTTCTTCTCTGTCCAACAGTGCAAGACTACTTATTAAACCTAAGCGCCTCTGAATCTACGGAATAATCACTCTGCTAAGCTACGAGAAAACTCACACAACCAAAACAATTACCTCCACCAGTGAAAGACACCAATGGAAAAAGGACGAGAAACAACGACGAGAACTCCAAAGCATTCGTCTAAAGTATTTGTACCAAATGAAGTTGACCCAAGTACTGAGGAAGAGGACGTTATTGAGTATCTAAATGCCCCCATGTCGAGTGAATCTACCAATTAAACATTTTACGCTCGCTGAAGTAAAAAACACATTCATGATGACCATCAATCAACGATCTAATAACAAGGAAGTTATTGCAAGAGATGCCAATCCAAGAATTCAAAGCCGTACAGCAGATCTTTATTGCAGTACTGAGAACTGGATACTTTCCTAGCCAATGGAAGGTGGCCCAAATACTTATGCTGCCGAAACCTGGTAAAAAAGTTGAGGAAATAACATCTCACCGCCCAATAAGCTTATTACCTACAGTCACAAAAGTATTTGAAAAATGATTACTGCAACGATTAAAACCAATACTTGACCAAAAAAACTTATTCCTGACTAACAATTTGGATTTAGGAACAAACATGATACTACAGAGCTGGTTCACAGAATAGTTAAGAAAAGGAACTTACAGGACAACTTGAACAAAGCTCAGAAGTGGATGGGATGCAAGAGACTTTCACATTGAAAAGAGAAATATGTCCTCCAGTTGTATTTAACAGTAAACAACAGCAGCAGGTGAAGATGTAAAATATCCGGATCAGGCGCCTAACTTGATAAAAACATAAATTTGCTAAAAGGAAACAGCTCGGCATCAAATACAGACATGGTTCATTGGAAAAAACTTAGAGTTACCTCTGGAAAACAAGTTACTTATGTACAAGACAATCCTTAAACGTGTTTGGACCTACGGGATTCAACTGTGGGGTACCGTAGGCCAGTTAAATCTAAAGTTCCTACAACGGTTTCAAAATAAACTACTGCAAGCTAAAGTCAACGCACCATCGTATGTACCCAATAGCATAATTGGAAGGGACTTACAAATACAGCCTGTAAGAGAAGTAATTAATAGACATTGTAAGACCTACAGCGAAAGTTCCACGATCTGGTTAACTGATTTAACTAGGAGAGTAAGACTAGTATTAAGTGTTAGATGATTAATAATGATCGGATTGTTAGGTCCATAGAAAACTAAAGTATCATTCAGCTGGCCAGTTTCGGTTTTATTTTAAAAACCTTCATCAGAGTCTGTAATATGTTACATTTAAAGAGTCTATCCAAACTAATAAACATTTTTTTTTAAATTACCTCTGATACATGCGCTAATGTTGACAATCATAAGGTCGGAGTTAAAAATTGAAATCTGCAATTAACGAAAAAGCCAACGCTCAGTACGAGACTGGTAAGTACAACAATATTTAGGGTTAATTATGGGAAACTCTTCATCTTTCATCCCCAACGACCACATGTGTACACATGTGTACAAGTACACGCAATAGAGTAACTTCATTGGAAGAAACTCTGACGTACCCTATGTCACGATGAGACATTTAGAAATTACTTCTTGTCTAGATAATGGAAGGTAGTTTTTTCAGCCAAAGCCGAACTTCGGCTTTTGTGTCACCTTCGGCCGAAGCCGATGAAATTGCGCAGCATTATAAAGTGAAGATTGTTACAGGCCCCATTATAATCCTATCAAATTTTCTTTCAAATACTTTACTGAGCTGATATCCGTTCAATTGTCGACGATGTAAAACACGTACTTATTAAATTATAAGCACACAAATTTAATACAGAATTTTGTTTTAATAATTCATTTAAATTTGCTTTGCCTAAATAATCAAATAATACAAGCACAGGCAATTCAATTCTGTTTAGTGATCATTTTATCGAAACGTCGTAATCCTTAACAAAAACGGATCTGGTAATTTCGTTTGTTAAAATTTAGTTGATAATTTCGATTCAATTAGGGCTAAACGTTGGGATTTAAAAGTTTTGTGTTCGTGATTCTAAAAACTGTAATTTTACCCAGGAAATGCATCGTTTAAATGAATTTATGTTGTTCACAAACAGCACGTCGGGATGACTTCTTACAAAGCCTTCAGAATTGAAACCAATCCAACGCAAATTTCTATCCCTAGTTGATATTGATCAGCATTTCAATACCGTGCATCCGTGCAGAACAAAAATACGCAACAAGATACGAATCGGGAGCAAATATTAAATAAATGGTGAAACAATTTCCGCTCAAATTCTTTCGAACTTTTAGCAATATTGACGAGCTTATGCTCCCCAGCAAAGTTATTCACGGCGTACTTTTTTCTCCTTAACGATTATTTAATTCCTAAGGCAGTACGTGCATTTTACCCGAGAATCTCTTGTAAATAGCGGCCCTGAAGGGAAAATGCTTCACTTGAAATACGGAAGACATAAATCACGCCCGAGCATTTCATATTGGACCTCTAAGTCTCTCATTTAAAAGCGTCTATAATCGACCGTTCTCCGCAAGAAATATTTCCAAACACGTCTGTCTCGTTCGTCGGAATTTATCGTTCGGAGACAAGCCATCTGCTAATTGACCGATAAAATTCGTTTCATTGCGCGAACGGCTTAGAAGACACTTCGAATAGGGAATGTTATTTCTGGCTCCGAGAAAACGCTTAAATAAGATATGACGCAGACCGTTCCAAGATAATATTCGGATTTTAGGACCTCGCCATGACAAATAGATCGCAGTATCATAAACTTACAACCAAACTTAGGAAGTAGCTTACCAATCAAGCTCAAAGTGAAATGAGTGCTAGTCGATTTTCCTGTTACAATTTCTCAAACAAATCCATTCATTATCCAAGAAATAAACTGTTTGATGAAAGTACAATTTTCGAATTACCACACTTTCATTTAATCTTTCAGTACACATATGTTTCATAGGAAAATGTCCTTTAAAATTTTTCCAAATTGCTGTAAACTATATTATCTGTAAAGGATCTATTGCCTGCATTGTTATTTGTTTGTGTCATAAGTATATCAATTTAAATTTTCTCTAAAATTGAGAAAGCTTCAGCACAACATATTACCTCCCCTAAGTACGATTTGATCGTATCGAATCGAACTCAAGAAAAACAGGTAAACCCGCTCTAGATACTTTCGTATAAATAATTTGAAATGCAAATGTACATATAAAATCGACTTTGAGAAGGATTTGCGTCCTGAAGTTTAAAAACTTCTTGAACCTTCTTTAGCATAGCTAAATATAGAGATTATGTGCCATATCTTTTTAGTATCGTATTCCGTATCGATTTTGACTTCGTGGATTTATTGCAAATCGTGCGTTACATATTAATACCAACGACACGACAGTTAAGAATAAGAATGTATAATTGAGATTGCGATTAATAAATCGTCCAAGGATGCATTATTTTCATACTTAATTCCTAAGAAAATTGTGTTAAATTACTAAGAGACGTTTTCATTAATACATAAGAACACTACATAAATTTGCACACAAACCTTGGCGCAAAAATTCGAAAATTACAAACTTGAGCTAAGATAATAAGAAGTGATCAAATGAAAAATGAATTAGAGTTGGCGATGCAATCAAACACGCACGTGTGCATTTAGTTCATTAAACGTTCCTTCACTCACTTGTGACGTTTCTATATGAACTTAACCTTAATTTGAAATTAAGACATCCAAAGCAGGAAAAACGTTTTATTTAAAAAAAAAAATTAAAGCAGATACGTAAAATGACCATTGCCTCCATCAAGATACTTTTGAAGTCTACGGACAACTGCGTGACTAACGTTAAACAACTTTTCTGGCGTGTTATTTATGTCATAATTGATTGACAATTAGTATTATTATGTCGTTATTCAAAACGTGCATTTAAATTACAGCGCCTACTCTAATTCGTTTTTATATTAATCACTTGATACATGTAAGTGAAAGTTCAAAAACGATTGGGTCTAGTAAGCCTTGATGATAGAAATATTTTCTTGTACTATTTTTAGTAAATTTTAATAAGCACTCTAAATAAATTTGGTTATTTTAACTTAACAATAAATTCAAATACTTTTTAATTTGAAATGAAATTTAACAAGCAAACTTTCCTCTCATCCGAAGTTCATAAAATCGACAATAAATTTCGATAACGAAAAGGAAAAACAAATACGTTAGATAGTTTTCGAAAAAAGTAAAACTTTCATCGTAGCCGGTCATTGATTCGATCAACTAATGGTAACGACAAACTCTAACAGAAGGAAGGGAGAAGTTCAGGAATTCTGGATTATTTCACGGTAAATCCTTATTTGACTTCCAAATAAGTTTAAATCTGTAGACAGAGGCCCAAAATACGCCCACCCTTACAATTTAATAAAATCATATTATGGAAATCGCTTGACAGATATTCAAGTCGGATTCTTTATTCTATTCGTCAAACTTAAATTAAGTCTACGCGTTAAATAGGTATTAAAATAAAGGAAATATTTTCAAAGCAAAGCTCGTTCGTGTTAGGTGTTAGTGTTTATTTAAACACGCTCGTATATAAAAACTTCAATCTCTTATCGCGTTCTGGACTAAATTCCTGAAACTTAACGATAATTTGTATCTTTATCTGTGTGATTAATCATACACACAAATGTACCGAGCCTTCAACAAAATCCTGCCTGGAGTCAGCCTTCGAAACAAAAGTACGTATCGAAGATTGAACTATACAGGTGCTGCAAATATCGCAAGTACTGTCAAAACATAAAATTTAGTTATGCGAAGTGACTGAATTCAGATAATTTATTTTAATATAGGTATTATTTTAAGAACGAGGATATTACTTTCAACATATCTTTTTGCATTGGCCACTTCCACCAACGAATATGTGTCGCCATAAGAAGCATATTTTTGTCATGTTTTCGTTTTCCTGTTGACTTAAAAACATACAACGGTACAACTTACAACCAAAGGAATACACTGTACAAATAGTATAGGGGAGACTGTGCGCATTCTTGCTTCAGACCTCCAGAATATAGAAAATAATAAAGATAATACCACCATTTTTATTTACATAATGCTCCAGATATTTGCGGAACAACTTTAGAAGCGTAGACATCTTAAAGGGAAAAAATACGGACAATAAAAAATAAAATTCATGACAGTGCTCCTGCGCACAGATACCCCATACACACGTGGTAATTGTACGCGGGTATGGGGTAACTTAGCGCAGTAGATTATTTCTCTTTTTAGGTATTAATATTGAAATATGTTGAAATAAAATATTTCTCAAGCATAGCATATGCATATTTTGTTATAAAAAAACATGGGTGATACAACAAAAATAAGATTCTTTCAAAATACGATATTTCCATTTCGGATATCGATATTATCGATATTAACGATAGAGCGATAATAACGATGTATCAATAAATATCGAAATTTTTAAGTTATCGATAACCAATATTGAAAATATGATATCGCGCACCCCTAGTTCCAACCGTTGCATGTATGCACCCATCTAGAGCAGAGAATACACCTAAACCATTGTTCAGTTTTAAGTAGCAACTCCGCACATCTGTGGAGGTATGTGTCTTCTTCTTCTGGATTTCAGTTACTTTTGCATAAATATAAATTTTTCGCGCGCACACTTACCCCTTCACAATGCACCAGTTTTCCCGTACCTACATTATTTTATTGTTCTTATCACAAAATTGTAAAAAAATTTTTTTTCAATAAATACCAAATGCGCAATGCGTTCTTTAAATGTTACTGAATACCGTAACACAAAACTGAAATTAAAATATTTATAATTAATTTATTTACGGCTTGAGTTTTCGGAATCCAAAAATACATTGAAAACTCATTGCTGCTATCACGTCATCGTCGTACCGAACTTGATTGGTAAAGCAGATACTATTAGGGCTTTCAAAAATTAGAGTTGCGGGTGGATAACATAGATTTCATGAGCAGTAATTTCTTGTACGTCTATTACTTATTGAGATAAATGGGTGCCTACAAATACCCCGTGCGCACACTTACCCTATTTTCCCCTAATATTCATTATAGAATTTAAGGTAAAAAAAATTGCTTCTGGTCTTTACAGAAATTGCAGAGAATACTAATTTTCAACTAAAGAAAAATACGTCAATGGCATTTTATAATATTCGACTTAAAGTACTTTTCATATTGTTAAATGTTAATCATCTATTTATATTTTTAAATCCATTGCAGAATTAAATAAATATCACGATGATAACTTTTTCTCTTATTATGAAAATTTAAGATTAAATCATTAAGTAAAATTGACAGGTCAATTTACACAAGTTTCAATAATTTAGCTATCTATTTAGCAATCTAGTTCAGATTGGATTAAAAATTACTTTGTATTTTCGTGCTGATTATTTATTATTTCATTTCTTCAAAAAAGTAGTTAAAATAAGTAGCTGCAAAATGCCCATCCTTCCATGGGCACCTATAAATACACAGAAGGTTGAAGAAATTATTTGTCTGTAAATAGGTAACCCGCAAATTAGAGAGAATGGCCTTCCATTTGTTCTCAAACGTTCAAGAGCGAAAGGATCCAATTATAAAAGTAGAAGCGAGCGCAAAATTTAAACAGTTTTAATCAACTGTGAATATGTATAGCGAATAGAGAACTGTAAAATATTTTAACTGTTAAAGTACTTGTCTCGTTATTATGTAATTGTTATAATATACTTGGCGAGTGGAAATAATTAATTTTAGTGCGATTCTTGCTGGTGATTTTGAAATATGTAAAAAAAAAACAAGTTTAGGGCTGGATTTCACAAACGTCACTTAACATTAATCATCGATTAAGAATAATCATTCCTATACCTTCAACACATGTAACCCATGGCAACGTTTACTTTTAACGGATGAATATGCTATCTTAGTAACACATTGAGCGCATTCAACAAAATAAATAAGTAACAGTTCCCGCTCCCAACTGGTGAGACTGAGCGCTAATTTCTACTGAAAAGGTTTTCAACTTTCGAAGTTTCCACAACAGTATAATAAAATGTTGTTCGTGTCCCTTTAACGCCCGAGTCATAGTCATAAGAATTTTGATATTTTGATATTTTTGTACGCTCGGTTTAAAAATGCTTCCTGGAACGTTTTTCTAATCGGTTTATTTTATTCTTTCATTGTTCATATCATTTTACATTCGGAAAAAGTACTTTCATTTAGTTTTATCTAAATAATATTATTGTTTTTATTTATTGTATTTATTTTGTTTTAAATCTATTGTGAGTGTACACATACAATATTCTCTACTTTTTTACGCGCTTGTTAAATTTTGTTGTTTGTCTGATAAAATTAAAGGTACCGCAAGGAAGTAACTTGGGCCTACTCTTATTTACAATCTTCATAAATGGCATAACTCTTTCTATTAAATATTCTTCTGGTCTCTTGTTTGCCGATGATTTGAAAATATTTAAAGAAATTTCAAATGAAGATGACTGCCTTCTTTTGCAAAAAGATTTGGATTCTGTGACAGAGTGATTTCGGAATAACAAAATGGCTGTAAAAATAAATATGTAAATGTGCAGTTATTACCTTTACTCGTAAAAAAATTTATTTCAGTAACACTTACGGAATTAACACAATGAAATTGAATAGAAGAAACTAATGTAAAGATCTGGGTGTTTATACAGTCTAATATGAAATTACGAATATGTAATTAATAAAGCTAACAAAGTTCTGCGGTTTATAATTAGAAATACATTTTTTACAAAACAATAACTCTATCGTGAAACTATATATTTTGCTACATACGACCTCATTTAGAATACGCATTAATTATTTGGTCACCACGAACTATAGCACCCAGTCAATAGAAAATCTCAAGAAAATTCTTGAGCTATTTTTATGAGAAAGCATAATGAGCATCCATATACAGGATGTCCCGTGCCGTAATGTCACCACTTCACCTACGTGATAGTCAATTCAAACTAAGTAAAAAACTCTAATAAAGTTTTGTTCTAAAGTAAACCGTTTAAAAAATACTGGGTGTTTAATGTTTAATGTTTTATTTTTTTTAATTTTAAAGTTCATCTAATCATTTATCCGTTCACCTAATAATCAATTCAAACTAAAAAAAAAAACTCTAATAAAGCAAACCATTATTTTTCAACAGTACGACGTGTTTTGTAATTTTCAGAATTTTTAAACTTTATCTCAAAAGGTCTTCAAAGGCAACTACATCTCTTTTGAAGCATGCCAGAATGTGTTTAGCAAACAACGGGGGCTATTTTGAACACCTTTTGAGAGTTTAAGAATTCTGAAATTTACAAAACACGTCGTATTCTTGAAAAATAATGGTTTGCTTCATTAGAGTTTTTTTTTTCTTTTTTTTAGTTTGAATTGATTATTAAGTGAATGGATAAATGATTAGATGAACTTTAAAATTTTAGAAAATAAAAAAAAACATTAAACATCCAGTATTTTTGAAACGGTTTACTTTAGAACAAAACTTTATTAGAGTTTTTTACTTAGTTTGAATTGATTATCACGTAGGTGAAGTGGTGACATTACGTCAAGGGACACCCTGTATTATGATATCTATACCACGTGTCCACCGAGTGTGGTTTTCTTTTGTGGCGTTTAAACCATTTAATATAGAAAAATAATTCAAACGCTATCATCCTCTAATAAAAAAAACTCTATACGTTAAATTTATGTGCACTTACACAGGGTGTCCATTTTACAAGTATCAGCAAGTATCTTTAATATTTTAAATGGAATGCCCTATATATTATTACGTTTTTTTGATAGATCTATCAATTTGGAAAATATTTTATTAACATATTTCTATACCTAAACCTAATATTTACCGAGATAAATGCCATCAACGAAGAAACATCTTAAATGCAGGCCCTTATTAAATTGCTTCTAACATGCTTAATTGAAGAGTCTTCATTATCAGTTATTAACGTGTAATTACACATGCTTGAAGCTAAATAACACTATATTAAACAAACCTGAAAACTAGGCAGTTTGTTGGTGATTGGCAGTGTTGCAAATGTTATTTCTAATAATATTAACTTACATGGCACCCTAAAAATGACAAAAATCATGAAGCAAAAAGAAAACCAGAATTATCTCACAAACCATAGATTTTAGGTATAGGACTTTGTTTAGCAAATTTAATTCTTACATCGGTTGATGATGATAGGTATGGGGTGTTCCATAAGAAAAACTTGAAATATTTCACTTCTAAATTCAGCAGGAAGAACTGCCTGTCACCAACAAACTGCGTAGTCCTCAGGTTTGTTTAATATAGTGTTACTTAGCTTAAGCTTAGCAGAAGTTTAGCTTCGGCTTGAACACATATATGACGTCACGCTACGTGGCGCACGCGAAGCGCTACATAGCTTTCTGCCAGGCTGAACGCAGGCAATGACAAGTGCAAAATTAAAACCTGTTACTTACTGCTGGGGTTGTAATATTAAATACGTCTAAAACTAAACACTAGTTCTATGTAATAATATTACAAAGCCGTCTTTTATATCTGCAAGAAGTCACAGGTTGTAATTTTGCATCCGTCATTAATGGAACAACTTGACAACAATAGGCGTTTTCGATAATTGGAGCGGTACATGGATTGAGGTAGAAAAATGAGATAGGGTGAATGCGTTTAATGCACGTAAGAGTGAGAAAATAGATTTACCGGTACATACCGCTCCATTTATCGAAAATGCTTAATGGAAAAAAAAATTGAATTGGCATTTGGCGCTCAATTTTTAGCCTATCGCAACGCACATTTAATGCCTGGTTTATACAGTAACAACTAACAACTGAACGTTAATAATTAACAACTAAGGAATTAACGGATAGTACTGACATGAAACGGTTTATGCAACTTCACTAACAATTAAGAATTCGTTTATTTCAATTGGTTTATAGTTAATGGTTAATTTTTAAATTTAGTTGTTAGTGACTGTATAAACCAGGCATAACACCGCTCACGCGCACTTTGGGTACACTAAGGCTCGATGCACACGTGCGGTTTTTGGCCGTGCAGCACCGGAGCGGTAGGATGCCGCAGGTGTGTATTAGTCAATAAATACGTATGTACCCAAGTACCGCAAAAGTCATAAAATTCACGTACGGCACAGCAGCGGTACCGCAGCGTGCGTGTGCAGTACCTCATTTGATCTATGGTTACACAGACCGCAACTCCGGCGCCGCGCCGCTGCGATTACGCACGCGGCGTAACTATCGTTGGCGTTCAAGAATTTTAAAATTTATAGTAAACAATGAAGGTACATGTTTAAATTATTCCTAGAAGGTTCTTTTTATAATTTGATTTCAATATTTTGATAATTGAGTCGTCTAGTTCCAAGACCGGCCATTGTACATTGGTAGCATGTTCGCATCAAACTTCACTTCAGTTTCAACGTGTTTAACCTGTCTAACTGTCTAGCCTAACCTCATTTAAATACGATATTCGTTTGCTCCAATTCTATCATTTTACAAGTAAGATAAGCATATAATACTTTATCAAGTACTTAGAAGTAAATAAAAGCTTTATTGCAGTGTTTGAAATGGCAGAGTTTCAAAATCAGAACATCAAATCAATAACGTTAGTTGTTAAAGAATATAGCAATCAAATCTCTCTGGAATCAGTAAACACCTATAACAAAAACTGTCTCAACGGATATAAAATAATTAGTTTAGATCTATATAATTCAACTGATGAAAAGGACTGCAAGATCCACTTAAAGAATATCGCTACAGATATAAGCAAAATAACCACCTTGACACTCTCGCACTGTGATTTAACGGAGATTCCTTATTATATAAGTGGCCTTCTCTTGAAGAATTTAGATGTCTCGCATAATTTATTAAAATGCGTACCGTCCTGTATTTTAAAGGGCCTAAAACATCTAGAAGCATTAGATTTATCGAACAATTGTATTAAAGAATTTGAGAATGAACCACAATGTGTTAAAAATCTGCGAGTTTTAAATTTAACCAACAACCAAATGCTCTTCCTACCGATCTGGATTCTTACGATGCGAAGTATCAATTTAACAGAACTTTATTATAGCTACAATCAAATCGGGTCCACTCAAGAATTAGAATACAAATACGGAAGTGCTTGCAAATTTAAAAAATTAGAATTAAAAAATTGCTCTGTGCTTTCTGACAATGTACAATTTATAAAGTTAATGCCAAATTTAACTAGTTTAAACCTTTCGAATGATTTAAGCCTTCACAAAAACAGCATCGCTGATTATGAAGATCTATTCAATAAACCGGCATGGAAAGACTGCATTGAAATTTTATATTTAAATCGGCTAATTATTGCTTTCCTACCTGAAAACATTTGTACCTTCGCTAATTTAAAAGAACTATATTTGACAGAGACTGATATATTTTGGTTGCCGAATTGCTTCACCAAATTTGAAAAGTTAGAAGTGTTAGATCTCTCAAAAAATTCCATAACTCATTTGCCAGTGGATATAAACAAGATGAGAAACCTTCGTGTGCTTAAAGTGCAATACAATGCGATATCGTCAATACCTGATATTTCTGGATTGACAAACTTAAAAGTCCTCGATTTATACAGGAATGAATTGGAAAGTTTCGTGTACGACATCAACCATTTCAAGTGGATTGACTTAGAACAAAACTTACTTGAGACAAGTATATTAGGCAGTGAATACACCCACAAAAAAAGTTCATATCGTGCTAATAATGAATCGGAAAATCGGCTGGATGGTTGTAGAGATGACTGTAGTGAAGATCTATCTTCATCTTCTGATAGTGCTTCTATGTGTTCTATTTGCAGTTCAGACAAGGAAGTTGTACCTCTTATTACTAGTTCCTGTGAAGATGAAAATTGGGATACGTGGACTTATAAGTCACACCCTGATATAACCACATCTGATGAAGAATGGCATGGTTACATTGAAGTTAAACCGAAAAAAAAGGTTGTCCTGCCAAAATCAAAAATCAATTACGATCTTTTTGCTGATGCAGAATAATGATGAATAAAAATGTGATATGTAAATACACTATTTTTCATGTTTATAAAAAGATTTTATCATTTATTTATTTCTTTAATTAAACACTATAGTTTGTAATACCATAATTATTGGCTTGTTATAGAGGTCTAAATAGTCTAAATATTTTAATAGTAAAATGTTCTCATTTTACAACAAAGTTCATAAATATCTTTAAAAAATTATTGTAAATCAACTATTACCTAAGTATTAACAAGATTAAGATTTTCTATTTTGAGACTATTATATTTAATTTATTACTAAATTTGTAATTTTTAAACAAAAATTTATATTTCATGGTTTGCAAATTTTAGAAATAATTGTAACATTTTGTAACTTATTAATTCTTATCAATCAATTTATTTACTTCATGTATCTACTAATTAGGAAATGAAATGAAATAACAATTACTGTTGAAAAACATCCCTGACAAGGAAGAAACTAAAAAAGTAAAAAAACTAAAAATAATTGAAGAGGAAAATATTTAAAAATATTGTTTTCTTTTTTTTATAAAAGCAGTAAATTCATAACATAATTTTGTAATTATTAAGTTAACTAACCTAATTAAAAAAAATGAAACCTAAACAAATGTTTTACATGTTAATTGTGTACTTATTGAAATATATTTTTTTTGATTATTTATTATTTTTAATGTTTCATTTTTATACATAAGTTTCTCTTCTAACATACATTTGTTTGTCAACCATTGTAGGTAAGGTACCTACACCTACAACGCCTTTCTACTTGTGCAATTATAATTTTCCTTTTTTATAAAGTCAAAATATACAAATCGTTTTTAGAAGTCGACAATAACATGGGTAACAGCAGTGAGCCGGAATGTCTCAAAATGGTTCGCGTGTCAAATTAAGGTCCAAATTCGAAAACACCACTTGAGTGGAGTGCACACTCAACTCACACTCAAAGACTTGTTTGAAATTGAAATTTGCTTTTATATTTACACGTATAATGAAGTTTATGGTCGGTATAGTCATTTTGATCATCAGTGATTTACGAGAGAAATTTAAAAAATTATCAACTGAAAGTTAAAGCTTTTCTCAATTTTAAAAAGTGTGGCTGGAGTAGTGCTCTCTCCACTCAAATAAGGTTTCTGAATTTGTGCCTAAATATCAGTCACAGTGACGATAGTACATACGACGGGGTCCTATTCTCAATCCGTTCGAAGAGATTCGTATGCGAAATTGAGGTCAAAATGACGTAGACTCTCGTACAAAACTATACAGGCTGTCTCAGAAAAACTAACTTTCAGAAGTAGTAGAGGGCATGTAATTATTAAGCAACTTTTACTAATACCGTTGTGGCCGGAAATGTTTCCGCGTCGGGTTAAAACTAAATTAAAAAAATGAAGAAAAGATGTAAGAAGTAACTTTTCTATTTATTTTTAGTAGCTACACAATTTTAATTCATTTCAATTTGTTAAGAAAACTTGAAAAATTATAAGAAATGTTCAAAATGGTCAACATTTTGGTTGCATAAGTTATGACGACGTATGATTGATTGACGCATTCTTCGAAATATCTAAGGGCGATTACAAATGGTATCAAAAGCAAGAAAAATTTGAACCACTAATTCCTCTTCTTTGTTGACAGGTGTTGCATAGATGTTCGATTTAATATGACACCAAATGCAAAATTGAATTGGAGTCAATCTCACGATCATGCAAGCCAAGGAATAGGACCATCGCTGGATTGGGAGATATGGTCCTTTTCCTTGGCCTGCACGATCGTGAGATTGACTCCAATTCATGTTTGCATTTGGAGTCATATTAAATCGAACATCTATGCAACACCTGTCAACACAGAAGAGAAATTAGTGGTTTAAATTATTCTTATTTTTGATACCATCCGTGATCGTCCTCAGATATTTCGAAAAATTCGTCGTTCAATCATACGTAGTCATAACTTATACATTCAGAACGGTGGCCTTAATTTTGAACATTTCTTATAGTCTTTCAAGTTTTCTTAATAAATTGAAATGCATGAAAATTATGTACCTATAAGAAATAAATAGAAAAGTTACTTCTTGCATTAAGATTTTTTGTAATTTTAATTTGACGCGGAAACATTTCCGGCCGCAACTTTATTAGTAAAAGTTTCTTAATTACATGCCATTTACTACTTCTGAAAGTTAGGAACAGTTTTTCTGAGACGTCCTGTATAAATCGTTCGTAAATTACGTCATTTCATTTATTACAGAAATTGACCAAATCTTGTACAACGAATTGGTTAGTCTTTAAACAACCTTTGACTGACAGATTGTAGAAGTGCTTCTTGAGAGGGGCGATTTGCTTTCGTTAGAGTAAAAAAATTATACACGAATACAATCGCAAAAATACACTTGAAAAAACAATCATTGCTTTTAAATTAATTCGCAACAATAAAGAAAATTTGTATACAGTGACCGCCAAAAAGTTCGCACCATTAGGAAAATTTTTTATTACTGATTTTTTTAAAACTTTTTGCGCAAATAGTTTGTTTTCTAATAGTTCGATAACCAAACATAAACAGGACAGATCCAATAAGCAATTCTTAGTATGGCTAAAAGTGGTACCTATTTCAAACACGAAAATTTTTAAAAAATTATAATTTGGACATATTAGACAAAATTTTAGTAGAATTTACTAGAAACTCTTTTATATTTATTTAAATTCATTTATATCCAAAAAAAGATATTTAAAAAAAATCAAATTTCCTCTTCGGTACTTAATTGTTGCATGCACAAAAGAAAACTTGAGACGATTTTTCACGTTTCTGGTGCAAAGATTTTTTACATAAAATTTTGTGTTATCATTTTTGATTAACCCCAATTTAACCTAAGCAGGAGCATTAAAGGAAATAATTTATGCAGTCGGAATTCATACAGAAGAACAGTTTTTGGAAAGAATTAATTTAGCTTTCGCTGAAATCCAAAATGGGAATTTTCAATTTAATTACACCCACAAATTAGTTCGTCGATGTCAATGAAACTTTTGTTGCAACTGGAGGAGGTGTTTTTGAACATTTGCTTTAAACAACCTAAAAGGAACACTATCAACTCATAGCAACCTCCGGTAACAAAATTTACATGTAACAATGTTAAGCCCTGTATCTAGTAAATGCGTAGAAATCGGACACATGTTTACATGAGAAAAAATGTTTGAAATTCCATTCCCTATAACCCCTTTCATTTTGCATCTCAACTTTTGAAACATCCTGTATAGGGCTGTCCGCCAAACAAAGCACTATGTGAGTTTGTTGTAAAACGTCTTCCAACATCCCCATACACGTTCCAACCTATTGTGCAAATAATTTCAAACAGATTTGAGTTAGATGTAAAATTAAATTTCCTTTTCTCTAATGTAGGGTTATCGATACCTACTCGAATTTTTTTTCTAGAATTTTGGTGTCGTCACGTTTGCCTTGGATGTTTAATGTTTTGTTTTATTCCTCATTTTATTAATTTGTTTTCGTGTTTGACACTTCTTTTGAAATTAGTCATTGCTAATGGCATTAACACGAGAAGAAAGGGAGCACGACATTTGGGTGAATGACAAATGGGTGAACGATAAATGAGTGAAGTCATTTGGGTGCAAGCGACAAATAGGTGAATGCGACATTTGGGTGAACGACAATTGGGCGAATGCGACATTTGGGTGACCGACATTTAGATGAACGACATTTAGGTAAACGACATTTGGGTGAACGACATTTGGGTGAACGACATTTGGATGAACGACAATTGGGTGAATGCGACATTTGGGTGAATGACATTTACGTGAACGACAATTAGGTGAATGATATTTAGGTGAACGACAGTTGGGCGAACGACAATTGGGTGAACGACACCTAGGTGAACGACATTTGTGGGTGAACGACAATTTTGGATAAATAATAAGTTTGTTTATATGAAATATGAAAGATCTGTTATTTCATTTAATTATAATTGCATTCTTTCAACAAAGTAATACCTACATAGTTATTTATTATACTAGGCGCCGAGGTATCAATCTGCTAATAAATTTATTTGATAAATAACTTTACCAATCACCATGGATACTATTCATAAAATTCGAGTTATTTGCCAAATAAATAACGTTTTTCTACTTTGCGTTCACAATGAACTCATTGTGACACCAAAAACAGTTTCACAATGAAGCTCATTGTGACACTGTTTTTGGGGAAATTTTAGTCATTTTTAATTGAAAATATTTAATAGATTTTACAAAATAGCTCAGTATTTATTTGTTACTTAACAATATACTCACAATGAAGCTGGATAAGAAAAATTAATAACTTGTTAATGTGACTTTTGATTAAAACGAAAGGTTTTCAGTGTTGCCACGCATTACAACTAAAATTCCCCATATACTAAGAAGATCCAATATTTTTCATATTTTTGTTGAATAAGTGACGCAAAGTAGAAAAATAGTATATTATACACGTTTCACAAGAGGCATTGTAACGCTCGTTCCGTTGGGACACTCCTAGCTCGCTACGCTTCGCTAGTCGTACCCCAACCCCACTCGTGTTACAATAAGCCTTCTTGTGAAACTTGTATAATAATATACTATATTAGGTACAGCCAACTTTAAAAGTAATGAACTAGCGAAATGGGCTAGGCGGTCGCCCGACCGACAATTTTCCTGTTAGAGCTTAACTTTAAACTTCGCCTTATTAACTAAACGTAGTTTTTTGAAAATTAAAAGGGATAAAAAATGTACTCCAAGGGTACGCCACTGTAAGAATGAATGAATTGCTTTAAAATATGGCATATTTTTGATACGAAATTACATGCTCGAGCAGGCATTTAGGGAATGGGACGATTCGCCGTCGCCAATTCGCCGTCGGACCAATTCGCCGTCGGACCAATTCGCCGTCGGACCAATTCGCCGTCGGGCCAATTCGCCGTCGGACCACTTCACCGTCGCGTTCACAATTTCAACTTACTGATGACGTTTAGTCATCATATAATTTATCAATATTTGGAGAATGTATTCAGGAGGCTAGTATAAACAAAAATTGCCGTATGAACATTGGGTTAGTTTTCTCTCTGAAAACCCCCCTGAACATATTCTCCGAATATTTGGGGACAGATGTATCGAAGCTAACATTTTTGCAAATTTTATTTAATTAATTTAATTTTTCTTTAAATGTTTCTGAATTCTCTGTCCAACCGAAACACGAACCTAAGTTCTACCATATTTCTGGAATTACCGATTATATTTAATTGGAATTTCGTAACTTTATAATCGAATTATACAGGTTATTTGAATAATCGAATGACCGGTTATTTTTAATTCGAATTATCCCGTCACTAGTAGATACTACAGAGATATTTTGTCTTTCAAAAGTTATTTCGTTCTTAAATTAACTTTTTCTTATTGTATTATTAGTTTTCATTACGAAATTGTCTGTTTTTATTTTTGCTTCACCTTCCTTTATTCTTTGTCATTCGCTTTCCTTTTTGAAATCGATCGCAGTTTGTTTTCACTCCTCTCTATCTTACTTCTTTGTTTCTAAATTATTTCGTTCATTCCGACTGGCCTAAAAATTTAACGAAGTTTCATCGTTCAACACCGTATTTACAAAATTGTATCTTCTTTTAATTAATTATGAAGTGTAAATAATTTATACATGCATCATTAATGACAAATGATTTATTTATTTTTAAACTACCGACGGCGAATTTGCCGCCGGCGAATTTACCGACGGCGAATTGTACCTATGGCGAATTGTACCTACGGCGAATTGTACCCACGGCGAATCGGCGACGGCGAATTGTTGACGGCAAACCGGCGACGGCGAATTGTCCTAGACCCGGCATTTATTTGTCAAGTGATGTATAGTTAGGGTAAACATTTTTATCTTTTTTTTAATTTTCCAAACTACGTTTGGTACAAAAAATTCCTCATGTGACACATTTAAAATTTCTATGTAGATTTTTATACTTATTTTACATGTGAAAAATATCGCCTTTTAAAATTCGTAATAAAAATGGGGATTTCGATGTTTTGTCGGCGGCTTTTATAAGACTGAAAAATGTCACTCTCTCCTAAATGACGTTCACCCAAACATCGTTCATCCAATTGTCGTTCATCCAATTGTCGTTCACCCAAACGTCGTTCACCCAAATGTCGTTCACCTAAATGTCGTTCACCCAATTGTCGTTCACCCAAATGTCGCATTCATCCATTTATCGTTCACCCAACTGTCGTTCACTCAAATGTCGTTCACCCAAATGTCGTTCACCCAAATGTCGTTTACCTAAATGTCGTTCACCGAAATGTCGGTCACCCAAATGTCGCATTCACCCAATTGTCGTTCACCCAAATGTCGCATTCACCTATTTGTCGCTTGCACCCAAATGTCGTTCACCCAGATGACTTCACTCATTTGTCGTTCACCCATTTGTCATTCACCCAAATGTCGTAGACCCGTGAAAGATTGGCATAGCAAGAATTTGCTACGGTGATAGTTCAAATTGTTACAATTCAGAGTTAGTGAATACCAGATTTAAACAATTTTGCTTCACAGCAAGAAATCTTTAAGATAGCAATAGTTTGCCTTGTTAAGCTGTAGGTACATCTATGATTCCTAGATACTGCAGAATATTTTTTACTAACCATAAAATATACTGGAGAAATTTCTCCCATTTATCCATCTTCCCTTTTATCTTGTTTCGTCTCAAGTACTACTTCATAAATGTAAGACGGCACGGTACCTAATTTCAGTTACTTCAGTTACAGTGGCGGCCAAAAAAGTGGACACTTTTTTTACGTCATTTTTTTATACACTGCGTTCGTAAAGTATGGAATAAATTCATTTTCTACAAAATAAGCGATTTTCATGTAAAATCCTGAAACAGGTCGATTTTTAATTAAAAAATGACACTATCTTAGCGGAATTTTGCATATCCCCCTCCAACCCCCTCCGAGTGACAGTTGCCCATTTACAATTTTTAAATGGAATGGGGGCTATGTGATACCTCATTTGAAAGGGCTTTTCATTCTCTATTCAGTAGTATAAGAATTTTTCTTTAATTCCTATTTTCTTCTAAAAAAAATAATACATTTTAATAATACACACAAAATTTTAAAATGGATTATTTGGATGACGTTTTCCCCAATAAATGGATTGATCGAAGGGGGGCAATTGAGTGGCCGGCTAGATCTTCTGATCTAACACCTCTCGATTTCTTTTTATGGGGATTTCTAAAAAGTAAAGTCTCCAGAACTAAACCAAACAGTCTTTAAGAACTAAAAGACAGAATAAGAAATGAAATACGAGGAATCAGTCCGGAAATAATCGACAATATTTTGCATGAGTTTGAATTTATTCTTGGTTATTGTCAAAAGGTAGGAGGAGGACATTTTGAACAGTTTCTTTGATATTGGTGTTATTACTATTACTTCTACGTTGATTACATACATTAGTATCTACAGTTTCTACACGTTTTCATAAAGAATTTTAAAAAAAATTTAAAATTGAAATTAATCAAATTACCCTGGAAATGAAATGTTTTAGATGAACGTCAGCAACGTTTGTACTATTGTCATGAATCAAATGGTTCCCAGTTCGAATATTCCATTGAAATTATTTCATTTTAAAATTTTTTGTTGATTTTAAAATGTATTATTCTTTTTAGAAAAGATAGGAATTAAAAAAAAATTCTTATGCTACTGAATAGGGAATGAAAAGCTCTTCCAAATGAGGTATAACAGGACCCCCCATTCCATTTAAAAATTTTAAAGGGGCAACTGTCACTCGGAGAGGGTTGGAGGGGGAGATACAAAATTCCACTAAAAAAGTGTCATTTTTTAATTAAAAATCGACCTGTTTCAGGATTTTACATAAAAATCGTTTATTTCGTAGAAAATGAATTTATTCCATACTTTACGCACGCAGTGTATATGTACTAAACTTAAAATGAATAAAATAAACTTTTGCTTGTAATTTATGAATCTAGTGAATTGTAATTTATTGTGTCTTTTGTTTTAATTTTTTATTATTATTTTTTTAAATATTGTTATATAGTGTTTGCATAAAGTCAGTCCATATCATGAAATTTATAATATTTTTGAAAGAAAAAAATACGTTTAATATGCTATAGACCATATTCTTGCACAAGGCCTGTGTTTTAAAACGAAATTAAAACATCGAATTTAAGGCAATGTTTTGCTGTTGTGTTTTTCTAAATAAATACAGATCAAAGAATAAAAGTAGGTGTGTTTTTCGAGTATTTTTGACAATATCTTAAATTTGAAACCATGTAAAAAAAATCCCAAAAGAACAAATTTTGGGTCATAATTTTTATAAAATATTGTATTTAGACACTGAAATGTTATTCATGGTTACATGTAAAATTTGGCTGCATTGCAATGGGGCCCCCAGGCATTCTCTGTATAGCTATTTTGGTCCTAATTAGGGTCTCATCAGCAGAAAAGTAGCTCAAGAACTCCATTGCAATCCCGATCCAGACGACCAACATGACTTGCACAAAGAAAGCGTATAATCGCAAACATATACATAAGTATGCTTGTCTTGAAGATCTTTAATTTTTTCATACATTTTTAATTGATGTACAATCTTCATACACCATTTCTTCTTTTGGTTTGGATCACAACTTAATCAACAATAGGTAACAATCTTTTGACTTCAACGATGTCGTGCAGTTTGAAATCTGGAAACAAATTGTGAACAGTGTTCGTTTCTGGAAATCATAGTTAACAACAATACCAATGTGCAATTAAAAAAAAAACTATTGGACATTCCTTATAAAAATCTCTATTTCAAACCAGATTTGTTCTGTTTTAATAGGGCAGTGATCTTAAAAATTTAAATATTCGTATATGCAAATTTAGTTTAAGGTTTTTGTATTGTATGTAATGTTTCTTGCGCTAGAACAAAAAACAAATGAAAAAGCGGTAAAATAATTACAGCCCGTTGATGGCGACTGAAGAAGGAATTCAAATCGTTTTAACAAAGCAGCGAGTTTGAAGTGAATTCTTTAGTTTACGAACGACAAGTCAGAATAATTACTTTGCCAGCTTTGTAATTCGTATTATTCCCGAGCATGTCCCCTCTTTTCCCAGTAATTCACTTAATTACCTTCTTTCTCTGTGCTCGCCTCTATTTTCCCTCCTTATCTCGGACTTTAATTTCCTTGCTCTACTCGGCCACCGCCGCACTAATTGCATTATATTCCGTCATTCTCTATCGCTCAGTACGTGCGCTCAAATTATTAAGGTCCCTCTAAATTAACGGTAGCTACCTAAAAATCGAGAGTTTTAGCATTATGTAAGTTTAATCCCTGAGATGTTTCGAATTAATAATTACCTGTCGAGCAATAACGCACCGGAGCGATTGTAATCAAGTGTTGCATTAATCAAACAATCTGGAACGGGAGCAATTGAATCTACCCGTTGTTTAAGCCGAATTAATCGGTTGTCGGGGGATATCGATAATTGTAGCGCACCTGAGCGTGGAGGCGGTCCCCGATAAGATTTATGCAGAGCGGGAAAGAGACGGCGATCTTAATTGCAAAGCAAGCGACGGACCAGGTAAATCTCGGAGGGGCAATAAGCTCCAAAATCCCGGATATGGCCAACTCAACTAATCTCGGATGTTTTATTAGCCTGTCTCAACTTTACACCTCCATAACGGGGAATCCCCCATAAACAGAAATTTCTTATTCAACCTATTGTTAATATGCGTATATTTAATACAGGACCATTGAAACAGAGCTTAGGTTGCAAAAAGTATTTCAGCTCGAAATTTACTTCTAATTATTTATAAATGTAATTGCAATACTACCTAGTGTATTAAATACAGTAGAACCTATGAGTAAAACTAAACGTATTAAAAGAGGTTCTACTTTTACAAAATCTAATGAAGTCAAAGCATTTCTCAAGAAAAATGAAACTAAGGTTATACGAAACAGTGATACGACGAAGTTAAAGTGGAAACTGAAAACGAAAAATTTAGGTATGAAGGAATAAAAAAAAGGCACAAGGCCACAAGAGCAAAACTGAAAGCATTATTGTGAAAACTCATTATATAAAAGCATACATCACATCTTAGAGAATAAGGTAGCTCTTATTTTTTTCACAAGAGAAGAGCCTTGCATCATAAATTATACGCGTCTGGCGTTGAATAATCAGACATAAAAAGCATAACTCCATCCTTTTTTCTTATTCACCATTGTCAAGGAAATAATACCGAAATATTTGTCGGTTATAACTTCGGATGAGCTCAACTCCCGTGAATTTGATAATAGCACAACATGCTGAAAGGATGGCAAAAACCATCCAGTTAAACAATAATGAAGAAGGCCGGAAAACGTTTGCACATCGAAGTTATGGACGATTTGAAATCGATAATTGGAAAGAAAAGG
Source organism: Dorcus parallelipipedus (assembly GCA_958336345.1). Taxonomy (NCBI): domain Eukaryota; kingdom Metazoa; phylum Arthropoda; class Insecta; order Coleoptera; family Lucanidae; genus Dorcus; species Dorcus parallelipipedus. The sequence continues at coordinate 35,145,914 of OY284481.1, read as the reverse complement.
TATGAAATATGAAGTAATGAAAGAAGGTTGTAGGCATATAGGTCCTCAAAGCCTGGAGAACATGCTTCATTTATTAAAGCTGTCTTTCTCTATTGTCAACTGTGTGCTAATTTGATTAAACCATGACGTGGATCACTTTTCTACAAAATGTACGTGAAGAAAATAATAAACTGTCCTAGTTGTTTCTTTAATCCATCTTGTCATAATTATTAGTTACTTAAGTTAAAACCTGCTTACGAGCCCCAACTCATAATAGTTCGGACAAGCTAAAAAGTATACTTCTATTTAGCACAGAATTAAAGCTTACGGCATTTTAGCTTCAATTGTCAAATAATTACGTTTATTATAGAATGCTGACTATCTTTAGTAGTTTATTAATGCTAAGCAACATACGATGTTGAATATAATAAAAATATATTATGAACGTGTAATTACTATTAGTTTATAAAAGTTCGGACACTTAAAAAACCGCTCAAAATAGTTCGGACACTGAACAGATAACAGATATAAAAAAAATAAAATCATAGTTAGCGAACTATGACGTCATGCCCTTGGTACAACAAAATCTAATCAGTCAGAAACAAAATAAATCCTAAACGTCAACTTTGTTCGACGTTTTTACAAAAATGGCTCGTGGTAAATCTTTGAGTGAAGATTTACCACGATCTACCATTTCTAATGCTGATAGAAGAAGTCTAAGAAGAATTGTAAAACTTAATCGACGTTCAAATACCCGGGAAATCACTGTTTTGTGGAGAGATGCTATTCAAAAACAAATATCTGTGGCAACAACTAAAAGGCAAATTAAAAAAATTGGTTACAAGTTCTATAAGGTATTTTCGTAATTAGTTTAATTGAAATTTGCTAATATTTTTCTAAATAGGCTAAAGAAAAACCTTTACTAACTAAATTGCAAACAAAAAACCGGTTGAAATGGGCAAGAAACAATAGATTTTGGACTCAAGACCAATGGTGTTCAATTATCTGGAGCGATGAAGCGAAATTTGATGTTTATGTAGGTGATATCCGGAAACGTGTTTTGCGAACATCAAAAGAGGCATACCACAATGACTGTTTAGTTAAGAAAGTTAAATTCCCCAAATCAGTTATGGTATGGGGATGTATGTCGGGAAGAGGAATGGGAAAGTTACATTTCGTGGATGGAATCATAAATGCGGCCCGATATAAAGAGATTTTGCAAGATAGTTTGCTACCATCGATACCTTTGTGTAAATCTGCTGAAGGTGAGTTTATCTTTCAACAGGACGGAGCTCCCTGTCATTCCGCAAAAATAATAAAAGTCTGGCTTGAAGATCACCACATACCAACAATACCTTGGCCCTCTAGCAGTCCAGATCTTTCGCCGATCGAGACTGTATGGAATAAAATGAAGAAACAGTTGCGTAAAGATCCACCGCGGACAGTGCAGGAGCTTAAGGTCAAACTGCAGAATATTTGGGACTCTATACAACCAGAATATTGTAAAGAACTTGTTGGTACAATGCCTAATCGTATAAGCGCTGTAATTAAAAATAAAGGTGGCGTTACACAATATTAGGTAAAATTAGGCGATACCCAGAGCGATACCTGTGTTAAGCGTTATATGTTATATTAGTTATATATTTAGATGTAATTTTAAATTGTTTTATAAGTTAAATGCTGTTATAAATATTACTTAAAAAAATTTAAGCAACTGTTATAATCATCAACTTCTATTAAGGGTTTTTCTATTTATTTAAGCAAATAACACGAAATTGCTTTACTGTCCGAACTATTATGAGCCGGGGCTCGTATATAGAAATTGAATTAAAATCACTGAAAGAAAACAGATTTGGTTTTGGAAGTTAACAATGAGGCCTCGAGAGTTGTATTACCAAGGGGATGGCAGGACTTGATCCGGCACTCAGTTCGATGTATAAGGCATAGCGCAAAAGAAACGAACTGATTGAAAAATTTGTAATTTCTTTAATTTCAATTTTTGCTTTCTTTTTTTTCAAATTCTGCAATTCTGGTCTGTTTGATCGCCGGATTTGCGACAGTATCCAAACCTATGCTATTTTATTTTTTATAATAATTTATTTTGTATTTGAAAAATATCTACATGTAGAGGCTCGTTGGGCTGTGAAAGTTACGCGCTGTCGATGTTTAATACTGTTTAACATATTTTTTTTACAGATTATTGAAATTTTTTGTAATTAAACACTACGCAGATTTTATAACAATTTAATGAAAGAATGAAATAACAAGAATACCTAACCTAACCTGGCCAAACGCAGTTCATAAACATTTTTTTTAGGATAAGTTTCTAACCTTTAAGTCCTGTCACAGACCACTTTCCAGTCTACCCACACCCACAAGAAACACTCTCCCGTTGTTCCAACCTCTTCTGCCGCTACTTCAAACAACCCTTTCTACTGCCCTGGATTATCCAAAATCTCCTTTCTTCATTTCCAAATTTCTCGCTTTCAAAACACTCCTTTCACCTTCCTTGACAGCTCAGGTTATATTCTTTTCTCCACTTTGCGATAAGCATGTTAAGAATCATTTAAAAAATCTAGATATCATGTGTGTTACTATTAAAAAAAATATGTTATGTAACTATGTAACTCGTGTCTAAATAAAAACCTGGTCAAGTAGGCTACATTTAGTAATTCTGCTATGTAAATGCAATGGATAAATTCTCGATCACAACCCACATGACCAGGTTTTTGTTTAGACGCTCGTTACAACTCTTGTATTTAAACTTTGAATAGACAAGACAATTTCTTTTTAATTAAATTTATCTTATTTTAAATAACCTAACTACTTGGGCAAAGGAAAAAATCGATTAAAAGAAATACCTAAAAAAGTTTTATTAAATTACGAAAACATACCATAAAATATGCAGGTTGTCCCATTTGACGAAGTTCTTCAAAAAGGCTTCCCTTAGAAAGGGTAATGCTAAAGGTCCCTGATTGAAGGAAGTATGTACTATGAATACAGCACATGAATAAGTTATCAATTATGTGCCGTACTGTGTATACTCTGTATGCGGTCTCGAATATAAAATAATTTTGAGTAGCTCATTCTTTAGTAATTGCCCAAACTTAATGGTGGGATATAATTAACATTATTTGTTTATTTCAGTTTATTTTATTGTTATTAAACACGTTTTATTTCAATTTTTATTCGGTTTTAATAGGCAAAATGCCTTTTGAAAATTAATTAAAAATTTTTCATTTTATTAAAAAAAAATTGTAGATTTTTAAGCTTCTCGTAACGTATTTATACAATCAACATAATGTTTACAATTTTGTTATTGTTTCAAATTGTTTTGGCCTATATCATTTTTCATCATCGTAAAATATGAAGTGCTTTATATTTTTATATAATTCTAATTTTAATTATCAATACTACGTCCCCATCAAATTTAAGACATACATACATAAATGTCGAATGCAATGAAGGATCCAATGTAGAAAGTGCTTAAGTCTCATTTTTGTAAAAACACAACTGTAGGTACCTTACGATGCAATTTTTTTGTAAGCTATATCGACTAATATACATATTTAAAAAAAAATAACAATAAAATTTTAATAAAATTATTTATTGTCTACCATGTCAAATATACAGATGTAAAACTTTCTGCTTTAAGGCTGAGTGGTATTATCCGTTCACGATCCTGTGATGTCATGCTTTTTTTGTTAAGTTACGTGCATGTATGTTGATAGAACTCAAAATGTGACAAATGTAAAATTCTGACACTTTGTCAGTTCCATCGGCTATATTGCTTCTTATACTCCACGATGGCATGAAGAAAGTAAAATAATAACATTAAGGCCCGGTCTTTTCATCTCCAATTAACTTTATCTGACGATTAATTACCATTGTAACGACTATGATCACAATTGTTATTATGGAAATAATCTGTCAGATAAAGTTAATTAGAGATGAAAAGACGGGCCAAAACAAATAATTTCTTGTGGCTTTTTTAATACATACTAAGTCAAAATGCTAAAAATTAATGTTTTTCGGTGTCAATTTTCAAAAATATAATCTTCAAATTAAAATGCAACATATTCACTTGGAGGTACCAACAAAAATTATCACCCTGAATATCAAAAGATCGTGAATGGATTATACCAACGTTCTTGTTCTTCGCTTTAATTCGAGTTTAAATTTAAAGGATATAGATGCAACTGGACTACTTATTGGACATAAATATATCAGCAGTAGTAGCTTTTGTAACTTAATTAGGCACTTTTTGCATATTGGACCCTTTAATTATATTCGTTTAGGAATAAGGAAATGTTATGCATAGTTAAGTTCTTGTAATAAGCCATGGAAATGGGGAAAATAAATTTATAACTGACGATTGCTGAAAATAAAAAGTACATATAAAATTTACGATCCCCCGGAGAGTTTTACTTAATTTGGCCGTTCTTTTAATCTGCATTAAAAACAACTCGGTGCAATAATTTCCTCAAACACGGATTAAACTGGAAAACCGTTTCCGTTCCGATACAGAACTTTATTGACGCGAATGTTAAGCAGAAATGTTCGAGACGAAACTTGCACCGTTAACTTATAAAATACGGGAGCGTCGTCCGTTTATCTCAGCACCCTGCGCGCGGGATAGAAGGGAGCGCTCTAAAATAAAAGGACACGTAACATCAAATGAGATGGAAACGTTGTAATTCAAAGAACAGTCTGCGGAAATCTTACTTCCGGGAGCGATTCTGCAGAATGCTTAATGTGTGCCGAATATGAACATCGATTTATTGATATCAAAAGTTTCATAAAAGAGCTTCTGCTAGTGTGGGATTCTCTTTGTCATTTCTGTTACATTTTCTGCAGAATTCTTGAATAGAATGCGACATTTTACTAGAAAAAAATGAATGTTTAATAACACAAAACCTTTCTTTTATATTAAATTTCAAAAGCTGGTGTTTGTCAAAAGACGACAAATAAAAATTAAGCTTAATTTTCAATTCATTTAAATATAAAATTTTAATAAAATAAGTGAAAATATTATGAGAGCTTGACAGAAACCAGCTTCCTAGTAAGAATAATAAAATTGTTCTCTTGAAACAGGAAATTCAAACAATAAGAAAGTATTTACGGACTAATTCAGTAGTTAGTAAAACAGCAGTTAAGATATCCTACAAATCATAATTTTAATTAGTATACATTTCAAGAGACAAATAAATCAACCCTTTTACTTTGCATATTTCAGTATTTTACGAGGGTAATTTGATAAATAAAGTACCCAGCAGTGAAAGGGGTGAAATAACGTAAAGACCTTTAGTTAATTTTCAATATAATATTACGAATTCTGGGTTCGCAGGTTATAATCGTCGTTTATTTTTAAAACGTTTTAATGTCCACAATCGCTTAATACAATAAAAGCACAATAATAACGAGCTGCCACACTTGTCTAACAAGTAACACTTCTTAACTTACATGTTCCACTAATCGCTAGATTCACACTTATCGCTTTCGGAATAATAACTCCTTTAAGTAGCGCCCCGCGCCGCTCCTTGTCTTATATAACGTCTGTTCGCACCAACCGCTCCTGAGAGAGTGCGATGTATTTGACATAACATAAGTAGGAGTGAGAAACATAGAGCCAAAGTGTTAAAAGTGTAGAAAGTGCAGAGCTATCGAATAGACCTATAGTAGAGATCCATTCCATCTCGATCTTTCCAGTGAACGTCAGAACCCGCTGGCGCTCGACTCGAAACTCACTGGAATAATCGAGAAAATAGATAAGGTAACCTGGACGAAATTGAATCATCGGCGGCTGTGTGAATATAAACCATAAAAAAATATTTTTCTTAATCTGCGAAAAACTTGTTCACTTTTCACTTAAGTCCCTCGTCATCAGAAAATCGTTACCCACGTAATTTTTTCTTCAATTTTCTAAGGAGAAATTAGTCACAGGGGGCAAATCTGGACTATTACGGCGGGTGGTTCAACTCCTCGAAGTCTAAGACCTTCAAAGATTCTCGAAAAACACAGGCTTTGTGTACTGGTGCACGTAAAGGTAAAATTGTTTCCTGATTTTTCAGGACGGTTTTCTTTGATGAAATCCTGCAACTTTCTCATACATTCACTATAATAGGCGCCCTTTACTAAAGCCTCGAGGGAAAGGCAATAAATAAGCAAATATTCTTCGGAATTTCAGAAAATCGTGGTCATTATTTTTTGTCGGTTGAACCTTGAATTTCTTTGGTGGTGGAAAGTTCTTGTGTTTCTGCATTGACTCCTGTTTACTCTCAGGGTGAAAATAATTAATCCAAGTTCCATCTCCCGCTACAATTTTTTTCAAAAAATCATCCTCTCGCACTTCACATTCAACATTCAAAAATTGCTGATAATTTTCAACTCGTCGTTATTTTAGGAAGACGATGTTCTTGGCGCTCATCTCACGCTCTCATTTGTCATCCATAAAATGTTCATGAGTTGTATTGAAAACACGTTCTGAGCTAATATCTAATATGTGTGAGGGTCGGATGGTTAGAAATGATAACAGAAAGTGAATGAATTATCCTTTACTTTCAACTTTTCAATTTTGCGAGGCCTCGTCGAGACACTATGCTCCTCTAGATATAACGACGAGATTGAGAGAGAAGCTCTCTTATTACGTCCAAACTCTATCTTAATTCCCAAAATTAATTACACTGCAATTTCCACTTCTTCTCCTCACTCTTTTACAAAAAAATTTAATCAAACCATAAAGGACCCAAGTAGCTATTTCTTTGTTTGTAGGCATTTGGTTTCAGCTTTTTAGCCAGAGATTGCTATTAATGCTCTCTTTATATGGAATGAGATTTTAGCCCTTGTCCACCACTACATACATATTATATTTTTCAGGATCGACAAAATTACGTTCTTTTTTAAAATAATATTTAATTTAAAATAAAGATAAAATCTATATAAATGTATATATTCAGTATAAGTAAAAAGACAAATGCAAATATACGTGACAATATAAAACAAATTCAAAACAATTTTATAACAAGAAAAAAGCAGCATTTCGTAAATCAAATAAAGCAGTCGTTAATTTTTAATAACATAAGCAATTAGCAAACAAACTAATGTTTTCTCACAATAACCGTGGTATAAGATACAGAGAAACGGACGGATATTCGGAGTTTGATCACACTACGACACTGGATGAATGCTACTTTCAACTTCAGACTTTCGGAGATGTTGACGACCATGCAGCTTCTTACTGTATGATGATCTATCGTTGAAAGCAGTCTCCTTTTATAAGGTTTGTTAGCGGAAATCCGATTACGTAACACAAGAGCAAAAAAGCAATTTATTTGTCAACAAGTTATGTTATTAGAAACGAACAACTGCTTTAATTGATGTACAGAATGCCGATTCTTCTCTTTATAAAACTACATATTTTGAATCTATTTTATATTGTTTTATATGTTATCGTTTTTAATTAATCTTACAATTACATTAAATTTTATATTTTGTCTAAAATTATTTTCTCTATTAATAATTTGTCTAAATTATTGATTTTATTTAAAATTACTTGATTTTGAGTTATTGTTTTAATTCTCATCTTAATTTGTAATTGTTTTTATTTACATAGACTTTGAATATTTTTATTTATGTATAAATATTTCTTTTTTTCTTTTATTTTCAAATAAAATTCTTATAAAAGAAGAAGAGCCTTAATTTCGACAATCCCAAAAAATATATGTAGAGATGCGCAAGGACTAAAGTTTCATTCCATACAAAAAGGGCATTAAGGGTAATCTCTGACTACTTAAAACTCAAACCAAAAACGTACTTCAAGCAAAGGAATTGCGTCTTAGGTCTTTTATCGTTTGACCAAAATTTTGGTAAAAGAGTCTGAAGAAGTTTGTTTATTTCTGTGTAAAATTTTTTGTTAGGTTTGTAAAGTCCTGGTATCTAGAGGAACATAGTGTCTCGACGAGGACTTGTAAATTGATAAATTCGAAAGTAAAAGATAGTTCATTCCCTTTCTTTTATCGTTTTTAACCACCCGTCCCTTACACTAAGATTAATTTAAAAATAAAAAAGGCAGTGATTTTTAACATCTGCAAATGCTCGAATTTTTCTTTCTTAATTTTTAGCTTTTCTTCGTATAGTGATGGCATCTGACAATGCTTGGACTACTAGAAATTAGATTGCCAATCATCTCCCAGGATACACATATTCTCCCACTTGATTTTGCAATTACTGCATTCAATTCGGTTGATTGTGATTGGCAGAAAAATAATCCGCATTAATGACTTCACAGGTAATGGGGAACAACTCTGTCCTCTTCGTTGAAACAAAACATTATTGAGCTACCACCAAATGGGATCCGTGGAGAAAAATTGAACTTGCAAATCCCTCTCCTGCCCTTCGGCAAACATGCCCGCGTCTCTTCAGAGATTTGATGCCGACTCTCGTTTCATCGGAGAATAAAACCCTCTTCCAGTTTTTAATAATCCACTGTTGATGATTTCTGGCAAAATCCAATCTTTTGAGTTTCTGCTTAATCCAGCTTCTTCTATTGTTCGAAAACACTCATAATTTGCGTTGTTACATGTTTTCGCACTTGCCTTATCCTCAAAGTTCCCTCTCATTAAATCATAGGTTCTCAAACTAATTTCGTCTACCGCCCACTTTGAGAATCAATTATTTTCTAGCGCCCCCTAAAATTTTTAATTTTACTACATCTTAAAAATCACAATCGCAATCATTACTTTAATCACTTTAGTTAAATTATAGCCTGCCATATATGAGTCTTATCTTGTTTCCCCCAATTTTCTCTGTGCCCTTTATCACCCCCTGTAGGCCTCTAACGCCCACAAGGGGGCATTGTCACCTACTTTGAAAAAGACTGCATTAAATCATTTAACTAAGCAACTTATGCTAGAATGATTGCGAATATGTCTCATTCAGCGGAAGTTCAATAAATCAGCATTCTATCTTTGATAAGCATTTCAAAGATAGTTTCAATCTATTATTTTTATGTTCAATCTTCTCCTTTTTCTTCTCTCTATTTAAATAAAAATTTAATTACCGATTACCGATCATTGCCATGTCTGATGAGAGGGACAATTTAGACTTGCTAATTCGAAATTCGAGCAATTTAACATTAATGTTTGATGATTTGGCGAGCGTGTACCAAAAAATATTGTATGTACCACGTACGCAAAATGGTTTTAGGGGACTCATCTCATTAAGGTCTCGGCTTCTTCGTCGCCTCGTCCTTAATTACGATTCGTCCCCTAACCTAAAACCTTATTTTGCGTACTTGATACATAAACTACTATTATATTCGTTTCAAAAAATATAATACGAAAATCTTGCGAGAATCATTATCCCGCGTTCGCGCATATGAAGCGCTCACGCGGGAAAAATGTGTTCCCGCACTCGGTTCGTAAATAACTATTTTGAATGATGTACTCTTTTTGGTTTTAAAATTTCTGGTCGCCCTATTTAAAATATTAAAAGATAAAATGACGAATGTGTATTGGTGTATAAAATTTTATGTCTAATTATATTCAAAACAGAAACGTTAACCATTTTTTTTTCCGTCACAAAATGCGTTTTTTCATTTAATTTGTACAGTCTACCAATAAATACACACATCAATGTTTAAATGTGGCGCTGAAGTTTTGAAATTATACGTGGGCAATTTAAATGGAAAGCAGTTTCTAATTGCTTCCGCCTTAAAACTTGTACAGAACGGGTGTAAGTTCACTTGAAACAACAAATCGATAAATACCCTCCCGTTAAGTTTTATATTTCAATAGCGTTCCAGTGCGCCTCGATATTGAAGAAGTTCTATAAGTTTTAATCGCATTAAGAAGCACTTTACTGCATCTTACTCCGTTACTCCGGGCACTTTATTTTTTAGCAGTTCCTCTAGTATCAGTTTCAATTAATATTTCTGCTCGCCCGGTTTCCTTTTATGTTTCCAAGCAAATTAACTTGTTATCGCTAATGCCTGCTTTAATTACAGTTGCACTGTAGTATTTCGTGCTCAATAAGTCAGCACCAGGTAATTTAGTTTTATTGCACCGACATAATCGCTTCAATTTCCGGATAAACTCCACGTTCTTACAACCAGAATATTTAATTAATGTTCAGCTGAGTTTTAATGAAATTTATTACGTCCTGAAATATGTAAGTGTATTAGTTAAAATTTAAAATACATACTGACGTTAAAAAATTTAATAGGCCTAGGATGAAAATAGTATTTTGCTGTTGGGAAAATAAAATGTACCTACCTACAAGAAATTACTTAGATATTTTGATTTTTGATTACGTTTTTACCTAGTCACCATTGAACATAGATATAATTGTAATTGAAGAGGAATTTTTTAAGCTTTTAAGTAAAATCGCCGACTACATTACCAAGGCTATAGCCGTAAGTAGGTAGTAAATAAGGTTCATTTTCAAACGAGTTTATAGCTTTTCTTTTCATTTTTAATGCCGGCGACATCTTTAAAGAACAAAGCGATTAACAATAAATCCTTATTTTCAAAACATACCAACTAAATAAGAAAGCTACTTCCAATTTAATAATAATTAATTAAACGTACATTTCCGTGCAGCATATTTTAATAATAAAACTGATTAATGAAATTCTATTAATTTTGTTTGAAACTATGTAATTAAAATTTGTTTCAAAGTTTTAAATGAATTGAAATAACAAGCTTAACTACTTCAGAAGAGTTTATTTGATGCAGCTTTATTCAAAATTCATTTTGTGCTTTCATTTTTGGCAGACATAATTTAGTTCTTCAAATTTAAATATGTAATTTAATTGTGGTTTTTAAATAAATATTTAACTGAAACAGATCTGCATTTAAGAAATTAAGATTGTAGTTGAAAAGAATTTACCGCTGCACCGTAAATGAATAAAAAAAATTGATTAAGGTTTAATAATAAAAAACACTTGAATATATGTATTTCTAAGTTTTTAATTATCAGTAGCAACAATACATTACATACATAGTATACTTTCTAAAACAAATTATCAACAAAACGTAGGACCAAAAAGGTATTATGCTTAGTAAAAAAAATTATATTACACACAAAAATACCTTTGAATATCAACTACAATAAATACATGATTTGGCATGTTATAATAGAACACTAAAAATCACCTAAGTTCTCTGCTTATTGAGTTTTCTTGTCCTCAACTGCGACAGCTTTACTATTATCGACTGCTTCTCTGTTACCATCATTTTTATCTTCAATGGCATTGCTTAAGTCGTCTGGGTCTGCTTCGGCAGAGTATCCAAACTCATTCTTTCTCTTCTTATCAACCGGATAAATCCAGCGTTGATATAAAAATATTAGGAAAACTATATCATCTCTGAAACACCCAATCCGATACATGGTAGGCATCTTGATGACAAACGCAAACATATCATCTATGAATGTGTTTAAAAATTTATAAGTCAACATTCTCCAGGGTAAATGTGCAACAGATTTTAATTTGTAATTAATAAATAATTGTGGCGTCATCATTATAAAACCGAAAGTTAATAAAAATCCATAGAATATTCCCAACACAAAGGAATACCATCCCTTATGTTCCAAGTACAAAAGGGCATAAACACTATATCCCCCCAGCAATGGAAAACAAACCCAGGAAAGATATTTAAAAGCTAACTCATCATAATGCCTTGTACTACTATCAACATAGGATCCCTTATCTTTGAAATGTATGCGCCCATTCTCAAATTTAATATCAACGACTTTCTGTATCTTCCACAGTTCAATGCCCAAACCAATGAAGCAGCTGATGCGTATCAAATTATTCGTTTCGTTATCAAGTACATACAATAAAACAATAAGGGATTGAAAGACGCCGAAAAATACTGAACGCACTGAGAGTCCTTTCAGAGAATTGCGGTTATTCCAAAATTGAATATCATTTTTAAAGGCAAGCAATTCAAAAACGGAATGTAGTATCGATACTGCTATAGTAATAGCTAATAAGTAGGGATTAGTCTCTAACAAAGTCTCTTTTAAAGTATCCTGATCTTCATCATTCTCTACGTCAGCATCTCCCCAGATGTTCCATTTCTGACGCAGGTTCTGTGATGCATAAAGTTGAAATTTAAAAAGACTTAATGGCTGAAAGGTTATCTGAAGCGTAAGTGAGTCATTATTGAGTGGCTTATAATCTTTCGCCATATTCCAGAAGTCGTTCGCAAAGAAAGCAGGCTTGTAATAACGGCCATCTTCAGTAAAGTGTATGTATTCATCTAGTGGTTGTGGAATCGAGCCCCAGCTCCACAGAGTTTGGTCTGTCACTAAGTTCAAGGTTAAATTTGGATGCCAGTATGAAACAATTTTACCATCTTCTGCTTCAAAGTTTTCTGTTTCTCCTGTTAATAAATTTTTCGTACCGCTTGATTTCAATTTCTTAAATCTACAACAGAAAAGAATCTGAATCAATTTTACTTCATAGATTTACAAATTCACATAAATTATAAAAAATAATTATTATTATAAAAAATAAATACAACTTGGATTAAGTATTTTTTATTATTTAGTTTAATTAGAGGAGTGAAATGATAATTTTTTTATCGAAAAATAAATGTCATTTTCAAAGTTTAAAAAATTAAATTATTTAAAATTCTTAAGCCCAGTGACAAATTTACAGTTATGGTTTCAATAAGTGACAGTAACATCCTGTGTAAATTTCTGTTACTAAATTATTAAGTAATATTGTAAAACATTGTTTATTTAATAACAACTGATAAGGGAGAAAATATGATGTCATGGAAGCAAATAATGATCATAATTGCACACCAGTTTGCAATTTAATGAAAACTGTATCATTTTTCTGTTATAACGTTTTCAATTCACTTCTCTAGAACACTATTAGTATAAAAAAAATCCGGGACAACTCTACACATGCATTTTTGAATTATTTTGTTAGTTTGAATTAAGTTTCAAACAATTCATTTTGTTTGTTCTATGCTAACATAAAAAAACACAGAAATAAACAAACGGACGAATATTTTTAACAACACATAATTCGTGGTATTTACAACAGAACATATTACATGTCCTGCATACCCATAGTAGACTGGTGTTTAAAAGTATTCGAATTAAAAACAATAAAATCGTTCGAATTTGACCCTTATAGTAAATTTCCACAGTGCAGTGCCAGGCAATCACGCCAGTTATCCGGATACTTTTAAGCACCACTATACCTGGTGACTTTCTGTTGAAATTTCAGACAATTTCTAGTTATGAGTTCAGACGTTACGAAAATTTAGTGATTTCATGACCGGTTTAGCGACAAATCTAGTGATTTAATTTGAAAATAATTTTAACTAAACCGTTTATAATGATTATAATAAATTATTTCACTTGATTCTGTCATTTTGTGGAAACATCTGTCATAAAATGAAAAAGCATTGTTTTTGGTAATTTGTAGAAAACGAACAATGAATGGCGATCGAATTCCTGCCTTTTCTTGGACAAAAAAAAAAACATCGAAGCTTCTCATTTTTAACATCGATTCATTTTGTTTCTTTATTTATTTTTTGCGTCTTTACAAGGAAAACCCGTTAAATTAACTAGCATAACTAAAGGGCGATTTACACGAAGTTTTTCTTTGCAAGTGACATTAAAAGTTTTCTCCCTCTAATATTTGCATGCATTAGAAAGAAACAACTAATTGCTTAAAAGTTTACTTGTACAAGAAAACTTTTACAGAAAAACTGGATCAAACGCTATTTTTTACAAGTTTCTGTAAAAGTTGACGGTTTGTGCAAGCGCAATTTACCAATTTCACGATATACCAACTTAAGTTTACAACGTGTGATTCATTATAAGCTTTAATTCCAACAATTAGAAGTTCGTCTTTATTATTTGTGAAGCAAAATGCGGCAGTGGAAGAGTGTGCTGTCCCTTGCACTTTCAAAGGTTATGTTCTTATTTGGTTCTTATCATGTTTATATTTACATTCGTTTTAAAGTTAGCAGTTTTGCATAAGCAAGAGAATCTACAAGAAAAACTTGTACATGTAGGTATATTTTTAATGTCATTTTTAAAGCCGCTTCAAAAGAAAAACTTGTTCGTGTAAATCGCTCTTAACTAACTTAACTTAACTAACATGTCAGCTCCTCCTATAAGCTAATGTTCAGACTTTCTGCGAACGTCTATTGGCACATTGTTAACGACGTATTTTTTTTACTTTTAGATTGTTCGGAGCTAGGCCATAATCATATGTGCGCTGTACACAATACAATGTTGATTATTTTAGTACAATTTGATTTGAAATTATGGTACTATTAAAATTCTTTCAATCGCAACCCTATAAAACCTCATCTCATTTTAAGCTCATGTAATACCAATACTTAAACAAAAGATGGATGTATTCTAAGAGTGCATCACCCCACCAGAGCAGTGGGCACTTCTCGAAATCTCCAATTAAATTTCCACCAAACAAAAATATTTCCAGAAGGAGTGAATCAAAAGCGCTATTAATTTTATAAAATTAAAGGTTTCATAAAGAAATTTATTTTTTTTATAAACGAGAAAGTTAGGCATTAAGTAACAATATAAATGGGAAAACCTATGAAACCTAATTTGAAAAAAAAAATTTCTCGCAAGAACCTTAATTGAATCCAATGTATTAACCAACCAAGCTGTTATTTATTTAATTGAGTTAAGAGTTCGTTTTTACGCGGTATAAAACTCTTTCATTAGGTAGCCATACACCAGCATTCATTCATGTCATTCTTTCCTTCGACACTCTTTCCCTTCAAGAAATTGAAACCAAAGAAATCCTGTTCTAACCCACTAATACAATAATACAGGATTTGTTTCGTTTCAATTTCTTGAAGGGAAAGAGTGTCGAAGGAAAGAATGACATGAATGAATGCTGGTGTATGGTCACCTATTCTGTCCCTAACTTTAAAATTACGGAAAATATAAAATGCCATATTTTGGTGGTTGCCTAATATTGTCCAAAAGTTATAAAGATATTACTACAAAATAACAAATGTGAACATGTAATGTCACTGGCAATAAACTAAATGTGCCTCTGCATGTGATTTGTAGTTTTAAAAGATCGAAGGATATTATAAATCTGGTAAGATATTCAACAAAGATACTTCGATGTCCGAATATAACAGCGCAGCTTTATTTTGTTCATTCATAAAAAGGGTTCTTTGACAGGTACATTTTCAATTTTAAAAAAACACATTTTAGTGCAAAAATCTTTTCTCGATCGCCGTTTGTATTTCCGCTGTGACATCATCATTAATTTTTTTAAATGGCAACCCTAACTTTTTATGTAGATTTTGATAGCCCTTCTTGTCAGCAAAATGGTGATGTAAAAAAGTAAATACTTTCCACAACAAATTTTTCGAAATACCGATCGAGAAAAGATTTTTGCACCAAAATGTATCTTATTAAAATTAAAAATTTACCTGTTTCAGAATTTTGCAAAAAAAACATCAAATAAACAAATTTTGAGCTTGGTGTGGGACTTTATCACCACTCTGTATAATTTTCGTCCTTTGTTACTAATGTGCCAGTAACTAAGCAAATACAATATATTTCTTATCTGTGTCCGGCATTCTACCGTGAATTTATTTTATGTGTTTTAACATAAAACATTGCTGTTACGTACGAATCTGAGAATCAATAGCAACATTTATAATTTGTAAATTAAACTGTCCTTTTTAAAACAGAACATGAGATGACAGTGTCATGAATCTGTTATATCTGTGAATAGTAATTTCGATATACTTGTTTTACAAAATAATAGCAACTCTTTCAATTATATTAGATACGTTTATTCTTGTTTAAAATAAGTAAACTTAAAACATAAGGAAAACAGATATTCTTTAATTCAAAACAAACACCACAAGTTTTCAAGAATTTTTTCATTTACCTCCAAGCAATATCCTAAACGATTATTAAAGTTATTAATTGCATTAGTTACATGTACAGGGATAATTCTTCCTGATACATTCTCACTAACTTTCTTCACCTGACAGATGCTCCAAATTAAAATGAACAAATTTTATATATTTGATATGATATTAGACCAGCGGTCGCCAACCCGTCGATCGTGAGCTACCGGTAGCTCGCGTGGACAATTCCGATAGCTCATAGCACAGCATATTCGAAAAATCTAAAAGACCTATTCCGTAAATTCCGCATAGTTGTAGCGTTTAGCATAGTGAGAGTGTTGGATTAGGTTTAGGTAGCTCGCTTTTTATTCGACAACTATTAAAGTAGCTCGATACATTGAAAAGGTTGGCGACCGCTGCATTAAACATTAAAAACCCCCTACCGATGACGATCATGCAACGACATTTTTAAAAATTAGAATTAGTTTCCATAATAATATGAACAGCAATGTTTCATATTCAAATAAAATCACAATATATTTTTTTAAACAAAACGTTTTTCTGCTCTTCTGTAAATACAATTATAAAAATGAACTTGAAACTAATTATTGCATTGGACCCTTTAATTGTAATTTACTTGTTTCATGAAAGTAGATATTACACCTTGTTTGAGTTGTTTGAAAATTCTTCCATCTCTTGTTTCATAACATCAAATTTCAATACTTCATGGATTATCAAATTCAGCTAACGACTAGTTTGATAATAAAATAATAATTTTCCCATCTTATAATGCAGTGTTATGAAACTGATGTAACAAATATCCACTAACTGCCACATTTAATACAGCACGATTTTTCTTTCAGTTAAATAATAATTTAATTTTGTAATCTGTAACGTGGCTAGGTATTTCAAAGCCAGACCACGCGATTCAAAAGTTAACGGAATTCAGATAGTAAATTGTTTTATAAATAAATAGTATAAAATATTCTCTTTGACACCGTGTTGTATGTATAATTACTCCGTTATAAATCCTAGTATTAATCCTTGTATTAACCGAAACACATCAAATTAAACAAATTATTTAAGCTTTAGATCAGTGTCTTAAGGCATTTTCCCGTTAGCTCTGAATTTTGCATTTCAAGCACAATTGGATTTTAAACGCACGATGTTCCTGTATTAATACAGGGTTATCCACATAAACCGTTCGTTAAAAGTTTTCAAGGTTGCAGTTCACATAGATACTTGAAATTTAAAGAGCAAGGGTTTTCCGTAGAGATCTTTTTAAATAAAATAAAATTGTCTTTATATCACTTCCGGTTGTACCGGAAGTCGCTATCAACTTGCTTATTTTAAATGGAATACTATATTTTTTATCACGTTTTTGAATTCTACAGGTAAAAATATGTTAAATTGCAATACATGTCCCTATCTCTAAAATGCATTATTTTTGAGATATTTTGAATTTTCTTAAAAATTTGGATTCTGCAATCTGATTTTCAAAAAATTATAACACAACTATGATGGAAGCAATTTCCATAGGCATAATGTATTAAGCTACAGGGTGTCTAAAACGCACCGCTCCACTCGAAGATATTCAAACACAGAAAAATAGTTTTCTTCAAATGGAACGCCAATATTTTAATACACCATCGTATGTGGAATCAAATGATGCGTCGAACTGTACTAGCATTTCCTATACCTAACTTTAACAGTTTTTGAGTTATGAAACATTTTCTATTTAATTCATAGAAAATTATAATTTTGTGAATTTCCATTTGCGAAAATCTATTTTCTTTGGTTTACTACAAAATTTGTAGTAACAGTAATCATTGTTATAATTTCCATGCTATCTTAATAAAATCAAAAATATTTGACCTATTAACAGGAAACGTTAAATGCAATTGTTTGTTGTTTTCATGGCTAGATCAACAAAATTAGAAATATTTAACCTAATAAATGGTAAATTTTTATGTATTAAATCAAAAATATCTTATAACTGAAAAACTGTTAGTTAGGTATAGGGAATGCTAATACAGTTCGACGCAGCATTTAATTCCACATACGATGGTGTATTAAAATATTGGTCGTTCCATTTGAAAAAAAGTATTTTTCTGTGTTTGAATATCTTCGAGTGGAGCGGTGCGTTTTAGACACCCTGTGGCTTAATAGATTATGCTCATGGAATTTTTAAAAACCTTAAAGCTTCAACTACAATATCAACTATTACAAATAAATCATAGCTGTGTTATAATTTTTTGAAAATCAGATTGCAGAATCCAAATTTTTAGAAAATTCAAAATATCTCAAAAATGATGCATTTTACAGATAGGGAAATGTATTCCAATTTAACATATTTTTACATGTAGAATTCAAAAACGTGATAAAAAATATAGCATTCCATTTAAAATAAGCGAGTTGATAGCGATTTCCGGTACAGCCAGAAGTGATATAAAGACTATTTTATTTTATTTAAAGAGATCTCTACGGAGAACCCTTGCTCCTTAAATTTCAAATATTTACGTGAACTGCAACCTTGAAAACGTTTAATGAACGGTTTATATGGATGACCCTGTATTGGAAACCTGCCTTACTGGAACGTGCACTTTGTGATTTTTTTGCACTTTTGTGCTCATTTGCGTGCACAAAGTAAGTAACGGGAAAGCGTCTCTAAATGCTATCAATTATTTAGACAAATAAACTTACTTATTAAATGCTTTCTTCACATATGAGACCTCATTACGAGCATAATTCTTATCTTTCGGGTTAGGACTGTCCCCTAACTTAGTAACGTAAGCGTGTATGTATAGAGATCCGTTTTTAATTAAGTGTTGTGTCACAGGAATGTTTTTCTCAAACACGAAACTTCCGTCACCATTACTTCCCGAGTACCAGTCTCCATAAACAAGATCTTCCTTCATCCAAAACAACTGGTCATTATTAAAGTCTGTGTCTTTCTCATTTTCAGATAAATATATGAACAAGGAGATATCAGATCCGTTGGGAAATATGTTTCTGGCCGCTGCCTTTGGAATCGGTGTGGTACTATTTGTGGCTGGGGCTGGCTTTCGAAAAAAAGATGTGATGAGGTATATGATCATGGCTCTGAAAATTAGTGACTTAATCACTGACATTACTGACTCCATTCGCGTAGGTTGTCGCGCCTCGGCCTGCGACGTGGCCTAAAAAAATATCAAAATCAGCAAGTTAATTTTATTGATTGCTGGTACGTACGCTTTCAGTGGCCGTATCCGACGTCGATACGGCTTGATTATCCGCGGGTGCAGTTCCTCCATTCGTTTGAATACCATTTTCATTTACTGATTCACTCATTACAATTTATTGCAGTCTAATCGTCTAATCGTGGTCTTACAAAATTAATCTTGTCACATGAAAGACTTGGTGTTTTTCCCTAGCAACCTTAGGGAATTTCTGTTTTTCGACATGTTGCCAAAACAAAATTATTTTTATTGCCAACAATGCGTAGAGATAATTCCCGAAGAAATATTTAAAACTAACGCGTGTCCAACAATTACTGTAGTCCTGGGTGGCTTTATAATCAAACAAAGCATTTTTTCGCGACTAACCGTTTTAAGATATGGTAATTGCAAGCGGTATCTGCCCCACTACTTCAGTGACGTAAAATCTTAACACGGTATTATTATACATCGCGAAAACACATCGGTTATATTTGCCAGTTATTTACGTTTATGATAATCCCTCAAAAAGTTTAAAACTAACCGGCTTTTTAAAAAATTAAAAATTGATGTGATAAGTGAATTGTAAATATCTATAAAATATGCTCTCATTAAATTTGTTTTAGTGATTTCAACTAACTCAGCACTCATTTTCGACTCAGCCATTTGTGCAGTGTATAGAACTACTTGTAACTATTGCAATCACTTCTTTAATAATAACGACCAGATAACGACTAAACTAATAACGACAGTTTTCACTGTACTTAACCGAACATTTGATTGTTAGGCGCGAAAAATCGTAAACGTACATAACCTTACTAGTAATAACCGCTTGTTCAACAGATCGCTAGAAGAGTTACTCATTTTATAACACGGTCACTGCATCTGTGACGTCATAAATCTTCCCCTCGATAACCGGTGTATAGTAGGATTTCGTGAACATGTTGCGGTAATAGTAACCGTTGTCGAAAGTCTCCAACGGTAAGTCGCGAAAATATGCTTATAAATGTCGATTTTTATTACCTTTCATTGAATTGACGTCTCAAATATTGAGTGTTAAACAATAAATAAATGTTTCTTTACGTATTTAATGTTTTATTGCCATTTGAAACAATAGTTTTAAAATGTTTGACTCCACCACCCAGGACTACAATAATTATTGGACACATGTTAGATTTAAATATATTTGATTATAAAATGATTCTTAATTTAAATATTAAAATATTTTATGTAATTGTAACTTACTGCTTTCTAATTTTCAATATACAAAACATTTTCAACAAAAACTACAATACCGTTCCCAGTAATTTTCAAAAATGTAGCTCTTGTAATAAATTCAAAAATCGCATAAAATCAATCTTCGTTTATAGCGGGTCTTCAAGAAAAAAAAATACCTCGAGTTAGCCTTGGAAAAAATCGTATGTCGTATCTTGCATAATTAATTTTTTATATGTCAAAAATGGATAAAATTCGATTAACTTCAAAATGCTCGTATGTGGATAAGATCTAGTTTTTACTCGTTAATTTTAGTAAATTATCTGAATTCAGTCGCTTCACATAACCTCAATTTTATATTTTGGCAGGACTTGCGATAATCAGCGCCTGTACAATTCAATCTACGATACAAATTTTTATTTCCAAAGCTGACTCGAGATAAGATTTTGTTGAACACTCAATTCCTGTATTCCTGGACTGGATTCAGTTTTTAGTTGTAGAGGTCATAAATTCTTTACACTATAATGCAGTTTGGTAATGCAGTGCTACAATGTAGCACATAAATACCACGCTTAATTAATGGCGGCCGCTTGAAGAAAGCGTTGCAAGCTGCAGCTACTTATGATTATCATAGCTGACTCGTCGTCCCTTTTGGAGCTCAGTCAATTGGTGTTGTGTAATGTGTATAAAGTTAACATATTTGTTAATATATGACCGGATGTGCAGCTCCTAATTGTTCAAATCATTCACGCAATGGTTTTAAAATTTTCAGGCTTTTTCAGGTTTTCTTTTATTTCGCCTTCGCGCACTGTCTAATGAAAACAGAAAAATATAGACTTATTTCGCATAAAACCCTTATAACGAGACATTTTACTGCTAAAATCTGTAAAACAGGACGTTCTTGCGTCTCGAGTGATCTCTCGGGGCCAACGGGACAATGGTTTAAGAAACTGTACTTTCCCGTTGATAACGGTCACTTTAAGTATATACCAAGTGATTTTTTAATTTTTTTATCAACTCTTGCAATAAAATCTGGACGGCATGTGGACGTTCCAGAATTTTATAAAACGGTTGTGCGTCTGACATAGGTACTATTGCTATAATAAAAAACTAGGACAAGACTTTTTAAGCTGTGTAAAACTGCTACGGGCCATAAATTTAGAAGTATTTGAAATAGTCACTCAATAGGGCCTATTCTGCAACGAAGACGTTAAATTTAAAGGATTGTTAAATTTCGTTATCATAGTAACAGCCAATCACAAGACTCTATTTTGAATTTTAACGTACCCTTAAATTTTAACAGCTTTGTTAATAAGTTACAGAATAGCCCCTACTGTCAATTATACCTACAGTAAATATTGTTTTAAAACTAAGATAGCTACTTGCATAGAAAAGGGTGTCACAGTTGACAAACTGCTCAGAATTTCAGCGTTAACAAAAATACAGTTTCTGGCTTGACAGCAAAGTAAGATTTCACAAACGTCACTTAACTTTAATCATCGATTAAGAATAATCATTCCTATACCTTCAACACATTTAACCATGGCAACGTTCACTTTTAACGGATGATTAAATTTAAGTAAAGTTTGTGAAATCCGCCATCAATGTAATAAAATAATGGAAACGCATGACTACTAGATTTAAAAGTTATTTTAGTTTTCCATATAGAAATTTAGTTACCACTTTGGACAAGAAATCTCTGTTAGTATGACGTGGTATGACTCTTTCCCGTTTATTCTTTCCTCTTTTTGTCAAACCTATTATTTTTCTTTTCATTAAATAATCCGCAATTGATCTGAATTTGAAGTGATCCTGAACTGATCTAATTCTATTTGATCCCATGTTGATATGAAAAAAATGCTAATCCTTTTTGTGCGGATCAGTATTACTCGATGCTGCTCAGAGTTGGTACTTTATGGTTTTTTGATTCTTAGACAGACAGTACTCGTTGAAACGAAAACAGTTATTGGCAAGTGGCAACACTCAAGAGCTGGGCAATCCGATTCCTTTTTGTAAGTCGATTCCTTCGATTCAATTCCGCAACATGAATCTATTCCTCTGTTCTCGTTCCTTCGTTCCTTTATGGCCGTTTTACACTATGACATTTTTAATATTAAATTTGATACAAAGTGAGTGAGAAGTACCAATTCAACCAATCAGAACTCACTGTAGTAGCTTATCTCTCTCAATTTGTACCAAAAAATGTTATAATGTAAAACAGCCTTTAGCTGTAAATGCTTAGCTTGACCACAAAAGTTCGCAGTGAATCGAACTCGAACGAAAAGATGAAATTTTTCGGAACTAAATTGTTTCGATAATTTTAAAATATACAAAGTAGTCAAGAATCACTGTTTGAGTGGTAGTGCTGAATTTTATTTTTAAATGGTACAACTGGAGTAACTTCCGGTTGCTGATGACTTGACACTAACTGCCGTCAATTTACAGGCGTCATTTGACATTTGAAATCCAAATTAAAACGCTAATTTTTATTCACATAACCAACAATCTTGTCGCTGTTCAGGCTACGTCAGATAAACCAACAAAATATATATCCAGCTGGAGTGTTGCAGATAGCCGAATAAAAAAATGCTCTTAATTGTATTGCCAACTCAAACAGTTCTTCTTGACCACTTTGTAGTTTACCAAAAAGAAATATTTCGTTTATTATAGAAACTATCTGAGCCTGAGGAATATCTCTCATACCCAATATTTACGCGGAACATTAATTCAAGATGGGACATTTATTTTAAATTTAATATGTTGAATAATATGTATAATCAATAAAACCGTTTAGAATTCTTTTTCAACAGTTTAAACGTATTTCGTTCATACGAAAAATTACAGCTTTTTCCATTATGTTGGCAATAGAGTTAACATTCAGAAATTACCGGTAACAAATGAAAATAAATTATTATGCTACTAACAGTCTAGATCTATTATATTCTGTGGTCTAGATCATAGACAAAATAAACCTAGACATTTAACGCAAATGCATGACCTTGATCGGAAATTAGTTTATCTTCCAAAAACATGGTGGCAGCAGGTGTAAATAAAAACGGTAAATGACATAAAACTGAATTTGTTATCTGTCATTTATTTAGAGCGAAAAACGTTTGATTCTTTGAATCGTAGTATGAAATCATCGCAGCGCGGCAAAGAACTTCGTTTTGGAATATCTGGCAGCAGCAGTCATGAATTTTTGGGTAAATAACGCTTATGTTAGCTTCTATGGCTTTTGTGAAAATTTTCAGAGACAGAAAAGAGAAAATTTGGAAAATAACTGTTAAAAATATTATGTGCGGTTGGGAATATTTAAAATCACAAGGATTTCAATATGTACTTGGTAGAAGATTTAATCAGGACCCGCTAGAAAGTTTATTTGGACAAATTAAGAGTAATGGAGTGAGATACAACCATCTTACAAGCAGTGGTTTCATAGGAACTTTCAAAACCATCTTATGGCCGATTTCTTCATCGCCTTTATCTAAAGTTAAATTTATCTGTCAATTAGAATATGACACTTAAGTATGTGTACAGCCAAATGTTCTGCACATTTCAATTGACTGATAAATTAACTTTAGGAAAAACATGGTGAAGAAATCGGCCATTAATCGATAATTAATAGTTGCAAATTATAATCGCACATTTGATTGTGAGGATGATAAAGGGGAGTATTTTTTCCCGATTTAAATAATTTCTTTTTTTCATGAAGATGATTTAGCAACTCCACTGTTCATTTCAAATTTGTTTCCAGAAAGAATCATTTCCAGTTGTACAAGAAAGTTCTCCACATGAAGATTTTACTAGAACGTCTTTTATAAACACATACATGGCTGGTTTCACTGTAAAAACGCTGAAATAATTAACATATTGTATTAGACAGGGTTAGTATTATAATTTCTAATAAAATCATTTCCGCTTCAATTTGGTTTCAAATTACATCTAAATTTCCAATTTTTAAAGTCAACTTGAAAGCATTTTAAAATTGCCGCGGTTTGTGCATTAGTATTCTTACAAAATCTAGATGGCACCAAAACGTTCTAAAGAAATACATTGCCGTTGTAAGTCTATGTTTATTTTGTCTATGGTCTAGATGTATATAGTCAAAGGTTGAAACGAAAACAGCTATTGGCAAGTGGCAACACTATTTAGTAATCTGATAACTACAACACTGGCAACTCTGTTATCTGTTTAGCAATCTGACAATTCAGTGTTGCCAGATGTGGCTACTTGTAGCCAATTGGGCTACCAAAGTTTACGATTTGGCGAAAGATAATTAACTATGGCTCCTGGCTATAAATTTGGGCTACCTGCATTTAATGTAGATATTTTCAATTTCAAATTAAATTGTATAACATAATACATAAAAAAAAACGTTATTTGGCACACATTTTATAGGATAGGATAGGATAATTAAGACACAGGTTAAGATTTGATTGTGTTTTTACTACTCGTTTCAAATATTCTACTTAGGCCTGGTTTATTAAAGACAATTTAATTTTAATTTAAAGTTAAATTACCATAACAATAATTGTCTTCGTAGTAGTTACTAAGGGAGCAAACTGAAGTTAGAGTTAACTTGTGATTGATCGTTTTGTGTTTCTCGTTGATAGGAGTGGCAATAGTGGCATGGCTACATTGGGCTACTTTTTCTGAAAATGTTGGCGACTCTGACCAATAAAAATCTGGCAACCTGTGACAATTGCTGTCAAGGATCAACGATAAATAACCGCAATCTCTTGTGATTATGATTATGTAGGTTATGTAAAACCATGTGATGATTATAAATAATTTAGAAGTAATGATGTAGAAATACGAAACGAAAAACTTTTTCATTTTGTATCGTTACATTTCATCTTAACTTAAAATGACTGTACGAATCACAAATTTACTACGCGGAGGTATCAATAGAGGCTTTAAATATTTGAAAGGTATAGAAATCAGAACAATTACAACTGAATTGGCCCCCCAACAACAAGAAAACCGGCAATTAGTAATAGAATGCCGAAGAAAAAAATTCAATTACTACAAGAGCCAAACCTATGGTAAACTGGAGGAGATTCCTTTGGCAACTAAAGGCTGGTTGCACAATAAATCAAGAGGTGATTATATTGTAGTTCATGCAGATCATTCAGAATTTGACCATCCCTCAGTTCCATTTTGTGAGCTGAATTTACACCAAAATTTAATTCAAGTTCTAAGTGATCAGGGCATTACGAAGGCAACATCATTTCAAAGTGAGGCTATACCAGCTATTAAATCATCAAAACATATTTTGCTTGCGGCAGAAACAGGTTGTGGAAAAACCTTCGCATATTTACTTCCTATAATAGAAAATATAATGACTATGCGCAGTTCAGAAATGAACACCCCAGTGAGTTTAATTTTAACTCCAAATCGTGAACTAGCCTGGCAAATTGGTACAGTAGCCGAAGCTTTGGCTGCATCTGTTGGTTTAAATGTGAAAATTATAGTAGGTGGACACACAAAAAGGATTATGATGAACCCAAACTTTGCAAACATAGATATTTTGATCGCGACTCCTGGAGCTATTGGGAAACTCAGCACCGTAGGAATTTATAAGTTGCAGAAAGTCGCATACACCGTCATAGATGAGGCCGATTCTTTACTAGATGATAGCTTTGCAGATCGTATAAGTTCTCTAATGAGAAGAGTCCCACAATCTCAGATAATTTTAGTTTCAGCAACTTTACCTAAAAGAATTCCTCCTTATCTAGAATACATTGACCAAAACTTGGTTAGCATTAAATCACCGCGCTTACATAAGCCGTTACTGAATGTCACACAGAAATTTTTAAGGCTGCCTATATCTGGAAGGCCTTCACATTTGTTGCAAATCGCAAAGCATACAAAAGAACCACTGCTTGTTTTCACTAATCGCAACGAAACTTGCAACTGGTTGGCGATGTTTTTGCGAGAAAATGGTTTAAAGTGTGCAAATGTTAATGGGGATATGAATTATGATATTAGGATAAGGCAGTGGAACGACTTTACTAAGGGTTTTGCAAACATTTTATCCGCCACTGATGTCAGTTCTAGAGGTTTAGATACGACTCAAGTGAAGCAGGTGTTGAATTATGATTTTCCACTTTATGCTGCCGATTATATTCATCGCATTGGCAGAATTGGGAGACTTGGAAGCTCGATGGATTGCAAAGTTACTAATTTAGTTACCGGAGGACAAGAAATTAAATTGGTACAACAAATAGAGGTATATTTTATAACATACTTTATTGGCAAATTAAAAAGTGCTAATCCTTTTTTGAAAGTGAATTCGAAAGAAAATAATAACTCGTTTAGAATGCAGTAAAAGTTTTCTATAATTTGTAAAATAAGACCTTTCAAATTATAGATATTTTAATTTAATTCGATATTTCAAAGGCAGGGGTCAGCACTTTTTGTTTCAATAATAAGTAATAAGGAATTATTAATTTTTTCTTTTATTTCAGCTTGCAATAAGAAAAAATACTGAAATACAAAATGTAGATGGTAACATTACAAAATTAGTACAACGAAAGATATTAAAAAGAATAAGAGAAGCCAGTTAATTTATATAATGTTTTTAATAAAATAACTTTGTTCTTATTTTTAAATTAAAAATAATATAGAAATAAATTTTCTTAAGAGAAGTTTTATTATTTTCACTCTTAACTCAGTTAATCACTATCACTCTCATCTGTGCTACTGGAGTCTTGACTTTGATTCAGACGATTTGTATTTACAAATAGATCGTCCTCAGTTTTATTTTTATTATCACTTTCGAAAGCACTGGGCCACACGCCGTCTTGTTTGAAATACTTGATGTGTTCACTTGTTAACACCCTAACCATTTCTCCTTTGACTTTATCACCTTCTTTAATCGGTTCAACCAGTACAAAATCACCACGTTTAACCCAAACATTTTTTCTAAATTTCATTGGCATTGATATTAAAAATGAGGAACCATCAGGCGTCTCTACTTCGTGCAGGTTGTTACCTCGGCTGCTCAAAATTTTAACAATCTGCTGGTTCTCAGTCGGCGGAGAGTAATCATCTTGGAGGACCTCCATGAGGACGTGCTTTCGTTTTGTAGCTCTAGACATTTCTGAAATAATAAAATTTAAGTTAATTTTCTTCAATTAAAAGCATTTTTATTTTGTCAATCGAAATTTCTTTGATCTTACTAATTACTTAATGCTTTTTTCATTATTCAGTCTGGTTGGCTTGAACCAAGAATAAATTTTTGATACTAATCTATTGTTATTGAACGATTAAATATACTACTTAATGGAATATAATGTGTAATAAGTAAATTATGATATAAAAATGGATGGAGCACTTAAACGTCCACTGTTGAAAAATGCATTCTAAAAATGGAATAATATTTTGATAGAAAAAAGAACTAAAATGTGGACACAATGTGCTCCTGTCCTCTTTTTCTTTTTAGACCTAAACACACCTTTCTTTATACCAGTGTTTATATTTGCCATGTGCTTTTTGGATTGCTTGATAAATATTTAAATTTTCACCACCTGATATGCCATAGCCTTTTTCCAATCCGTGTGGATTAGACGGTGTTTGGCAATCTTGAGTCGCCTCTTTCCTTAAAACGGTATCTACTTCTACAGCTGAGAAAAAAGCAACACTTTGTGGTAAATCATCTAATCCCAGCCTGATTGAGCAGAAAGCTCTTGTTAACAAATTTGTTACGTGCATTGCTAATGCAGCTTGGTACTTATAACGTTCGGGTATTAAATAACGCACTTCATCGTGAAAACTTAAACAAAACCTGGCACGATCGCCGAGAATCCAACGCATATTCACAAGCATTAAATGTAAGAAGTCGACCGCACCACTTTGAACAACCCAATTAACTTTTGTCGGTAAAAACTTATCGTTCGAAAAATTCGTGGGCTCTAAAGCTCGACTTAAACGTCCGTTAAGGAAAGGTGTGACTGGGTGTTTATTACCAGCTATATCTTCTAAACGGTTAAACATTGCAGACTCGGTACCTCCCACCCATTTAGGTTTCAAAAACATTTCATGCACTTGTTTTCCATGAGTTTTAGCTATCTCGAATGCCTGCCATTTTGTGTAAGGTTGGTCAGCGAAATCAGTCAAATATTCTGGCTTTATGTGAAAAATTAATTTGCCTTTGGTTAATGTAAACATTTTCGTAGCTTTATTTCGTGCCTCAGATTCACTCATAGATGGATTAAATTGCCTCAACAATTGTTGGGCAAAATTTTGCCCCGCACCATAAATTCTAGCATAGTTAATAACTTTTGCATGATCTCTAGATATTCCAACTGCCTTTGCTGTCACACTATGCATGTCGGTGGCATTCGTTTTATTACCACTCAAAGTCATCCATCCGAAAGGAGTGGCACCATGTGTTTTAGCAAAATGTGCATCACCTATTACTGAAGCAATCCACAGTTCTTGTGAGTCTACATCGGCACCTACAATATTATAACCAGGTGGTGCTTGCACCATCGCTCGCAATTCTGAGCCAATCCTCTCTGGATGTGCGTTTGAAGCGGTCATCCAGGTGGGTTCAACAGCACGTCGCGTCAGTGTACCACTGACAACAACTTGAGGTAAAATAGCACCATATGTGTTCCCATCATGTCGTAGATGTCTAGGTAAATCATCTTTTTTCAACCAAACAACCATCTGTTCCATAATACGATCACGATTATTACGCCAATAGGAAAGTTTACGTGCAATAGCCAACACTTTTTCAGCACTCTCGGTGTCACCAGCTAACACATTCTCAGAAAATTTATTTAAAAAGTCTTTAGCTAGAGGATTCCCTACGCGATGACTAGCGCCATCTTTATGCGGTAATTTCAGAAAGAAGCAACAGTCTTCAAGGACTGTATCGCACCAAAGTCCGGTACCTTTATACAAGCCTTCCGTTTTATCCTTTTTTAAGTGCCTGTAGTAATCTTTTCGTGAAAGATGGTCTTGAATATTTTTTGCAACGTCGGATAAATCTCCTACGCCTTCCTTGGGTTTATCTGTTAAAACCGGGCATTTTTTTAAGAGCTGCTTCAATGGTAGTTTTCTTTCAACATCTGTGTCAGTGGAAAATGGAACCAACAAGCCCCAACCTAATCCGCGTATAAAGTGCAGTGGATAACCTTCCCAAGTTAAATTTAGTAATTTGGGCGTTACTTGCATGCTCGTACTTATTGAGTGAGGTCCTGGTATCCAATCTGGACTTGAGTTTGGTTTAGTACATAACTTGCGATACCAATTCGGATAGCCTGAAAGCAATGGTTTCAATTTTGGTAGTAGTTCTTTTGTTTGAACTAAATAATTGAATTTTCGTTCCAAACTTTTGATTTCTAATTTTTTATTGAGTAAGTTATTGTAAATGAAATCGTTTTTATCTTCTGTGACTGCTTGAGTTTTTTCACTAATCACCAAAAAATTATTTTCTTCCTTTTGGGCTGCATTAGTTTCCTCTGTGGGACTTTTTTGTTTAGATTTACTACTTTTCAGTTTTAAATTTTTAACCTCCCAATCCTGATCCCACATCCACAAGTCTTCTTTGTACTTCTCATCATGCAATAATTGACATGCCTGGTCAGCTCTTCTAGCTAATAACAAACGTCCCTCTATATCATGGTCATTGTAAGTCTGTTCGGAATTATCTATATAACGTACCCAGTTAGAATTTACTGGAAGGTAAGCTGTGCTCAGTTCTAGCATGCCTGCGAAAGTGACTGGATGTGGAAATCTTTCTAAGAACATGGAAAATAATTCTTTTAAAACATTATACGTTGCTACGACATCTTTAGCACAATATGTCATTACATTGTGAAATTCAGCTTTAATCTCTGATAAACTACCTTCAATAAATAAATTTCTTGTCTCCTTGTCAAGTGGAGAACCACAATACAACTTGTGCACATCGGCTAAAGAATTTAGTGAGCTATAAGCCTTCCAATCATCATCTTCAGGGTTTTCTTTTGAAGATTTCAACATTGCACGTTGATAACTTGTTAATCCACTAACACATGTATGCAAAGACATTGTATCTACAAACCTCAAACCAGTTCTTTCAAGCCAGTACTGTTCTTTAATCCTAGCTCGATCGTAAGATACATTATGACCAACAATAACTTTTGGCTTGCACAAATAATTATCCAATTTATATCCAGTGGTATCTTTATTACTTTCCAGTGGAATTAAAACATCTTGCAAATAATGATGATACGTTACTGGCTTTGAAGTTCCGTTTATTAAAGATGGACTGACCCAAGCATACCAGGCTTTGTTGCTTACAGCCGTTGCTAAGGTAGGAGCTTTCCCTGCTTGCATACAAACTTCTATATCAAACACTAACCCTTCTTCCTGTGGAAATTCAACTGCTTCAGGTTCACAATTCGGTGAATATTTTGTCCATCCTTCTCTCATCGTCCAGTATTCAGGCATTGCAGGAATGCCTTCCAGCAGCTTTTCTATTATAACTCTGTAAGGTTTCGCTTGCTGTTCCGCTATGTTCCAAAAATGCTCTTCAAGATTTTTACCTTCTAAAGGTGGTACAACGAAATTTACATCTTCCTCTAAATTCAATTCGCTCATCATTCCATGACTTTCTAAAGTCTTTCTGCATTGATCCATTAGGGAACTGCTGGGTCTTGAACTAGCAGCAACATCTTTGAATACTTGATCGTAAATTGCTTTCGATAGCATTTGAATGTTCATTTTGTTTACTCTGGGGCCAATTGTCGTCTCAACTGAGGGTACTTTAGGAGCTTTCTCTGGAACAGTTTTCTTGCTTAAAGGATTTGGATAAAACATTCGTTTCTTAACTCTCTCAAATAAGTATTTCTGAGTACTGCATTGTAATTTCCTCTGCACCGGCTTAACTCCAATTTTGTCTCCAAATATTACGTTCTTCTTTAATCTCAACATGATATAAATAAGTGCCTTCTTGTTCACCTGGTTTATAAAATGTATGAACTAGAATTTGAGGTTATGCACATGTTTAAAGTCAAGCGTGGCTTTTTATGCATTTTAACTTTAAGGAATTTTAGTATTTGTGATTTGTATATTGTAAACTTACCGATAATAAATTAGATTTGATGAAGTCCTATTAATATTTTCAAAGACAATTTTTCTTGACACGCTGCACGTTTCTTTGAAACACAGGAATTGTGAACACTGTAATAAATAAATAAATGTAATAAATCAAATTTGTTTTTTATACTACCTACCTACATTTTATTTATCTTTTTATTAAATATTAACTTTCTCATTTCTCAATCTTTAAAAATAGAAAGTTGGCAACGGGCGCGTTAAAACAGCCAAGCGGCGGCTACTAGTCAGCACCAGTGTTGCCACCAACTGTAAATGATTTCTCCCTTTCGATCGATGATAAAATCCCTACATTTCCCTACGCATTTTGATAATGGTGCACCTCATGTAAGGGAGGGGGGGAGTGTCTACTAAATACATTTTTATTACATTATCGTAAATTTACTAAAACAATTTAAGAGAGGGGAGTGTCTACTAAATAATTTTTTACGTGATTGTACATTTACTAAAAGAAATTATTTATTTCAAACATGTTATGGTATACTTAATTATGCAAATTAATACAACAGTCGTTTACACCACAAAAAAAAAATTTATAACGCAGCCTACAGCAGATTTGTTTTCCGGCAAATGGACAAGACAAAATATGATCATTGGTCTACTCCAATCAGATTGGTTTATTCAGTGGCGGTTATAAAATTGGACCTTCTGATAGGCGCTTCCTGCCAACGAATCAATGCAAACACCCGCCAAGTTTAATTTACGGTATAGTATTTTCGTCACCACAGAAATAATTGTTCATCGAGTCGAATCGTGTCTCGCAAAATACATAAATAGTTTAACAAAAACGGACATTGAAAAATCCCCACACTTTAAGCAAATTGGGCTTATCCTTCCCTACGGTTGATCGTTGAGTAAAAGTACCTACGAATAGGGAGAAATCCCTACAAGTGGCAACACTGGTCAGCACTTAGTATGATTTGTAGTGATTTAATACCGTCTTCGATTGACCGCACTAGTGCGCACTCAGAGTATGTTTATCTCATGTTATTGCATGAGGTTAAAAATTTTTTGAACGGTTTGCTATATTATATTCTACAATTTTTTAGCGTCATAAGTCATAACCAGTTATAACCTTGCTTTTGTTTTTGTTGTACTGTGCTGGTTGAACAGCTGAGTACGTTTAGAAAAAGTCGACGGAGGGAGCATGAGGGGAGATCACGTGACGATTACCTTCATTATGAGTTTTTAAACGGTTGACGTTAGATTAGGGGAAAATTCCGAATATTTTTATAATGTTCTCAGTTGCTGGCACCTACACGCAAGCTAGTGCTAAAACATACATTACTTTTGTTAAATAGATCTTAAAACTGATGAGTTTTGATCTTACTTTTTCTATTACACAACAGTATTTTGTTGTGAATTATGATTTCTCCGTTTTCATCGGTCAATAAATCATGACTACACGAAGTTACAATTACATTTTTGTCACTATTCATTTTAATTTGTATAATTCCAAATGTGTAAACACTATTTTCAGATTTGAAAACAAACCTAACCTAAAATGGATTTATTAGAAATAGGTTAGAATTATTTGACGGTATGTCAGTTTACAGGTAAATAGGTTCATTTTTTTGAAAGGTATACATCTAATAGGGATTTTGTCGCGAGGTACCGATTCATCAACGGTTAGACCGAAGCGGTACTTCGCGGTGCATACTCTTATCTTTTCTACTTGCATTTCATCTTTTTCTAATGTGATATGTCACGAAAATGCTCCGGTTCCGGTATCGTAAACAAAAATCTGACAACGTTGAGGTTATGTTTAATTGTTTAACTCTGTGGATCAGTATTATCAGTAGATGTATTTGGTTTATTGATATTTGAAATTTGTACAGAAAGTAATAAGTCAGTTTACATACCGTTCAATAAAATTTCTGCTCCTTTAGCGCTTACAATAATTGCTGTTACATCAAAACCTTAATTAAAAGCGAGTTCTAACTGGCCTGGGCGTTTTGAAAAATTTACATTGAATTTTTGTGCTCGAGAAAACGCCAAAAGTCGACACTTTGGCGCTGGTTACGGGGCACTGACTGAAGTGCACTGTCATTACTGTCAATCAAATTAATTACAATTAATATTGTAATTACCTTAATACAACGTAATTTATATGTATAAACTTTATAGATTCATGCACAAATCATTTGATCACGTCGGAGTCAAGTACGCTTGCGCAATAGAGAAAGGTTTCGTCACGGTTTCGTGTTACGAATAATTACAACAAGTCACATAAGAGTTTTGACTTTTGATAATGTAAAACTCTTAAAAAGGTCGTTGATAATTACGCAAAATGAGAAAAGAAGCTTTATTATACACGTTGTAACTTACCACTGAAATTTTGAGTATAGGTAGCAGGTAAGATCACAAACCACTAAATTACTGTAGACGTTTAAGATAAATGGCAGACTCACGGACCAGGATATTACTACGCTTCCAAACACGAGATGTCAGTGTGATAGTTTTTGCCATAATTCACAATTGATATAAAGTTGGTAGTACGGTAAACGATCTTGCTTTATTCTGTTTCCATATAAAATTTCAAATAAAATTTGTGAATCATGTGTCAAAGTCTTGGGTCAACGTTATTACACACCAAATAAGACGCAATTATTTAGCTAAATATAAAGGTAAATGTGTTCTCGGTATTTTCTTTGTTTCCGTGTTATTACGTTTTAGTTATTTAATTAATCTTCTGCTCTTAATAACTCATAAAGGTCGCAATGGACAATCATAAAATAGATGTAATTTACATGTATTTTTTGACAAAACGTAAATTGAAACGCTTTTTTTATGATAAGAAAACATGAGGAGTTTTTACGTGTAAAATTTAATGAAATTCTTTCTTATACAACAAAAAAAAAAGTTCAAATTTACGTTTTGTCAAAAAATACATATAAATTACATACATCTAATTTATGATCGTCAATTGCGGCTTTTAGTAATGCCAAAACGTGACACAAAAATTCATCAAAGACAATAATTTTTAATAAACCATCAAGTTATTTGACAAAATGACTTACTTTTCTGTTAACGAATGATTATTTGTATGAACTTTTGAACAATTAAATCTATATACAAAGAAAGCTGAAATTTAAATTTCGCGCGCTAAGTCCATACTTTCGCTTCCAACCACCAGAGTAACAAATCCAGCCGCCTACTATGTACGTTAAGCATCTATAGATATAAGTGATTTGTGGGTAAGATTTTAATCTAAAACGATAATAGTTTAATGCTAAATTAAGTTGTCGAAATTGGACATAAATACTCCACCTTATTCCAACATAAATAATATTCAGTATGTTCAATTTTTTACAACAATAACATTAATTGTTTCTAGGTTTGCAGCTATCCGTTTATACGGTTGCGTTCGTCCGTCAACGGATGTTCCATTTTTGAAGCGTTCATTGCTATGCGGATAAATTTGACAATTGGCTTGACGGCGTTTTGTATCTAGTTGACATGTTGAATATGTGCATTACTACGTCCGCTTTAAAGACAAAACTTCAGAATTAACTCATATCATGGTACATATTAATAATAAAAAATTGCAATCAAATGAATACAATCATATGAGTTACAATTAAAATTAATTTAAAAGCACTAAAATGTAAAATCCCGTACCTAACCTCTACGTCACTATTTAAAAATTATGCTGTCAACGGAAGAAATTTCCGGCAAAAGTTGATCTTGACCTTGACCCAACTTCTCCGGTCGTCGGATAGATTGTGACCATATCGATAAACGCGATCTATGATTGGTCAACGTACCTATTGCCGGAGAACGTATAAACGGATAGGTGCGAACCTAGCTTTACACGAACTCATCCACGATTCACAATTCACATGTGACAGAACTGTCAAGATTTTAGGTTAAGAAAGCGCCTCGTAACCAGGGTTGCCAGCTTGGTAAATGCTAGAAGCGCCAAAGGAAATATTCCAAAGCGCCACTTGGCGCCAAAGTTTGAAAATTTAGTAATTTATATATTTCGAATTTTTACTAAAATTTGAACATTAAAACACATAATACATAATATGTACCTTTTATTATAATAACGTAACATTAATTCTCACAAGAAGAACAAACAACATAGTTATAATATTCTTTACTGTCAGTAAAACCTACAAAACACTGACCGAAGTTCATTCTTTTTAATTATATGACAATTGTATAGATCTGAGTTAAGAAAATATACGAACGAAATGACATGACATGCCAAAAGCCGCAAGGCTGTCTCACAAAAGTTAGAAGGAGGTAGTCATATAAAAGTTCTTTGACTTATCGATCGATCGGCACATAATAAAAAAATGAACTGTATATATTTATATTTTATATTCCTGGAATATTTGTATTATTTCGTTCAATTGTTCTTCTTCTTTAGGTATTTTTTTTAAATACATACTGTTATTAAATTCTAGTAACATATTTTTAAACGGACTGAAGTTATGTGTTATTTTGTCTATGAGCTCTTTTGGCACTAGAACCATTATAAATAATTTTAAACAGAGCTATCAAACGTCAAGTGTCATGTTTCATATCTGTTTCATGCGTATGCAGGTCTACCAACTAATGTGCAAAAAGAAATGGAAAGTTATTGAATAATGTAAGTAACCAACATAACCAAATGGAAGATGAAAAATTTCCTCAAGTACCGCATAAAATATGCATGTGTCGCTTTTTAAGAATTAAATGCAAAGCGCCAAAATTCGCCAAATTTGTTGTTTGAAGGCGCCACATTTAGCGCCAAGCGCCAAAATGAAATTTACAAGCGCAATTTGTTCAGTCAAAGGCGCCGGTTTGGCGCAAAAGCGCCACACCTGGCAACACTGCTCGTAACCAGTGCTTGGCGGAGCACGCTTGAACTACATTTTTGCCCAGGCCAGATAGAACTCGTTATTCATTTAGAAGGCAGAGCTATCGAACAAACCTAATATGACACGGATTTATTTACAACTTGGTCACAGCATAACCAGCAAGGAAACTGTTTGTCGGCACCTTTGATCAGGCGGGGCAAAATTTTTTGACCTTGGCGCCATTTTGCGGACGGATGCACCAGTGCCGCAATAAAAATATTTTTGATAATCGAATTAGGTATTTAGGTTATTTTGATAATCGGATGACAGATTATTTTTAATTTGAGTTATCAGATCACTACTTGAAAGTGTTGGTGCATGCAAAGCGATTTTTTTTAATGTATAGTCTTATAAATTTAGATGTCCCGCGGAGAGATGATTACAATAATGTAAAGATATATTAATTTCGCTCAGCTATTTTCGTAGGAAAACATTTTTTCTTCTAAAAACGACCGACTTAGGCCCAGTTTTACAATCGTGGAATAAGAACGGAATAACTGTTTGCCAAATATCCTTTAATGTTCCTCCATATCTACGTCACACCTACGTCACGTTATACCAATAATAATGCTTATCCGACGGACCTTATCGGACCTTAATGGGAAATATTTAGATATAGAAGTGTTTTCCACAGGATAAAATAGAACAAAAATAGAATATATTTTGATTCTTGGCCATTTACTCATCAAATTTCTTGTAAATAGGATAGTGAACCAAAAGTACACTTAAAGTTGAAGTAGAATTATATTGAAAATAATAATCTTATCACAGACTTTATTGTAAGATATCGATTGGGCTTTTAAATAACGTTACTACCATGGTATCTAATCTGACTACCTATGATTACTTGTGTGTAGAGTGGAAATTGCATATATCTTACAAGATTAAGACCCGATTTTACAATCGTCGGATAAGCATTATACTTAAAATAACGTGACATAGATATGGGGGAACATTAAAGGATATTCAGCGAACAGTTGTTCCGTAATTATTCCACGATTGTAAAACTGGGCCTAATAATTATTTTTCAATTACAGCTAAATGTAACAAATAATTTTTGTTTAAATATGTATGTATGTATATGTATTAAGTACATACATATACATACAGGGCTTCCTAAATAGAGCGGCCTATTAAAAGTTCTCAGGGAACGGAATATATAAAAATTCTGAAAATTAGTACGCTGCCCTAAGGGAAAGCGATCTTTCAGATCAAAATATTTTCACTTTTATATCACTTCCGGTTATACCGGAAGTCGCCGATAACTTTCTTATTTTAAATGGAATGCTATACTTTTTATTGCAAATTCTGATTCTACATATTATTTCAAATAAAAAATGTTAAGGCTTCCCTATACCTAAATGTAACCGATTTTGAGATATCTTCAAATTTATTTAAAAATTGTTTTGGTGATCTTTCATTTAACAGAATGTATTTACGCCAATTTCAAATTTAAAGACTGAAGTGACATGTCGTTTAAATGTATAATGTTCAGACTTTCAATTGATATCCTAATTATCCTTGCAAAATTCATAGGGTGGTCACAATATGGTGTCGAAAGTCATTGTGATTAACTGCCCAAAACTCAATTTTCGTAAATGGAACCCCCCGTATATTTTTACATCATGAGATACAGAATCAAATTCTACATCGATTGATATTAGTCTTCCCTATATCTATTTCTTTTAGTTTCTTTGTTATATATCATGATATACATATATCACGATTTTTATGTTTGATATATCAGGATATTTATTATTCACATTTTAAAATTGGCACACTAATGGCCGTATTCACCATTCCTCAGTTACATATTTAAAGGTCAGTTAAACTGTTAACAGACTGTTAAATATGAAAGCTGTATTCACCAATTATACGAAATACAGTGATTATAACATGTTATCATAAAGTCCCGTGGCCCCAGTAGGCTTTGGAAGTGTGAACGCATGTCTTTTTTTAAAGTAATTAATTAATCAGAATGACATTTATATTTAATCAATCGACACATTTCAAAACGCTACAGACTAAAGAAACGTGTATATTAACGAAAAATTCCAATATTAAAGCATATTAATAATAGTTGTTGAACATGGTGCCCATTTTGCTGATGGCAAAGATTTACACGTCGCCTCATATTGTCCAATTCTAATTCTAATATGACACATACGCTGGATTTCACAGACGTCACTTAACTTTAATCATCGATTAAGAATAATAATTCCTATACCTTCAACACATGTAACCATGGCAACGTTTACTTTTAACGGATGATTAAATTTAAGTAACGTTTGTGAAATCCACCAATACAAATTATAAACGTCATTCAGTTTTCTAAGAAAAGACGTGCCCTTACACATCCAAGGCCTACTGGGGTCACGGGACTTTATGATAACATGTTACATAACGAACTTTTTTAATGCCTGTTTTAGACGGTCGTATTTTTTTTACAAATTTGTGACAAAGTGAGAGAGATAAGCTACCACAGTGAATGTTGATTGGTTGAATTGGCACTTCTCACTCACTTCGTAACAAATTTGATACAAAAATATGACCGTGTAAAACAGGCATAAGGCGTTCCATTACGACACTTGAGTTTGTCTGTGCACTTCAGTTTCGCTCAGCTCACATAAGTTGGCAAAAGGAAAGCACTTAATCAGCGGCGGGGCAAGACCTAAATTTGATGTGGACAAGATAAATTTTGCGAGGCCCTCTGGTAGCGCAAGAGGACGGATTTTATATAAAGAAAAAAACCCAAAACTTCCCCATGATAGAAATTACCCACTGCCTTACCTGTATAAGGTAAATTTACCCGTAGTTTGGCAACATTGGTTGCTAGACTAGATTTTTAAAAAACGAATGTGGTAGGTGGTATTTCCAGATGCTTGCTAGTGAGTGGGATTTATCGTTTTATGATGAGTAAAATCTTTACTCGCGGTCACGGCTTTTAATGGTTCTAGCTAAATATTTTTCATGAGTTATAGAGAGCTTCATAAACCTTCGAGGCGCGAGGCCCCTCAGACCGCGAGGCCGTATAGGCGATGGCCCACGTCGCCTATGTCTTACGCCGCTTCTGCACCCAATGTAAGAAGAAACAGTCAAATATGAATAAAATTGATAGTAACGCAGTATATCGTTTATAGAAACGCACTCTTCGATTTGCAAATAAAAAATAAAATCTTGTTATCTTCAAAACAAGAGTTGGTTAATAAAAAAAAAACCATTTTTTCTGAACAACCTAATAATAAGCATCGGTGGTTAAATACTGATGTCTTAATCAGGGAAAGCTCGCAAAAACACAACGAAGCACTGAGTATAAACAATCGCAATGTATCTATATAAAGAAATATTTTATAACGAAGGGCGAAACGTCAGTATTTCGGTAATCTAATGAAAGAATTAGGAAGCTCAAGTTGAGCTTTGACCTGATGAAGTTGGACCACAGTAAATTATTATTTGTATAAGTTTTCATTCCACAAAAAATCTAAAGTCGATAAACTTTAAAACGCCTTAGTAAAAGTCGTCTCATAAGCGAGATAATAATTCTTTTATCTTTTTACATTAAACGATAAAAGTAATCTTGCGTGGTTGCAAAAATTATTGTTTAATTGTTATTACGTTTGTTATTTGACAGGTAAAGGTATCAGTAATCCAGTTTTACTGTCGTCCTTGTTTGACTAAAAATTCGTCAATAAGCTTTGGGCCTTGCCGAGCAAGACTTTGTATACAACAACAAAGTGATAAGTTCGAACAATTTTTGTAGTGGGAATTGCTAATGAAGTAGTAGATTGTACAAGAGCTTCAAACAAATTAACCGTTTAATGTAAAAAATAAAAGATTTGTTATTTCGCTTATTAGATGACTTTTACTAAGACGTTTTAAGTTTTATCGCCCCCTAAAAGGATACAAAGAACACCGTAAACACCCTGTATAATCAAATGTTGAGTACTTCATTTTCTTGTTAAGGTAATGGATTTTGTATGGAATTTCCGGGAAATGTTGACAAGGCAAAAATAAAATTAATAATAAACATTTAAAATACATTGTTTATTATTATCATGAATCCTGCTGGAGGCAACAAGATACATGAAATATATAAATTACATGACTTACAAACATAAATTTCTATTAGTATTACATAGTAAACATTTATTTAGAACATGTCTATGTGATTTATTTATTGTTTTATCGTATGTGATGCGTTATGTAAAAATCAGTGTAACATTATTTGAACGTGTTTATCATCTAAAACGTGATATTTTTTTTGCCTCGAATATTCGCTTACGTAAATCAATTAGTAGTAATAGTAAACTTTTTATTTATGTTAATTTGTTGAGCCTGTGTTTAATTGTTGAGCTAAATTTTAATAATACTGATAGATGTTTTCTACAAAATTAAAGATAAACTGTTCGTTAAACCTTATTTTGATATACGTATTACGATAATTATTAGCAGCGTTCGAAATACATACGTTTTAAAAATTTTCATAGCAAAAGAACAGTGACTTTAAATTTTATTTAAAAAAATCTAAATAAAAAATTCTTAGCAAATATACCTTATACTTATAGGCCGTAAATATTTTATACAAGTATACTTAGGTCTTTGAATTTAGGTGTGAAAATAACTAGCAACAGCCTATCATAAGTAATAAAAGACATAATTATTTTGATTTTAAATTGTGAATATTTTTTGAGCACTCCATGGAATTTTATATTTTCTATGAAGAAAATCTACTACGAGTTAATTACTTAGAAATTAAGGATACATTAAAATGTTACAGTTTCGTAACATAATTTCTAGGTAATTATTTGACTCACTCATTTTATTATAAGTGCTCAATGAGGCAAATACCATGCTGCGGAAACTAAGTTAATAATTTGGATGTAAAATTTATTGGCCAAACCTTAGTGTTTTCTTTTTCATAAGCAAGACATCATAATATAATGAACACCATAACTTGATCCGAAAAGGAAGACATTTCACTAGATAAAATTGAATTTATTCGGCCTTGCGTTTAATGATATAGTATAATGAAAGATGTATTTAATGCGTACATACATACATTGAGCTATGTAACAATGATGAATAACTAATGATAAAATACACAACATAGAAGTGCGTAACAATATTTTGGTGCAAAAATGTACGTGCAATTTTCGAAAACAATAAACTCTTACATCTACATTGAAAAATGAGGACTGCATACAAATTTGTAGCCTGAAAAGGTTTCTTTGCGTCATTCAGTCTTTATATTATGTAGTTATTTATTCTTAAATATCAGTTAGTCAATCTCAATTCACGTTTATCATCGGTACTAATTATTTATTCACTTAAAGCTAATAGCATCTGATTTTTTTTGGAATTCAAGAAACAGTTTATAATTAATTTTGCGATTGCAATGGTGAATGTATTTTACGACTAACAATACATTTACAAAATTTTATTCTGACTACTTCCTAACCATAGTATTGGGAAGTGTTATTTATTTTATGTTGATCACAATTCATACTCGTTAGATCATATGAGCCCATATGATATAACTTGATGAACTAGTCTTTCTAAAAAAATTTCATTCATTCCTCTTCAACAACAAAAGCGTAAGTAAATAATTTGCTGGGGGATTCGAGCAAAATATTTAGTTACATGGAACCAGCTCCGCGATACGCATTAACAAACCTAAACGATCAGTCTTTGTTATACTCTGCCATTCATTTTTATATTATAAAAAAATATTACTCTAAATTTCTCTCACACGCCCACAACACACACATGCACATTTATTAATTTTCTATTTGCTGCAAGTGCCTTTCATCCATGTTTTAAAATTATATATATAGAGATTATATACATCAAAAATGTATATATTCTTGTATATATAGAAATTATATGCGTTTCTCTTTATTTCAATCAATAATTATTTTTCTGATATGAAAAATATGGACACACATAATGAAGTCGTAACGATTTGAAAGGAACTTAAACGGTTATTTCAGAAACAATTCTTTACAAGATATGTAACATCTATTGGGTTGAACACTATACAAAAATAAATTAAATTATTTACGCCGCAATAAATATATTCTATCCGACCGATATAAATTTATTTATAGCATCCATTGAAAAACTAATATAAATATTTGCATCGTTTTGATAAAAATCATTTTTTTTCAACTGTCGTTTCAACAGCACATTTAGTATCAACAAATTGTTTGGCACATTAAAACTCAACGCGGGTGATTACTTTTGATATAGGTTCCTCGGATATTCCAGTATTATAAACACGATTTATTGTCAGTCACCTTAATTTGACAATCAAACCTATTTACAGTATTCATTCTTCTTTTTAAGCGTACGCTATGCAGGTGACTAGTTAGAACTTTTGGTTTTGACTTTGTTATTTTTGGTGTGGACCTTTTGGTCAAGACGGTTACACGGCCGGTTGGATAAGATCTGTACGGTGCAAGGGAGTTACTGATGGAGAACGTTCCAATTCCGGTGTTACGGCTTCGCAGTTTGAGCTGCTCGGAGTTAAAACATTCGGAATTAGGCTCACCACTTCCGGACTACTGCTTCCGGTTTTTACTTCGTATACACGATCCTATAACATTATGAAGACGAAATTAATTTTACCAATTATCCAAAAAATAAAGGCATTTTATAATATGCCAAGCTCGAAATTTCAAATCTGAGCCAACCTGAACCTGATCCCGAAGTCGACCCAGAGCCCGATATAAACTGTAACTTCATGCTTGTTGTAATTTATACTGAATGTGAGTGTTCCAGAATAACTGTTTTCAATTTTCAAAAGCGATAAAATCTTTAACTAATAGTGTTAACTAATATTCAATGCTAGCGCTTGACGGGTAATAATAAAATTAAATATTTTTAATGAAATTAAAAATAAAAGATTTAAACCGATTTCCTAATGTTAAGTAACCTGTCCAAAACGACTATCATAATTTCTGTGTCACACTGTGATAATACTTCGCCATTAATTGTCGTGTAATTTTTAAAAATAAACAATAAAGAACCCCTTTATGTAAATATTGTAGGTGCGCAAGCTTGGCCTTGTTTACTAATCTCATGTTCGTAACTAGCAGATGTGCAACCTTGATATTGTTTACTAATAACATGTGTAATATAAGAGTAATCTTCATCTTGTTAAAGCACTTTTGGTAGAACTCTTGTGTTGTACACACGTGTAAAATAAGTCTTAGTAGAACTCCTGTGTTGTTCACATGTATAAAATAAGTCTCGATAAAGTTTGTACTTATCAATCAATAAAAGTATTTATATTATTCAAATGTTGTTTCCTGAATAAATAAAATTGTTTTAAAAACCAAACCGCTCTTATTTTCTACGTTGAGATTATTTCAAGTAGTGCTGGCAACGGTTAACCGATTTTGGATATTTTCGATATTCGCGATGTACAGCATGTCACTTATGCAAATAGAGTTGCATGAAAAAATTTTTTTCATTTAGATTCACCCTTAAGTTATGCAACTCTATTTGCATGAGTGACATGCTGTACACCGCGAATATCCAAAATATCCAAAATCGGTTAACCGTTGCCAGCTCTAATTTCAAGTCCTCGTTTCTGCATGTTGTGTTGAATTCGAAAATATGTATTTCCAGATATTATTTTATTAGTAATTTTTAAAAATTAAAACGAGTTATTCTGGGACAGCTTGTTGTTGATCGTGATTTAAAACTTTCGAATTAGAAATTAAATACAAAAATTGTTGATTGCTAACTTCTAATAAAAATTTATTAGGTTTTTAAAAAATGAGCGTTCTTGGACCTGAACTTCATTTACCTGCGACTTATCGTACTTCAAACGTTTCCAAATTAAATGGCGCTTATCAACGTTGTTACTTCCAGGATTAGCAGGTTC
This sequence comes from Dorcus parallelipipedus, assembly GCA_958336345.1. NCBI lineage: Eukaryota > Metazoa > Arthropoda > Insecta > Coleoptera > Lucanidae > Dorcus > Dorcus parallelipipedus. The sequence continues at coordinate 35,101,795 of OY284481.1, read as the reverse complement.
GTTTCCGGGTGTGAAATAATTAGGATTCGTGAAAGTCCGCATGCTCCTTGCAGTCGCATAATGATATTTCTTCCTGCTTTTCCTATAAAGAATAGCAACAACCAGCAACACTATACTAAGCAGTACAATGCAGAGCATCGGTACGAGTGTCATTATGTAGAATTTCTGTGATAATCCCGTGTGAGGAGGTTCTGTAAGCATGGTATCGTCGTATCCCCCGATATTTGGATCGTAATAGGATTTTTCCTCCTCCAACTCGTTGTGATCCTCGTAATCTAGGTGTGGGTTATTGATGGCGATCCAATGTTTGGGTTCTGAAAAGTTTATGATGTTGAAAAATCATTTTCTAAATCCATAAATTTACTCACCTGTGCTGCATGAGCTATCTGAAATTTCGGGACATCCACACGTATAATTTGTCAACTTGTGGAAGCATAAGTGCGAACAACCCCCGTTATCAACAGCACAGGGATTCCATCCGAGCTGGCGTTTTTCCGACACGGCTACCAGCCCCATGGCTCCATCCAAATTGCTTTTTACTACCGCTGTGTTTTTCCCAGTTGATTTGTCAGCTCTTACAATGGATTTCAAATACCAATCGGTCCAGTAAATGTGGTCCTCAAACTAATAAAATTCAATTAAATAATCTACTTAAAAAAATAGGCCAATACGTACTAAGGCTAAACCAAATGGATGGGTGTTTAAAATATCAGGAGTGGAATGTATTAATTGTATGCGGTTTTTGCCGTGCAGATCTGAATTTTCGATTCGGTCCAAATGTGCATCAGTCCAATATAATCGTTTTTCCCTGTAATCAATCATCAAGCCATTTGGGAAACCAAGATCGGTTAGAACAATGCTTTTTCTTGAAGAACCGTCCATGAACGAACGTTCGATTTTTGGTTCTACACCCCAAACAGTCCAGTACAAGTAGCCTTTCCTCGGAAAAACTGCGATAGATCTTGGTTCTGTTAGGTTTTCTTTTATTATTGCTTTACGACAAGTTCCATCTAATTTTGCGACTTCTACTAATGAAGCGTCGGTGTTTGTCCAATATATATTGCTTGCTATCCAATCTACAGCAACTCCATTCGGCGCTGTTATATTATTAGAAATTATATCCCTAACGTCTGATAAATTTTTCATATTGACGCTTTGTATTTTATGTTTCTTTACATCTGTGAAAATCAGCAGTTGACTCTTCCAGTGAAAATCAACATCGATGGCGTGATTGATCCCATTAACTGGTAACGTGACGTCCCATAATTCCGGCGTTTCGAAACTTATTCTTGCCAAGGCGGAACGTGTTGCAAATAACAGATAGTTCTGCGGTTGATAATCACACGTTTTATTATCCTTCGATATCTTTACGCCGGTTGGACAAGCACAGGTAAATGACTTCGGGTTTCTTAAGCACAAATGACTGCAGCCGCCGTTATTCTGCCCACAAATATTTTCCGAAATATGATCTGATTGCACCGAGCGGATATCCATTAGGCCTACCAAATTTTTCCTTATAACTGTCCTGTCAATCCCTTTCAATTTTTCTGCCCTGTGTAAACCTTCGGTCTGCCAATCAGTCCAGTAAACGTGATTTCCAACAACTACTAATCCATAAGGATGGGGAACACCAGTTAATATCACCCTACGGTCTTTTCCCTTTAAATCACTGGATTCAATCGTGTGTAATTTCGCGTCATTCCAGTACAATCTTCCTTCAGGTCTATCGATGGCCAAACCATTTGGCCATTGCAGCTTATCTGTTATTAATGCCACGCTGAAAATTAGTATTGTAAGCAGAAATAAAATGCCAAAAAGAAAGTCCAAAGAAATCCGAAAATCGGCCCAACTCAAGAAGTAAAACTGACATTTACTTACTGGAGAGGTAGTATACAACATGTATAAAATAAACACAACGTTGATTCATACCGATTAGATCCATCCATTTGAGCAACTTCTATCTTAGCGTTTGCTCCCCAATCCGACCAAAACATCAATCCACGTTGATAGTGTAAGGTTATAGCTCTTGGACTGTCCAAATTAGACCAAATTAAAACTTTGCGATTGCTTCCATCTAATTCTGCAACTTCGATGCTGTTTCTTTCTCCATCGGTCCAATATATCTATCAACAAGTAAAATGAATCTGAGTCAAAAATGGAAATGAAACATTTACTTTTCTTCCTGCTGAATCTAATGCTATGGCATCCACCATTGACAATTCGTGTTTAATGATGGTTTCCACATTTTTTCCGTCGGTCGTACTTTTCTCGATTACGTCTTTCGCGGTGTCTGTCCAATATATTTCGTTAGTTTTGCGATCAACATCGACGGACATTACGCTTTTCAACTGGCGAAATGGAAGCACCACATCTATTAGGTAGGGAACGTCCAGAGATATTTGGCGAATGTGGAATCTATGTGCCAGAATCAGATAATTTTTAGGACCTTTGCACGTTCTTCCATCGATCTGAAATTCAAATATGAATTAAAACTACAATTATCTATGTACGAGTATGTGTATGTTTACTTCTAATTTAACGCCTATAGGACAGGAACATGTGTGTCCTTTTGGTTTAAGGAGGCACAAATGGGAACATCCTCCGTTGTGATTGCTGCAAGGATTACGACTAACTTTTCTCGTCCGATGAAAAACACGCACGTCCATAAGCTTCGTTGCACCAGGCTTCAATATCGTTCTATTAAGTCCTGTTAATTTATTTGCAATACCTATGGTGGATGTTTCCCAATCAGACCAATACACGTAATTTCCAAAAACGTCTAACCCAAATGGATGTGGCACATCAGGACCTTCTAGAAGAAAATAACTATATTATCTGGCTACGCAGGTGTACACATGAATTTTACCTATCAAAATATGACGATTACTACCATCTAAATCAGAATATTCTATACACTTTGTGCCTCCATCTGTCCAGTATAGTTTACCAGCGCTGTGGTCAATAGCCAGGCCATTTGGCCAGGTTACGTTATTTTTAATCACTTCTATTCTCATGGAACCATCCATTGCAGTTCTTTCAATTTTTGGACTAGCACCCCAATCAGACCAATACATGTATCCAGCTATAAAATATTATTACAGGAAAAGTACTTTTTATAACTTAAAATGTTCACTAACCCAAAGGATCTAGAACTATATCTCGTGGTTTATCTAGACCTTCCCAAATAAGTACTCCACGCATACTACCATCGCTGTTTGCAACTTCAATATGAGCAGATCCAGTGTCAGTCCAATAGATTTTATCTGTTACCCAGTCATAAGCTAAGCCGGCAGGTGCAACTGAAAAAACGAAGTACAAAATTTCGCTGGCTTATTTTTTTATTTGAAGTCTTACTGATGTTGGTGTAAACAAGAACCTGTTGGTTACTACCGTTCCAATGTGCTCTACTAATGATATCTCTTTCCACATCAGTCCAAAATATGGAATCGGTTTTGGAATCCCATGCTATGGCAACCGCACTTTTTATACCGTCAACTGGTATTACCATTTCGTGTTGATGCACTGCGCTTTTATCTAAGTGCCTCACACGCAAATCTTTGGTCGTTGCAAATATCAGCAGCTTTTCGGGTTTCAGGCAAGTTCCATCTGGCTTTAAAGCTTGCCCCATGGGACAAACGCAAGTGTAATTTTTGCTATTCGGGACACACATGTGCGCACATCCGCCGTTACTTGCTCCACAATGGTTTCTAAACGAAGGTTGCCTTTGAGAATGATAGCTGTGAATGTCCATAGGAAAATGCAGCCTGGAATGTATGGTCCTGAATCCAGCACCGGTCACTTTATTGGCGGTAGAAATCGATTTCGTGTGCCAATCTGTCCAGTAGATGGCATCCTCGAAAATCGTTAAAGCGAAAGGATGTGGAAGACCTTTGCTGATTACCTTCTTTCTATCCGAACCGTCGAACCGCGCGCTCTCGATTACGTTATGTTTAGCGTCCGCCCAAAAAATTTTATTGGAAGTATAATCAATTGTTAACCCGTTGGGCCAAAAGACTGTATCGTTTATTATGCTTTTCCTATTACTACCGTCCATATCGATTTTCTCGATTTTGGGATTAGGCCCCCAGTCAGTCCAAAATAAAACTCCTTCACCTGGATGGACCGCAATTGCTCTAGGCTTATCTAAATCATTTGCAACTATTATTGCTCTTTCCTTGCCGTCTAAAGTCGACACTTCGATCCGTCTTGTTCCTGAATCCGTCCAAAATAATAAATCGTGAACCCAATCTAACGCGACACCTACTGGTGATTCTAAGCCCCATTTAATTATGTCTGAAAAAAAGTTGAGTGAATTCAAAAATTTTTTCCTCTGAATTTGTTTACCTTCGGTACCAGTACCATTGATGTAAGCTCTTTTAATAACTTTAATAGAGATATCCGACCAAAAAATTAGTTTCTTGTCGTAGTGGTAATCCAGTGCAATTGCATTGTGCAGTCCTTTCAATATCGCAGTATATTTTTGATTACTTAAGGAAACCTACAATTTTGATTTAAGCAAAAATACTTAGTGTGTGAAACATGACGAATACCTGTCTGATATCTACGCGATTAGCAAACAACAAAGTTGGAGGCGCGCCGAGGGCTTTACAGGTACGCAAATCAGGTCGCAAAATATACCCCGTCATACATCCGCAAGTGAAACTACCGATAGTATTATTGCATGTTTGAGAGCAAACTGGATCCGTTAAGTATAAACATTCATTGATATCCAGACATCTACAAAAAAATAAAATTGTGCTTGCTAAATTTGGGGGCAATGATATCCTCTTACGAAATCCCATCCGGTGCTAAATTATAGCCCATATTACAGCTGCAACCATGTTTGCCATCGGCCGTGGTGATACAGACTTGAGTACAATTAGAACCCTTCTCGCATTCACTCTTCACAGGGCAATCTCTTTCGTCTTCACCTTTAGGGCAATCCTTTTGACCATCACACACGTGTTTCTTATTAATGCAGAACTGGGTGGTCGTGTCGTTTATGCCGGCTCCCATGCACGCAAATTTCGATTCATCACACGTGTGATGACATTCTGATTCATCTTCATTTTGATCGCAGTCAGATATGCCGTCGCAAACCCAAGTGTTCTGAAATTATTTCTTTCTTTACGTGACCAAGAAAATCAACGCTTGATTTTACCAAGATGCAAACACCATTGTTGCAAGTGTATTCTTCCCCCGAACACGTTCTCAATTGGCTCTCGTCACAGTTCATTTCGTCGGAGTTATCTTCACAGTCTTGCTGTTTGTCGCAACGCCATTTATTTAAAATACATTTTCCATTGTGACACCTATTAGAAAAGTATGATCAAAATGTCTCAAGTCCTAGGAGCCGAAAACGTACTTGAATTCTCCTGCTGTACAAGTTCCACTTGTTCTAGGACAATCGTATTCATCACTCCAGTCACCGCAGTCGTTATCACCATCGCATTTGAATTCGCTTTTGACGCACCGTTGATTGTTGCAACTAAATTCCCCCTTGTTACATGGCATGGGTTCGATATCTGAAATAATTGTGAAAATTGACAAGCTCGACTCAATTCGAAACGGTTCGTACCGCAATCAGCTTCATCAGATCCGTCGTCGCAATCCGGTTGTTTATCACATTTCCAGTTCAATGAAATGCACGAGCCATTGTTGCACGTAAATTCGTTCTCGGTGCAACTGCAACAGTTGCAGGTTTAGATACTTAATAGATCTTAAGTGAATTGTGATAATATTGATACTTTCACAAAACCATTAAAAAAAATAAAACTTTTTGTTATAACTAGATAATTTAACTAGATTTCAAAGAAGTACCTACACAACTGAATTGTATTCGAAAACTTGTCCAAATAATGCTAATTCAGTTTTTTAATATCTTTAAAAATAAACGAGATATGCGTGATTTACGAAAAGTCGACTTTATCTCTAAAAAAAGAGATCGAACTTTGGCCATTAGTTTTTTTTTTTAAATTCTTATAGCTACAGGGTCGCCCATAACAGGCATCGAAATTGATCCACTCTGTACAGGATGTATACAATCTCCAACAAATATTTACAACATGCGATTCTACGTCCAAATTGTGCAGAAAATTATAACACTATTTTCCTTTTAACTCTTTCAAACAAATATTTTTTTCTTTTGATCTTTTGTTTCTCTTCTGTTTTTTTAAGTTACGGCTTCCTAAACCGTTTTACTTCTTTAGTTCAATTCATTCTTAGTTACCAGGCGATTAATTTATTGTAGTTTTTAGGGTGCGTTGCATAAAGTTTTATGCCAGGATTAAATTTAAGTCTAAGTTAGAATGTGACACATGCTATGACGTAGAGTATATTGTGTGTTACATTCTAACTTAGACTTAAATTTAATCGTGGTTTAAATCTTTTATGCAACGAATATAACTAGGTTTAGCTTTAAATGTTTCTTGTTTCTAATTCTTTTTCAGATTACTTACGGCCTTACAACTGTGTTCCCTGTTACAGACAGTTTCATAATTTAATAATTTTCTTTTCCCCAATTGTATTTTAAGTACAGTGTTCCCATAGTGTGTAATGTAATTTAGCTGTGTTAAATAAAACTCGTGTTATCTAATGTTATAGAAGAGTTTCCGCAATTTTTGTAACGTGTTAGAGCGAAGTCCTGTTGTAGGATACCATTTTATAGGAGAGCTCTTGTGTTTTAGTTAGTTCATTTGTTACTTAGGATTTGTACGTTTCTAAACCATTTTGCTTCATAATTTTGTATTTTCTTTTACGTAAATCTTCATTGATCTCGTAGGTAATCAGTTTTTACAATAAGATATAAATCTGTTTTAATTGGTTTAGTCCAATGTATGCAATCATTTTTAAATTTTCCTTATATTTCTTTTTATTTATATCGACCATAACACTTTTGAACAAGGGATTTATTACTTTATGACTAATTCCTACGAAACACAGTGACCATAAAAATGGAAAAAAGTAGCTTTTTTTTAAATAATTTGTGCATGTTCGATAACGAAATATGATCTATTAGACAGATCTGGTAAGCAGTTTTTAGTGTTGTAGAAAATAACTTTTTTGTAAAACACCAAAAATGAAAAATTGTAATAAAATTAGAAATCATTTGGCGTTTTCGTCAGAATTCTAGTAGGATCTAGGTTTCTACCTATTATGTTATTTGATCCCGAAATAAACTTTATTGTTGGATAATGTTTCGACAAAGCTCAAAATAAGATGATTTTGCAAAAAATAGAAACATCAAAATGGCTAGAGCGTTCTTTTTTGGAAACAATTTTAATTTGGGATTTTAATTTACTAGGCTGACACAGCAAAGCAAATGCCTGATATACTCGTATGTATATTAAAGTGCAAAGTGTACGTTTTAAACACGACAGCACTTCTTTGGATCAGGATACAAGATACTGCTCAAATAATTAGGAACAATGCAGAAATGTCGAAGAGATTGAAGTAGTTCTAATTTTTACGTTGTACCTTTATATTCTGGAAAATTGTAACCACATTGAACATTTCTTGTAAATCTGTTAATGTACTTACTTTTCAATAATAAAGTTTCCGTTACTATTTCTTCAGAAAGAGCTCTTTGAAAAAAGTGCGATGTTAAGGCACTTTTTGGCGTAAAATTCATTGCTCTTAATTACAATTTTGTAGAGCGCAGTGTTGTAAAAATATACAGTATATTCCACATAAAAATTCGAAAGTTTTGCTTATATCTCGAAAACTATGCGCTTCAGAAAATTGTAATTAGGAGCAATGAATTCTACGCCAAAAAGTGCCTTAAAAAAGTTTTTGCAGAAATCACAAATTTTCATAAACAAAAGAGCTACGATGGTTTTTAGAAATTGCAGAATTTCGAAAAACACCTTGTAGCTCCCAAACGGTACAAGATATCAAAATACGGCCTTCACCATTAATTTTGTCTCCAGGCACCGAGGTCAGTTTTTGTCTAACTCTTCTACAAACAGGTGTTTCCTATTAAAAGTGTCAAATTTGGCCCACCCTGTACAATTATATTTATATTTTTTTCCAAAAAAGGTTTTTCTATTTTATGACTAAAACCGTAACAAGCTTCAAAAGTTTCAAAGACACAAAAAAGTTCTGTAATGAATGCCACTACCTGAAAAAAAAAAGTTTTTGGATGTAGTAGGTATTTGTTTTCTATGCAGCCTCTTAGATTTTCCCATTTTCTTACCAAACCGTAAGAAATATCAAAAATTACAAAGGCAAAATAAGTTGGCTAATGAATATTTCTTTCTAAAAATTAAATAATTGTTTCCTTCCTCACTTCAAAAAAATTGTTGCAAGATCTGGATAGCAACCCTGTTTATCACACTAGCGATCCAAAGTAAATTACTTAAATAATCTGGAAATGTGGCTTTTTTCAACAACTTTGAAGCAGAATATTGGCTTAGTGAAGCACTTTTGGATATACATAGATAAGTTGGGTTAAATCGTTGTAAATTTTATTGCAAGTTGGTTTTAGTTGCAATGGATTCCTTGAACATCCTCTGAACAGTTGTCCTAAGGACAACATTCAAATATGCTGTGAGCTTTGATAGCAAGCTTGGTCGCCTTATGTGGGATGACTTATTAAACAGCAAACTGGTTGCTATTTGTCAATTCTTAAACAATTCATTACTAATATAACGCGATTGTGAGAGTTCTCGAGCTACTCTTCTGCTTAAGAGGCTCCAAATAGGGTCGGAATAGCTGTCCAGAGAACGCTCGAGGAATCCATTGCAATCAAAACTGACATGCAACAAAATTTTTTAACATAGGAATATTTAAATTGTATGTTCGAAGTTAAAAAAAAAACTTATAGTATAACCTGAAACCTCGTCCAGCCTAAGGTGTCAAAAACCCACCACTCTACATTAGGCGGTCGCACTACGCCTTTACATCGAACGCAGGACAATGAAATTTAGATTTGTGATTGTGGTGGGAGGTATTTTGTGACGTTTCAATTATTTTCGCCTAACTTTATTACATTACTATCACGTCGAGAATACAAATTTTGACCATTCGTTGTTGTTCTTTGTCATAATTCTAGCATCTGTCCAAGTATTTTCTCTTTCCTTCGAGATTTCTGCTACTTCGTCACTCCAAGTTTTCTTAGGTCTTCTTCTCTTCTTCTACGCTTGTGTTGCACTATAGCCTCCCATATACGTTTATTTGGCTGCTGTCAGTCATTTGAGTTAGTTGGCCAAACCATTTTAATTGTTTTCTTTTGATAACGTTTATAACACTACACCAAGATCACATCTTGCCTGCCTATTCAAGTTATTTTTTTAATTGCCCTTAAATACTTTATGTTATTTTGCTCTTTAGTGAGTTATTTTTTTTAATTGCCCTTAAATACTTTATGTATGCAGTTTGTATTTTGCTCTTTAATGAATTATTCAACACCCAACTTTCACCATCGTAAGTTCAAAGTGATCTTATACATAGGCATTTTGGTTTTTCTACTTATTTCCTTTTTCCTCGTTTTGTTAAGGGTGATATGTGCGGCGTTACCTACCTTTTTGTCGATTTCATTGTCCATATTTCCATCTTTTTCTATACTGTGATAAACAATGATTGAATGTGCCGTTCTATGATAAGTTTTTATTGTCCGCGCTACGTTGTGTAGAAATTATTATTGACATCGTTATTGATAGTAAATAACTGTTACGGAATTAATGATTGATAATATTTCGGAAATCTTTCAGATGCAAACTTTCAATCACTGTTGATCACAGTGTATTAACACTATTAGATACTTGCTTTATTATTTCTTGGTTTATTTCTATGTTGACTGTTTTATTTTCCCATCATTCTAGTTTTGTTTATATTTATTTTCATCTTCTTCTTTAGTTGTTTCCTATATTTTTAGATTTTCCTTTTTAGAGGCACATATCATCAGGTCATTGGCGAATGCGCAAACCGATAGATTTACTGATTTCATCTTGTTATACCCAATATCTAATTTAGTAATTCGTCATCCATGACGTCATCCACGGCTAATATGAATAATGTCGGACTCATGACGCCCGCCGCCTTGTCTCAGTCTGTTATTAATTTCAAATAACTCCGATCGCATGCACATCGCTTTTATTGCTGTCGTACAAGCACTTAATCCTATTTCTTAGATTTGTTGATATTTATTCCTCTTAGTCCTTCCCATGTTTCTGTTTGTGAGACTCTATCAAGATTTTTCTAAATCTAAATTAATCTTCTTAACTGTTTTTTCGTAAAAAGTGGTCTTGAGCGCTTCGTCCTTTTCTATAACCACTTTGAACTTCTCAGAGCTATTCTTCTTCACTGATTTTTTCCGGAATAAATTCGTACAGTTTTGAAACAACGCTTATGGTGTTGCTCTTCTTAAACAAGGTATAGTTATCCCAATTTTCCAATCCTCTAGTACTTCTCCGTTGTCTCATACTTTACTGAAAATATAAATAAGAATTTCTGTTCCTTGATTTCCTACCTTTTCTGGCACATTTAATTGCTTCCATAACTTCTTCTAATTGTCCATACTGTCTATCGTCCATACTTTCGTTGATTTGTAAATAATTTTTTCTCTCTTCCGATGTTATACTGTCTTTACCTTCTGTGCTTAAAAGTTCTCAAAAGTATTCCTTTCATCTTTGTATTATTTCAATATCCTTAGCTACAATTCTGTTATTTTTTGTTTTCACAGGCTTTAGATTTTGGTGTTTTCCTTTCCTCAGACGTTTTAATATTTTGAAAAATAATTTCTGGTTTGTACGTCTTCTTCCACTTTTCTGCCAAATTCCTCCCATGATTGTTGGTTTGCTTGTTCAGTTATGTCCTTTACTTTAATTCGTTTGTTGTTTATCTTCTGTGTAACTTTGTTCTGTTTTATCTCGGGGATGTTGTTTCCGCAATCTTTTCTTATTTCTTGCTTCGTTTTTGACGTCTTGGTTTGATTTGAAAGACCTGATCTTTTCTTGTTACCATTTATAACAATTATACCGCAGGTTTTCATGGCAGTCGTTAGAATAGTCTTATACCATACATCACTTTCTGCTGTCTTCTTTCTAATTTGACCCCACTGTAAATTTTATTAAGTGTCTTTCTCCCATTTTTTAAATTTCTTGTACACAAAAGAGCCACACTAAAAATTGCTTATCAGATATGTTTGGCTCATATTTAGTTATCGAACATTCACAAATCATTGGCGTAAGAACTTTTTCAAAAAAATCAAAAATAAATGTTTTTCTCATTTGGAGCAAACTTTTTCGTAGCGATTGTATATTGAGTAATTGATTGATTCATTCTTGCCTCAAGACTCTTTCGTCGAAACTGGTTTTATTCTAAGGCCCGATTTTACAATCGTCGGATAAGCATTATTCTTAGAATAACGTGACGTAGATATGGAGGAACATTAAAGAATATTCAGCGAACAGTTATTCCGTCCTTATTCCACGATTGTCAAACTGGGCCTAATAGTTCCAATCTTCGTGTTTATAAAGATAGCTATAGCAAATTATGCCATATGTATGAATATTTCTTTTTATGGTGTGATTATTGTTGAATTATGGATAATTATTAAGCAGGGTGTAATGTCAAGGACAATATTTTGCCGTAGGGAGTGGATTATTAAAAGGAAACTGACATAGTAAACAATAATAATTAGAGCAAATTCCTTATTCGGAGGAGTTTCATTCACTAGAAGCGAATTGTTTTTATCGGGCGCATATCTGCAGGCAGATTTTACTGGGAGAGCGGTTGTCAAGGCAACCAACCGCCCTCGCTTATCGATCGGGGTTGTTCTTGCACTTTTCAACAAACAGTTCCGACAATATCTACTTAAAATCAATTATTTTTGAAAATTCTATACATTTTTCAGAAACTATACCTACTTTTTTCATGAAATGCTTAGCGCAGTTTGCGCATGAAACATAATTTACAATTGAACATAGACTTATTTATTTCAGTTATTTTTGTCTTGAAGGGGTTTTCCCTGGAATATATATTTTTTTAATTTGAAGAGGACTACGAATATGTTGGTAATGTAATTTAAACGAAAGACAATATAATTGAAAAAGGCTGGAATTTCCTGAATGGTTTCAGTATTTTGATAGAACATTTTATTTAAAAAAAAGGGAATAATTGTTTTGAGATACTTAACATAAGGAGGAAAATACAACTCATGAGTAGGGGGGGGGGGGGTTGTTTCTGCAATTTGAAGTACGCCATTTTTACATTAGGGATAAAGGGAACAAAGCCAAGATGTCAATAAGTGGAAAATTCAGCAAGTTGACTTTTTCATTTCCACGTAACTGATACTGATTTCTGCTGTCATTGATGGCGATGTTAAGAGGGGTGCGGCGGCGACCGCTGAAAAGAGACAGCACATAAGAAAGAGGAGTTCGAGACGCTCGTCGGTGTTCCCATCCGCACGCCTACGCTGCGGGGGTGGCTGTGACCTTGAAAATGAAACACGGAGGGCGGATATTAGTGATCCACATCACACGCTGTATTTGATTTGCTTTTGATAGCGACCCCTCACGAATTTGTGTACTGGCTTACGGTAATTGTCTACATTTCAGCTTTATCCTTGACTTGTAGTTTTTCCAAAGGAAAAACTGTTAGAAAATTTAATACTAAAAATGACAATCGTTTAGAATCTTTCATTAGTTCAATTTTTGTGCCTTATTTTTGAATACAGCTATATAATACCTTACTTGTATCAACCAAAGATTGTATAAAATACATTTTTCAAAGAATGACTTAAAATTTATTTAAGACTTAATAATAACTTAATAATGAAGAACTAAGCAGACAGTTCTTATAAAATTTGCATTTTCTTAATTACTAGTTTTAATTCAGTATTTCATTGAACAGATTTAATCGTCAGTTATTAAGTCATCGAATTTTTAACTTAAAATTAGAATTAATAAAAATAATATAATAAAACTGATCTCATTTTATACACTAAATTTATTAATTACAGATCATTTAAAACCTTATCAAAACGAAACCAACAGGTATAAATATTCTAATTCTTTTCGAATCTATCTCATTTATTTTCTTTTTGCTTTGTTATATTTGAATTTGCTTTTCGTTTTTACTAATCTCATAGGCTTCACAGCATTTTATCATTTTTTAATGCATGTATATTTATTAGTTACCGGAGTAATTTGTTGTCTCCGAACTAATTCAACATAAAAGGAGTTAACATTCATTTTGTCAAGATTCTTTTTTTAAATGTCATTCTTTTCTGCTTTCCTTCTTCCTTATTATTTTTCGTTCTAATTTTTTTCTCGCTATCATAAAACTTGATTTTTTAAAACAAACTTCGCTTACTACACACCAATGTGACAATTAGTTATTTAAATTTGCAAGGCAGAAATAAATCAAAAATAAGGCAAAGAAGGCCAAATTAGAAACAGGAAGTCGTAAAGCGTGCGACAAGATCTTCACAGCAGGAACCATTTAACGATTCTTGGGAATTTTCTGCTATTAACTGTTTAGACTGCGTTGAACTCGTTTCACCCTACTGTGCAAGAGGACTTTAAATAGTTATATAAAGCGTTACAATGTTTACGCTGAATAGCTGATGTATTAATACTGCTGCTAACGACCTGATTGGAATGTTTTCAGAATTATTTCTGGCTAAATTTTGAATGGTAGATGCAAACTAATTAAACATGTCATGTAGGTATGTTTAATTATGAGCATCATTTATTATTTATGTTCGAAGCATTTGTAAAACAGCGAACCAAACATTTGGAAAGTAAGTGTAGTAATTAAAGGCACATTTATTATTTACCCCACGTATACTTTTGCATGATACCTACAAATATTTTTATTAAACAAATCAAGAAACTTACCCATTCCGAGTACAATTCACCTCGTCGGAAAAATCCTTGCAGTCATTATCCTTGTCGCACACCCACGTCTTAGGAATGCAGAGACCATTGGAGCACTCGAATTGGTCGATAGTGCAATTTACACGGAGGCCTATGAGTAGTGATGTAGTTTTAATTTTTAACAAATAGAAAAATGGATCAAAAAGAATGTACCGCAATGGGTTTCGTCGGTGAAATCTCCACAGTCATCATCACCATCGCAGAGCCACTCCTTCATAATGCATCTTCCGGTTTTTGGGCATTGGATGTATTTATCAGGTACTTCGCATTTTCTTTCGCCCTCCGTTTCGCCACATTCCAGCTCATCTTCGTTATTATCGCAATCCATGTGTCCATCACATCTACTCGTCAAAATTATTTACCTATTATTAATTGCACCTATCCAAATAAAATGGTAATATTTTCCTTAAAAATAAATTGCTTCAAGCACTTTTTACGTAGAGATTACATAATTAAAATAACAAGTAAATTTTTCGAAAGGACTCGAATTTTGATTTTTCTTGGATTTCGTCCAGACTCTATGTATATATAAATGTGTTTGTAAGAATATTTAGAACTGATTCAAGAATTATTAAATTTTATTTTAGCCGTGAGAGTGCTATCGGAGTTTTTCCTTAATCATGCCAACACCGTGGTACATAATACATGTATAATTTTGTAAGTCTTTAATTGAATTATTTAAAAAAATATACAGAGTTGGTTTTCTTTAGATTTTAATTTGTAATATTTCGTAATAGGCAGTGATAATTACCAAAAATTTTTTCAAAATTGCAAAAAGATATGTCCGGTTTACTTTTAGAAAATTTCACATTGCTCACTATGGTCGAGTACCTACGTACAGTTCTTGTAAACTTCCAGCCAACTTTCGTCATTCATATTTATGACGTAATGCTATAACAATGTTGCCATTGCCAAGTATTGAAGTGTTTACATATGATCGGCGGTTGATGGTGTATACCGCTCGATCTTTGCAGTTACGTCACACTTTCCCAGTTCGAGAAACGAAATCAATTATGTACGTATTGTATATTCACAGTAAACACATCTGACGTTAGTGATAATTGAAGCGGTGGCAACATTGTCATTTTCAAAAACTTGTAATAACAAAATGTTACTAAATTTCAACGAATACATCGTATGTTACATCTTGAGTTCAGTTGGTACTGGTTTAACGTCATTAATGACGAAAGTTGGCTGGAAGTTTACAAGACCTATATTCAATTATGTTGAATATATAAAAATATGATTATATTAATCGCCACAACTGCTTCTGATAGTATCTAAATCGGTAAAAATAATTGCTTGCAAGCGTACCTGTCTTCATCTTTGATGCAAATGCAACTGGTGATGCACAGATATTCCCCTTTCTCACATTCTCCTCCACATGGATGCTCCTGATGTAAATCTTCTCTTTCCTGTTGACTTTTGTAATTATCCGGAGGAATCATAACACCCCTACTGGGTTTACTGTC
This sequence comes from Dorcus parallelipipedus, assembly GCA_958336345.1. Lineage (NCBI taxonomy): Eukaryota > Metazoa > Arthropoda > Insecta > Coleoptera > Lucanidae > Dorcus > Dorcus parallelipipedus. The sequence continues at coordinate 35,086,443 of OY284481.1, read as the reverse complement.
GTAATCAGGTGGAATAGGTACATAACCCCTACCCCTTATAAAAGGCAGGTCGTAATACTCAGGGCGACCTCCGTACATACCACGTACAGAGTGTTCTGGTCTAGATCCGTAAACAACGCGGGTTGAGGGTCTGGTGTAAATACCGCTTCGCGGAGAGGAAATCATACCCGGCCCAGCGATTGGGTCGGGTAACAAAAAGGGGTAGCCCTGCAACTTGTCGAAGTCGTGTTGGGGAACAGGAACAGGTACGAATTGCGGAGGTATTGGAATGTAATACGTCCGGTGCCTTTGGTTAGGGGATGGGGTACTGTTGGGGTTTTTATGTGATCGTTGCCCGGTGGCGTAAACTGGAGCAGAGCCTGGTGGACGTAATGAACCTGAACCATACATTTGACGAGCTGCTCCACGATGAGGTGGTGGTGGTGGTGATGCGCTTGGCATGGTAGTCGTTATCGTAACATGGCCGGTACTTCCTTTTAAAGCTAAAAAAAAAAGAATTCAAAAAGTGAACTTATAAATGATAATTAGAATTATATCTATACTACTTTTTTTTTATTTAGGTATTTGATTAAGCACGCTTCAGTTTTAGTTATTGATGAGTGCAAAAGAGTTTCCAACTTCTTTTTTTTTAAATCACCAATAAATAAATGTTTTGTAAATTTCAGGCGATTCGAAATTGAAAAAGTTTTTTTCCTTTTCTGTTAACTCAAAAATAAGAAAATTAAATAAAAAGGCACAGCAATGTAGGTAAGCACATAAATAAATAATTATTATTAATTCTTTAGGTGAGTCTGGTGCTGTTCTTACTAGTGAGATTTTATGAAAAATAATTGTGTCAAAGTGATTAACTTGACAAGGTAAATAATCAATTTGTGAAACGTCAGTAAAGGTAAAAATATATACAAATAACTCGATATATATCTCTTTTTAGTTTTCATATTAATAATTCTGTTAGAATTCTAAAATAATTCTCTTTCAGTACTTGAAACTGCGTCATATTTGTAAATTTATGTTTATAATAACTTCACTGAGAGTAACTCATGTAATAGTTGGTACATACATAAATTGTAAACACTATAGTTAAGTGGACACTCATTCGCGTCTAAAATTAAACCTACGTATAATATTCATCGAAACACAAACTAAACGCTTAGTTTAAAGCAGTTTTCATGCCAAGTTTCTGAAACGAGTATATTAATAAATGTGTAACCGCATCGTAAAGTGAAGATTTTACACGCTTCCACGAAATTAAGAAATGATAAAAATTATTTATAATGAACTAAACTGAGTACTTTTTTATCACGGGTCAAGACCGTTAAGGTTCTTTTCCTAATTAAAGCTACAATGTATTGCATCCTTAATCATAGAATGCATAAGGTCTTTAACAACTGTGATTCTACACAAAAAGCAAATAGGAATTATTTATGATTAACAATTGAAGTTTTATGTCCTTGACGGTGGTTAATGTTACAGTTTAATGTACCATGTAATATTTAACAGTTAAAATATAGAATAATTTTTTCGTCAGAAACTAAATACGATGTAATATTTTTGACTCTTGTTTGCATTCATAAATAATAAATTTACAAGTAATCAGATGTCCGACAACAGCAAAGCAAATTGTTTACAACCGTTCTAACTGAGCTACAGTTACAACAATCAAACAAAATTTGTTCAATTGGATAAATGCTTATTGAGCTTGCATTTTTTTTTATTTGCGTCAGTTAAAATACAAGGGACCTTCTTTAACCAATAATCTTTGTAGACTAACTATAAATTTTAAATAATTTAAATGATCACTAACAAAAATTATTAAATGTTCTAACTATTAGTTTACAAGTATCATGCGATTTATTGTAAACAGGCCAGAGTGGGCCACGAAATTATTATTATTATTAAATGTGCAAACTTACGTCTTAGATAAGATTACTTTTAAAACAAACGTCAAAATACTTTAACTTATGTTAATGTTAAAACATCACAATAAATGTTCGAAATGTTGTCATTCATTTGCTAAACATCCTTGCATCCTTCTTTTAAATTTAAGCTTTCCAGTAAAAACTATTTTTATTCATTAAAAAGCATTCTAATTACAATTTAAAAATGTATTTAATATTATTTGTTCTAGGACAAATCTGGATATTAAATGTCATAAGTCATAAATTTATTAAAGACATACGTTTGGAGATTCCAAAGCCAGCTCCTGGTTTGTTTTCAAAAATCGCATGGTACATATGAGTATGTAAACTGAGCGAAAAATATGAATAGGATACTTATAAGCAGGAGAAAGGAAAAGGAGAGACGATTGACAAAATTACGGAAAGGAAGTGCAGGCAACAAAAACCTAGAGATAGATATGGAGGGATGAAGTCATCAAAGTCCAAGAGAAAATAGATAAAAATGAATAAATAATAAATTTTAATAGAAAAATGTCGAAGCCAAAGTTTACGCCAACTTGTAGGAAAAACATTAATAAGAACTTCATGGTCGACTTCCAGGCAAAACTGATTCTAAAACTGATGGCAGCATGGTATATATATATATTAACGGGAATGTATAAATTTTTATTACATATTTCAATAGATCTCTTAAAAGTAAACATTTTTATTCTGCAGCAAACTCAGTAGGATGAAAAATCTGAAATGTAACGTGCCTTTTTTTAAATTTCTCCTCGTAGTTGGCCGTGAATTGTTAGTTGTGAACCAGCCTCAATCGACCTGACGTATGAAATACGAATTTTACGTAAATCCAACCCTGTCTTAATGAAAGTGGTGGACACTTTGATCACCTATTATGATTTTACTTTGAATGTTGAATACAATGTGTTAATAAAAGTGTTTTTAAATTTTGTGACATTTCCTTCAATAAGAAAAGTGAGATTATGATGTACGCCAATTTATTAAGTTTCAAGCTGGTTCAAAACTAACAATTCATGGACAACTACGAGAAGAAATTTTAAGAAAGGCACGCTAGAAGTACAGACTTTTTGTTTATATTTTGAACGGTACCTACACATTTTATTATTAGACATATCAAAAAATGTTAAATGCAAAAGTTTTATAGATTTACCCGAACCGCCAGAATTAGCTTTTGAAAAAAAGAAATGACTGTCGGAAACCTAACAAATGAGTATCAACTTTATTATTTTAAATGGAACACTCAGTATATTCTCTAATTAAGAAAGATATTTTTCTCCTAATTCCAAAAAGATGAAATTTGTCTATATTTGAACTCATACTTTTCACGATATTTAAGTTTGAAATTATTATCGTTTTGGTATATTTTTATGAATTTATTTCAAATAATATGTTAATTTGTCTTAGATGTTAGCGTTTTGACTTATAAAATGTCTTTTAATTAGTTTAACACTTGTCACACATAATAAAATTATTCTTCTTCTTCTTCTTATTTTGGCAATTGGTTATAAACCATGGGCCAGACACTCAAGTTGTCAGTACTTGCTTTTCTTCTTTTTTTCTCTCAATAATTTAAATTCATAATTTAATTTTAGATTGCGTTATGAACAAAATTAGTTCCTTAACTCTGTCTATATTTAAATTCGACAGAATATATGTAGAATTTAAAGGAGTCGCTAGCCCAGTCTTAATAAGATTTAAATATAATTTATCAGAATTTTGTCTTTTATTTGGACACTGGAATAAAATGTGATCTAAGTCCTCTACACTCCCACAAGTGCAGTAAGGAGAATCCAGGACTCCTATTTTAATGCAAGTGGGATTGAGAAAGGCAATGATTGAAGCGCATTCTGCATATTGTTGTGATTGCTTTTCTTGGTATACCAATAGATTTAAACCAAGGTTCATAAGATACCTCGGGGGAAATTTTAAAGTACCATTTGGATTTTGTTCTTGTGAATATTTCCCAGTCTTTTTGCCACTCATTTAAAATGTTTTTTCTGAATAAAGTGAAAAAGTCGCTGTATATAGATTTTACTGAATTTAATAGTTAATAAATAATTTAATAAAATTCTTATTAATCAAAGTAAATGCATTTTTTTTTTAATTTTAAACTTAAATATCACAAAAAGTATAAAACTAAAGATAAGCAAACTACATATTTTTGGAATTAGGAAAAAATGTCTTTCTTAATTTGAGAAAATATATTTAGGGTGGGTTTACAGAAAGCAAATCAAATATTTCATTTCGAATTAAAGTAATCACGATTAAGTTGCCATAAGAATTACATTGCGAACTGTCAAATTAACAACGTCATTCTTGTGATTTAATATACCCTAAACCTAGGGAAAAACCTCGTGTTCTTGTTATAGAAATTTTAAATTTTTTAATTATTTTGATTTTAAATTAGACGTTTTAAATATTGATTGGGATGTAATTTTTAAATTAACTGATGTTAATGATATGGTTGATTACCTCAATTATAATATTCATGCTGTCTTCGATGCTACAAAAATAAGTAAACCTTTTGCTCCTTGGTTGACAGACACTCTGAAAGCTATGATCAAACTGCGAAATAACGCTTACTCTAAATTCAAACGGTCTAGGTCTTCTCATGACTGGTTACACTATAAACAATTACGTAACTATATCACAGGCGCCATACGTCGTGAAAAGAAAGCCTATACCAAAGCCGTCTATATCTTACAAGCCGTGCTGTTACGCTTGGCAACGTCGCATTGATACCCGAAAGTAGTCCTAATCGAACTTGGCATCTACAACATAAACCTAATTAATAATTCAGAAAGAATAGTTATTTATTTACCTACAACGAAAAGTCAAGTTTTAAAGTAATTAGGAGCAAGTTGTTTCGCCGAGGCTGTAATTACTTCCAAGTATATATATTGGTACATACATTGGTATGAAATAAAAGCAAATAAAGGAAAGCGAAAAAGTTTGGTTATCTAGCAGAATTAGGCTTTGTGGACTTACCTTGATTGTTAATATAACATTTAAAACGTTATTTTAGTCACCAATACTATAATAAACAATAATAAACAATAAAATTTGATTGATGAGTACAGAATTGCATTACAGCATTATCTCGTACATCTTACGTCAAACTGGTGAAACTCGTGATCGGACTACTTGCTCTGTTGCCAAATTTACAAGTGCACGGCTTGAGATAGAGACGGCTTTGCCTATACTCAATACCAAATCCGCAATAACAACCCTAGTTCTATGTGGAAAACTTTTCGTAGTCTTAATATTTGTCATAATACTTGTCATTCTGCTGACATTAACTTTATCACCGCAAATGAATTAAATAAGCAGTTTTTAGTATCTATTACTGACATTCCAATTGATATTCATTCTGAAAATCTAAATAAATACGATACCCCTCTTTTACGAGATGAAACATTTACACTTAAGTTTGTAACGTCGTAGTCGGTGGAAAAAATTTTCGCTCTTTAAAATCTAAATCCATTGCACACGATAAAATATCCGTTAAAATGATAGACTTGGTTCTGCCTTTTATAATAGATCATCTCACGTACATACTTAACTTCGCTATTGCAACATCTACATTTCCGTCGTGCTGGAAAATTGCGGACATACATCCTTTGCCCAAAGTATCCATGCCTACTAACGCGTTGCAACTAAGGCCCATTAGTATCTTACCTACTGTCAAAAATTTTAGAAAAAATTATAGCTTCTCAAGTTACGAGTTTTTTAAATCAATATAATTTAATTCCCTCTTGCCAATCGGGGTTCAGATCGGGTTACGGTACAACTACCGCTTTATTAAAAGTCACGGATGATATTTTACTTTCAAGAGATATGGGAAAATTTACAGTCCTTACGTTGCTTGACTATAGTAAAGCGTTCGATATGTTACATCATGAAATTTTGCTTTTGAAACTAAAGTATTATGGTTTTGATCCCACAGCTGTCAACTTCTTGGGTAGCTTCTTGACTAATCGGCAGCAAAGAGTTATTCTAAACAATTGTTCTTCAGAATTATTACCTATTTCAAAAGGAGGGCCGTAGGGCTCTATTCTAGGCCCCTTACTATTTTTAATATATACATCGGACTTTCACAGTTTCATTCAACACTGTGAGATTCATCAGTATGCCGACGACACGCAACTGCACAAATCGTTTTATTTTACTGAAACAGTTGATGCAATTGAAAAAATCAATGCTGATATTCGTCAACTAATTAAAGTTTCTTAGGTATATGGCTTGCATCTAAATTCCAAAAAATCATTCGTTATGGTATTTGGCCCGGACAAAATGAAACAACGTATTTCGAACAGCGTAAAAGTCACAATTAATGGCGACGTATTGCAATTGGTGCCAGAATGTAAAAACTTAGATCTAATAATTGATACGAATCTAAGATTTAGAAAGCACGTTAGCTCACTAATGCAGGGATCTTACGGTATCCTGAAAAAATTGTTTATGAATAAAGACTTTTTAGACACGAAATCAAAGTTGTCCAAAATAATTGCATTCGATTTGCTTACGGCTTAAGGCGATGGGATCATGTATCAAATAAGCTGGAAGAGGCTGGCACCGTATTTGCAGCAAAAATTGCTACGTTTACAGGATATCAGTAGAGTCAATATGCGCAATAAAAATGTTTTATTACTGCCTAAACATTCCACCTCCATGTTCGAACGGTCGTTTTCCTACAATGCTACAAAGTCATATAACACTCTTCCTGACCATCTTAAAGTTTTGAGCTTTGAGCAATTCAAAATAAAGTTAAAATATTTTCTCCTAAATAGTGGAAATTAATGTTTTCATGTTTATTCGCACAGAACTTATAATTTAGTTCACTTATGGCGGATTTTACAAGCGTTACTTAGGTTCGGTCGTCCATTAAAGGTAAACGTTACCATGGTCACGTATTGAAGGTATAGGAATGGTTATTCTTGATCGATGATTGTGAAATTCAGCGTTAGTTTTAGTTAATTTAGAGGTTAAGTGTAAGAGCAGCATTTAGTTGAACTTCGCCTCTTGTCTTTTCGTTAACATACATTCTGTATATTTCATTTCATTTTTGAGATTAAAGACCTTATTATTATTATCATTATTATTATTAAAATTTGATTGCAATTAAATTTTCTGTAAACTGGCCCTTAGTGTTTCGTTTAAAATACCAAAGTTGATACTCATTTGTTATATGTCCAATCGTCATTTGTTTCTTTTTTCTAGTAAATTTTGGTGGTTCAGGTAAATCCCTAAAACTTTTGTATATAAACAATAATGTGTAGGTATCGTTCCAAATATAAACAAAAACCCTGTACTATGCCCGCCAAAAAAAAAACCGGGACAACTCTCTACATGCATTTTTGAGTTATTTTATTAGTTTGAATGCAGTTTTAAACAATTCATCTTGCTATTTAGATCTTGTTTCCATGGTAAAATAAACACACAGAAATAAACATACGGACGATTTTATATTAATAATATTGTTATTTATTACTATAAAATTAAAATATGTTAATATACTAAAATATACTAAATACTATAATAAAACAGCCCGAAGGGGCCTTGAACGAATTCAATTTCTGATATATTCAGGATCAATCTCGTTCCAGATGTCGTCAATTTGTTGTTCAAGCTCATCAAAATTTTGAGCCCTCACATTAGTTTGCAACTTTTTTATTATAAGTGCCCATACATTCTCAATTCGATTAAGATCTGGGCTGTTTGCCGGCTACGGGAGTACCATTATTCCATTATTCTGCAACGACTGAGAAACAATGCGCGAAGTATGCACTGGGCAGTTATCGTGCTGAAAAGTGAAATTCTCAGGGAATATTTGGCTAACTGATGGCAACATAATATTTTCCAAGATCCTTGCATAAATATGACTCGTAAATCTTCATATCCAGGCCCAAGAACGAAAATCGTCCACTTTTTTTTTTATTTCCTTAATGTATCGTTGAGAATACCGATTGGTATTATGAGGTCGGTATACTCTCACACGACCATTGTGATAGGACTGAAAAGTTTTTTCGTCTACATTATTCCAAAATTCCTCGCCCGCATCAACATATTGCCGAGCAAATTCAAGACGTCTTTGTCTATGGGTATCCGTTAAAAGGAATTTCCTAACGGCAGAATAGTTTCTTAAGTTAGAGGACTTTAAACGACGTAATGCAGTTCTTTGTGTTTTTAAAGTACCTATGTAAACGAAATGCGGTGATGACTATATATTTATTTTTATTTACTGCCCCCTTTTACCCTTGTGCACCTGGGAAATGTGTCTCTTGTTTAGTTCTCACTGCTGTTTCAAAAGGATGATTTTCGAGATAAGTTATTTATGCCTGATCATCTTGTCTTGTAGATAGCTTCGGTCTGCCGGATTCTACCTTTCTTGCAAGTGTTCTTTCCTCTCTCCATTTTTTGTTAAGAGAGAAAATTGTATTTTTGCTGATACCGAGCTCTTCTGCCACTCCTTATATGAACCATCTATTTTCCAGCATCACAATAATACGCACACGGTCCGCTTCTCTTAGATGAGGAGGCATTTTGTCAGTAAAAATGAAAATATTTAATAACGAAAGAATGTTACTAGCTTATATTTAAATATTAAAATATTTCACAAAATCTGTCTGAATTACTAAAGCCCGTTTTAGACGGTCACATTTCTTGTAGCAAATTTGTTACGAAGTGAGTGAGAAGTGCCAATTCAACCAATCAACATTCACTGTGGTAGCTTATCTCTCTCACTTTGTAACAAATTGTTACAAGAAATGTGACCGTCTAAAAGGGGCATAATCTAAATATATGGTTTCTGTAGCAACAATACTTAATGCGTCGCATTTACAATAGAACATATTATTTTCTGTCCCAATTTTTTTTGGTGGGCATAGTACATATTTTATTTATAACAAGTGGCCAAAAAATTAGTTTTATTATGCATAACTAATTATAAATATCGAGTAGAATAACCTCTACGGGTAACAATAACATTTTCCATGAGCATTTGCACAGGAACAATTGAAACTTAAAAGTAAAATTTGCGCAAGAAATTCAAATGGGACGCCATGTATACATATTTTAACACATTTGAATAGCACATACAATTTTATTTCTAAAATAATAGAAAAAGTAAAAAATCTTCATTTTCTTAGCGTTGCGCAATTTCATCGACTTCGGCTTCCGCCGAAAGTGACAAAAAAGGTCGGCTTCGGCTGAAAAGTCTACTTTCGGTCGGACTCTAGTTATCATTATACAGGGTGTCCCAGAAATGCATATAAAGTTTCAGGTATTTCTTTTCTGCATTCCCTAAGCGTCCCAAAAATGCAAAAATTAATTCTCAGAGTTTGTTAGTTTCAACACACGACACCAAAATTCGAGGTAAAAAAAATTAGTAAACTTGACAACGTTGCTTATGTATGGAGTTAATTCGATTTACAGAAAATAAATTGCACTAAATAAATTGCAAGTACATATATGTAGTTGGAAATGCAACGCCTTAATTAAATATTTATTTTACTGCTCTCTGCGCTGCTGTTTTTAACAGTAACCCAAAAAGCAGTCGTAGGTGGGTGAAGTGCGTTTTAATTATTTTCTGTTAATGGTAAAGACTTCCTTACTGATTTAATAAAATTTTCCGTTCCGTTTTCAGCCGTTTTCTGTTAAAAGTGCTCTATTTGGAGGGTGCGTACAAGAATAGTACACTACCCTGGGTACTGTTCTTTGCGGTTTTAGAATGAGGAATTATAGAGGAATAGATTTACCTGAAGCTTTAACGCGGTATATTAACAGAAATGCAATTATCATTATCTCATTGTTAAATTAGTAGTATATAAAATGTTACTTCTGGACCAGGGTATTTGGCACCTTAAAAAGAGGGCAGAATCCTAAAAAATTAGCTGTTTTTCCGAAGGTAAACAATCGAAGAAGATCTAAAATCCTTCAAAAATCACTAATTTTTATGTACCCCGAACGTACCCAAAGATCTACAGACCATCAGAAATTAGGCACACGAAAAAACCGTTGAAAATCATCCAAAATCTAGCGTAATTGCCTTAAAAGCACCCAGAAACATTACAAATTCGCTTGTTTTGAGACACTCCAAAATGGATTTTATTTCTGGACCAGATCAATTGGCACACGCTAAAATCATTGAAAAACGATCAAAATGAAGCATAATAACCTTAAAAGCACCCAAAAAACATTACAAATTCCACCTGAAAATGGATTTTTATTTCTGGACCAGATCAATTGGCACATGTAAAAATCATTGAAAAACTATAAAAAAGGATATGAAACAACCGAAAAGGACCTAAAATCCTTCAAAAAATCCTAATTTTTTATGCACCCCAAAAGTACCCAAAGATCTATAGACCACCAAAAATTGGGCATGTGAAAAAAATGGTTGAAAATCACCCAAAATCAAGCAAAGTTACCTTAAAAGCAACCTAAAACTTTACAAAATCTCTTATTTTTAGACACCCCAACATAGCTTTTCATTTCTGGACCAAGCCAATTGGCTCATGCAAAAATCATTGAAAAACGACTGAAAAAGAGCCAAAAATCTTATTCAAATCTCTTGTTTTTTGACACCCCAATATGTAATAACGAGGAAAAATATATGTATTTCTTTCAGTAAAGTTTTAAGAATGGACGATAATGAATATATCGAGATTGAGATTTATCGATTCATTTAGATTTTTAGCAAGTAGCCTAGACAATTTGTCATCTAATCTAGAATCAAGTCAGTTGGGAGAAATAATTAAATACTTTTCAAATCATGAACTATTTAGATGTGTTATTTAGGAAAGAAGAAAGCAAGATAATTAGAAAAGGAATTTATCCCTATGAATACATGGATTCTTTTGAAAAATTTTCTGAAACAAAACTGCCATCATTATTATTCTTCGCTTACAAAAGAAGGAATTTCTCAACTCGAACATGCAGTGAATGTATGGAAATATTTTAAAATTAAAAACTTGGGTGAATGGCATGATTTATACTTAAAACTAGATGTTTTGCTATTAACTGATGTATTTGAAAATTTTAGAGATTTATGTTTGGAAAAGAGTTATGGACTGGATCCTGTTTGGTATTATATGTACAACTCCGGGGTTAGCTTGGAACTGTACGCTCAAATACACTTCAGTGGAGTTGGAACTATTAACTGATTATGAAATATATTTGTTTTTTGAAAACGGAATTAGAGGAGGTATTTCACAGTGTAGTAAAAGGTATTCGCAAATTAAAGCAAATTATTAAGAGGCCTTTTACAAAGCGCTAATTTTTAAACAAGTTTTTCTGAGTAACCACTATAAATTATAAGCTCAAATTTTCAGTACGCATTCATGAGACAATTATCTAGGGAAAAACGAAAACGTGAGACCTAGATATGATGTTCTACAGCATATTTAAAAAAAAATCAGTTCTGTGAATTTAATTATAGCTGAGAAAAACAACTTCAAAACTTTCGGGAAATGTGGTTGTAATACAACGCCTCTAACGGAGAGTTGTCTAAACTACAAATTTCGTTTGTAAAAGGTCTCTTAAGTACAAAAACATAATTCTTAGAAAAACTTGTCGTTTTGGTTTTAGTTATTATTAAATCTGAAACAAGAAAAAAACTAGTGTTAACAATCTGGTTAACAAATAAAGCGAAACTGTCACAATTGTCAAAATATGTAAGTGTTCAAAATGCCTTCCCTCATTAAGAATACAAGCTCTCACACGACTTTCCATATTGCCCCGCACACTCGCAAAGATTCCTGGTCTTTCTCTAACATTTTGAGCTGCCTGCTCCACCCGCTCTCTAAGCTGATCAATGGTAGTTATGAATGCAGACTAGACTTGTTGCTTCATGTATCCCCATAAAAAGAAATCACAAGCGTTCAAATCTGGTGAGCGAGATAGCCATAGCACAGAACTGTTCCTTCCAATCCATCTGTTTTCAAAATTATTGTTAAGCCATCTCCTCACCAAATTTGAACTTTGCGCTGGGGCACCATCCTGCACGAACCACATTTCTCTCCGGGTTGCCAGAGGGACATTTTCCAATAGTTCGCTAAGCACGTTTTGAAGAAACTTTAGATATCCTTCTACATTTAATCGCGGTGGTAAAATGTAGGGACCGATTAAATGGTCACCAACTATTCCTGCCCATACGTTTAATGAGAACTGCTGTTGAAATCTTCTTTCTCTACTTGCATGAGGATTTTCGTCAGACTAAACGTGGGTGTTGCGCGAGTTGAAAATTCCCTCCCATGTAAAACCAGCTTCGTCAGTAAATAACAGACTCTTTAAATATTTGGTTCTGCTTCTAATTTTTAAAGGAACCATTCACAAAAACGTATTCGATGGAGAGGATCTCCCGGTTGCAAGGCTTGAACACGCTGAATGTGATATGGATAAAGTTCTTGCTCATGTAATGTTCGCCATACTGAAAACGCTGACACACCAACGTCCAACACGTACGGCAACCCTCCCAGTACTAATATTCGGCTCTTCTTCGACGACTTCCAAAATTTGGGATTCCAAGTCTAAAACTCGTTCAGTTGTAACAGCACCACAGTTTTTACTTTGAGGCTTAAAGGAATCATACTCTCTTAAATGTCGGACCGTACGCTGGAATGTGCGAGCGTCAGGAACGACTCGTTGTGGAAATCGTTCCATGTAAATTCTTCTACTTTCAAAGGCATTTCCGCGAGTTTCTCCATATATCAATCAGTACCATGTCAGTTCGTTCGTTGTTAGTGTAGTGCACCATTTTAATTATTATTTTAATTATGGAATATTGACAGTCGCTGATAGACGATGACAGTATTTTGAAGGAATAAAAATGCACGGTAACAAACTTATCCAACTAAAAGTTAAAAATCATTAGCGTGCAGCAATTTTCAGTAATTTATTAAACTATTTTTCGTTTCAAAATGGACACAGAAAAAACAAAAAATAAATCATTTTTTAAAATTAGTTTCATATTGTATCCGGATTCTTTTTCAGCCACACTTCCAAAAACACCCAGTATTGATGCCAATAATCTATATGGATGGGCTTTATCTCGGAAATTACCAGAAAAAGACTTTAAATGGTTCGCTTGTGATGAAATTAAAAATGTTTATGGTATATTACTATCAGACAGTGATACTGGTTACATTTTAGAAGTCGATTTAGCATTTCCAGTAGACTTGACTATTCATAACAAATTCAATGACCCCCCTTTTTCTCTCGGAAAATACAATTCTTCCGGGTGGGAAAGTAGAAAAACTGCTTTGTCATTTCTATGATAAGAAAAATTATGTAATTCATTACAAAACATTAAAACTGTACAAGAGTTTAGGTATGAGAATAACAAAGGTTAACAGAGGTATAAAATTTACTCAGTCAAATTTCATAGCCATATTGCGGTATTTATAAGCTGAAGGAAAGACTTTTTCACAATGAAATAATTTGTAAATAGTAAAGAAAAATTTAGAGTAATGTATAAGTTATGTTTTACAGGATTTATTTGTTTACAATGGTAAAATTCAAGTGTTTATCAAATATATTAAGTTTGTGTAAATATTTATAGAAATAGGCGATTTTAGATTACATGTATATAAGTAAATTATTTAGAATTTTTGAAATGTAAATACGTAGGATTTAAAGCCAGAATTGTAATAATTAGAATAATGGATTTAATAGTGCATGACGGACCGAACGTTTGTTGGAAACTGTAAGCGGCAGCGGGGGTTCGGAAATTGAATCAGTGAGGGCGCCGCGTGAGCTATTGTAAATTAAAACAACCGGCATAGATACCATATCCGCCCGCGAACGATTCACATTCACGTTAGGAACGTTTATCGGATTAATGTAAGTAAATATTGCTGGTTTTGCAAAAAAACATGCAAACAAATAAAAATTCGACTCCCTGGACTCTTTTATGATCAGTATTTGTTGAACATTGATTTAATACACCGTTGTTTCTATCACTTTCTACGAGTACTATTCTTTATTTACACACATACATACACGAACACGTACACCGACGCGGTAATTTTGAATACAAGGGCTCGTGAGTGCCATTTACATTCAAAACTTATCACCAAGGATCATATTTGAGACCACTTACTGGCCACGCACTTCTAACTTGACTGTACTCGGCCGTCCCCACCTTGTCTAAGGCAGCAGCGCAATCGGCGATCGATCCTCCCACTCTTCGATCTATTGTTCCTGTGTACACTCTGAATAGCAAGTTTTCGTACTTTCTCCGCAGGAAGTGACCCCAAATATGATTCCTGCTTATCACATAAATACACTCCACGAGGAAAAAGCCAGCCTACAAGATACACTGTAAAACGCATCGGGAGAGGAGCAGGAGCCATAAGTAACAAATAAGATTTAAACTATAAACACAAATAAAAATAAAGCTAGAGAAATCGACAAAAATTACCCTGAGAAAAGCAACGAATGCTAAAATCTAAAAGAGTCTCAAAACACAGCAAAAAAAAATTGGCTTCACCCAACTAGGGGCCATAACACTGCATTAAATTGACTTCCTAAACGTGGGGCGTATCAGAAACTTTGAAAAATATCCCATACCACTGCAATATGTAAAATTTAATACTAAACCAAGACAAAAAGGAAAAAATGATTTTGAAAAAGATTTCTGGATACTAATGGTTAATGCTCCATATGGTAAGTCTATGCGGTCTATTAGAAACCAACAAAAGATTAAATTATATTGTGACGAAGAAAAGTTACAAAAAGCGAACACCTGGCAGCAGTTCATAATTATAAAACCAAAGTATTGTTTAATAAACCAATTTACATTGGGCAAGCTGTAGTAGATTTATCGAAATTGTTAATGTATGACAATGTATACAATGTACATAATTAAAAAAGAATTTAATGAAAAAATAAAACTTCTTTATGGAAATACCGATAGTTTTATATGAGATTAAAAAGGATGATTTCTATGAATTTCTGAAAAGCAATCCCCACTATTTTGATGCATCTGATTATCCAAAAGGTTATCCATTATATTCGGATAAAAATAAGAAAGTAATAGGAAAATTCAAAGATGAATTGAATGGTATTAAGAAGTTAGAATGCATAGGTTTAAGGTCAAAAATGTACAGTTACAGAACAGAAAACTCTGTTTCGAAAAAATTAAAAGGTATCAAGAAAGTAGTATTGAAAAAAGAAATTAAGTTTTGAAGGTTACAAAAATTGCTTATTCAATCGAACAGAAATCTTTCATAGACAGAAAGTGATCAGGAGTCATAAACATGATATTTTTACTGAAGAAGTAAATAAAAATATGATAAAAGATACCTTTTACCTAATTCTACAGATACATTAGCATATGGACACGGAGACATGGATACATAAGTATCATAGATACATTAATGGACAATGTTGAATAAATCGCTATTTTTTATTATTTTTTATTGAAGTAATAAATTAAGAAAACAATAGTAACAATTACGATAATAAATATAAGAATAAAAATATATAATTTTTAATTTATTAACTTGTTGAATAAGACTTGAAAACTTTTTTGGTAAATTTGGATATTCTTCATTGAATATACATATTTAAATTCCTGAATACAATACATTCCATTTAATTTACAATTTTTCAATCATTTCATTTATTGCTCTCATATTTTTAGTATACCTTTCAAATATTTTGAGTTCATTTCTTTATATCATCGATGTTTGATGGTATTACTACTGTTTTATTTCTTAATTCTGCTAATTTCTTAGGATCATAATTATTGTAGTTATCTAATTTACATTCCAGTTCATCTATTTTCATATTAGCGGACTCTAGTTCACAGTCTGTCATAATTAATTGTTCAAGAAATAAATTAGCTGCCTTTCTTGCAATATTTTCATCTACTACTTCTTGTTTGAAACCAACTATTTTTGCTCCATCTTCTAATCTATCTATTTCAGTAATGATAGGTTTTAAACCTTCTTTCCATTTTTGTTTCGCATCATTAGGAATCTATGAAATTAGTTTGTCCATTTATAACTGAAAAGTTTCTGAAGATTTACTAATTAATTCATCTGCTTCTTCATCTAAACTTATATTTTTACGACTACCTGCTTTATGTTCTACATTATCGAATAGTTTTACATTTTTTATTTTATTTTTTTTGTCTTTTGTTCCCAATTGTTCCCGTTTGTTCCCATTTGTTCCCATTTTACATGCAATCTTAATGCCAACTGAATTTACCTCCAGATTTAGGGAATTTCTGGAAATACCTTTAGAATTGCAAAAATCTGTCTTTGTTAGTTTTTTATTTACAGTTGAATTGAGATATTCAGTGGCAAAATTAGTGATAATAGTTAGTGATAAGGCACAAGCCGGTAGGTAATATCTTGGAAATTACGGTTTTCTGAAAATAGTTCAAAATTTCAGAACATGGACATCAATCTCTCTCTATCTTGTCACTTTCATTGTCCTGGAAACATTCCTATAGTTTTTTCACTTTTTGCCTGAAAATTCTTTCAAACCTTAACAATTGCCAGGTCCATTCCTCTGACGTTATCTTTGCTTAATCTCAAGAATACCTATAGTGAGCTATTGAAAACAGGCCTAAGATATGTATTCCTTGGCCATTCATTTAGGCATGCCGTTCTTATTGTACAAAACGAATAACCTGACACCAATTTCTTAAATTGTAGCCCGCACTGCGGCGATGTGGCAGGTCAAGTAGGTCCAAATTTATAACACATACTTTTTTTAAATTTTTTGTAGCAGAAGTGGTGTGACTCATCATGGAGGAGCTACAACAAGGTTTTACACTGGCATTGGCCACGGTGAAACGTGAATTGGTTGACTTGAAGAATGAGTATGACACTCTTTTGAATGAAAGAAATATAATACAGAATGTTATGATAGCATAAAACAACAAAGAAATACTATAAATAACGAATACAAAATATTAAAGAATATGACAGACGAAACAAAGAGTACACTTCAGAAGAAAATTAAGGAGAAGGAAATCGAGGTAGAAATATTGCAAAACAACTTACAGGTGGAGGATAAATCGAAGCAATTAGAAAAAAAACGAGCTTTAATTCCATGCTATGAGGAACTTAACACATGTAATAAGAAACTAGTGACATGCTATGAGGAAGTTAACACATGCAATAAGGAATTTAATACATGCAATAAGAAACTAGTGGCATGCTATGAGGAACTACAAGAATGCAAGAAACAAGACGACTTACTCCTTAGGAAGGTCCAAAAATTGGAAAGTGAACTGCGCACAAAAGAAAATGACTTCATAAGTTAATTTGTTTATTTATTGTATAATGTTATTTTTCACTTGGTCCTCTGTCTTGGAACACTGACTTCTTTTCGCAAAGTTTTCACGGTTCAATTTCGATTTGTGTTTCATTTTTGGGTAAGTGACTTGTTGATTCCAATATCCATTCTATTTGACCTCTCGGTAGAGGCTGTAAACAACTTTTTCCCAAGTTAAAGATTCAGGTGTTTTTCTATACATTTGGAGATGTGGGGAAATGGGCTTTGGAGACATTCTGATGCATTAACTTTGAATGAAGTTCCGTTCCAAGGGAGGTTAAAGGTCACCTAACCCCGAAGTGTGGAGTTTATGGCACTTGGTTTTTTGAGGTTTTCTGATCACTGCTTTCAAATCCATTTGTCGTTTTGACCTAGGTCATGAGATAGAAACTACGAAGTGAAAAATAACGTGTTCCTGTACTTTATCTCTTTCTTCACACATTTGAGTGTCTACTTTTATAAACCAGTGGAACACGGTTCAATCCATGTAGTTTTTAATTATAGTTTTATTAAGTATCTTTTTAAGTTCAGTTACGATTGTCCTTAAATAATAATATTAGCCTTTTGACAAAAACGTTATTATGGTGCCGTAATAAAAATTGGTTTAATGTTTTTTTCTTTTTTTTTACTTGTAGGGCAAATTACTGGAATAAATAAGAATTACATAAGTTACGAACAGCTCTTACCACATTTGAGAGACACGATATTAAAGTCCAGGATCCGAAATGCAGGGCGGAGTATTGTAGTTTCTACTTCAAAGATGGCATGCCAAAAAAGTGTTGGAGAAAGTCGAATTTAATGGAAATTTAAAGGACACCGTAAGGGCTCTGTACGCATGAATGTACATGAGCTATATCCTTTAGATCAAATAATGACAATCACCGGACGAACAAAAATTTATATGTGCCTTATGGCAACTTTCGCCATTACCTACGTCACCCTACGTGGAGGGTCTCTCAAAATTCTTCTGACAGAGAATAAATAATATGCTGCCCGGGTTGTTCTTTTCATATAATTCAATTAATTGTTTCTTACTATAAAATAAAAAATCTTTAATGCGATGTGTGATCAATTTAAGCTTATTTTAAATGTTAATTTTACTGACTTTTTATTAAATTTTATTGGGTTCGAATTTTCTCGGACTCGAATCCTCGTTAACCTAACTCCTTTTTTCTGATTTTATTATTCAAATTTCGTAATATTACACAAATTGATGTACGAGTATTATTATATTTGATTAGAAATTATAATGGACAAGACTTAAATAGCTTAGTTGGTTTAAGAATTAGACAGATAATAATTAGGTGAAAGGTTTTGAGTTCGATTCCTATCGCCGCCTTTTTTATTGAGAATGCAGTTGTTCTTAAATCTGAACTGGTGAGATCTCGAGTGGCCATAGAGATTGATGACCCACGAAGGTTGACGGGCAACTGAGTGCTACCAAATATTCTCAAAACATTTCTCGATTTTGGGACTCTTCCATCTATTCAGGACTTACAGTAATATCGAACAATAATGTGTTTAACATTAAGGACCTGTCCTGTTAATTCAGGATTGATGATCGTGCCGATGATTCTCCTGGATAGACACATATCTATAAACGGTATAAGCTGTCGTGAAAGAGGAGATGCTGTAAGAATAGATCAGATTCTAGTCAGAACGAAAAGGGGAATGTTTTGCAGTTTTTTTTATTAACTCGGTAAACATTGGGATGTTGAAAACCGAGGGATTTGAATAAGAATTTTGTTTTTTTTTTCGGTCGTTGCATTGTCTTTTTGGGTTGTTTTACTAGGTTCGTTAAGGTGCCTAATTGTCCTGGTCCAGAAATAATATCATGAAGCTTGTTTTGAGAATAGTAGATATTGGATATTGGATCTTCTGATTTTGCAGCGGTTCCATCTGGAACTAGTAGAATATTCAGACAACAAGACTGTTTATATATTTTTTTCATTTTACCAATTACTGTCCTGGTCTATCAACGAAAAGCCATTCTGGGGTATCTAAAAATAAGGAACTTTCAATAATTTTAATAACTTTTAGGACTAATTTCCATGATTTTTATTAGATTTTTTAAAGTGCCCAAATACCCTGGCCAAGCAATAAAAATCCATTTTGGGGTGTCAAAAACCGAGAGATTTGAATAAGATTTTTGGCTCTTTTTCGGTCGTTTTTCAACGATTTTTGCATGCGCCAATTGGCTTGGTCCAGAAATGAAAAGCTATATTGGGGTGTCTAAAAGAGATTTTGTAAGGTTTTTGGTTGCTTTTAAGGTAACTTTGCTCGATTTTGGATGATTTTCAACCATTTTTTTCGTGTGCCCAATTTTTGGTGGTCTATAGATCTTTGAGTACTTTTGGGGTGCATACAAAATTAGGGGTTTTTGAAGGATTTTATTGTTTCATATCCTTTTTCTTTGATCGTTTTTCAATGATTTTAGCGTGTGCCAATTGATCTGGTCCAGAAATAAAATCCATTTTGGAGTGTCTCAAAACAAGCGAATTTGTAATGTTTCTGGGTGCTTTTAAGGCAATTACGCTAGATTTTGGATGATTTTCAACGGTTCTTTCATGTGTCTAATTTCTAGTGGTCTATAGATCTTTGGGTACTTTCGGGGTGCATAAAAATTAGTGATTTTTCAAGGATTTTAGGTCTTCTTCGGTTGTTTACCTTCGGAAAACAGCTAAATTTTTAGGATTCTGCCTGTTTTTAAGGTGCCAAATACCCTGGTCCAGAAGTAACGTTTTATGTACTACTTAAATTAAATTTAAAATATAATAAAATATCTAAAAACATATTAGCATTTTATTTTATTATTATTATATTCAAGTATCTAAAACTAAACAAAGCTAGAATGGTTTTATGCATTTTTTCCTTCGTGATTATTATTAATGCGAGCAAGAAATTAAAAACCAAAAACCTGCTGTGTTTATTTACTTGTTTTACAAAAAAAAAAAGATATAAATCATGAACGATATGTTTATGCAGCGTGTCCATCGAGTGCCGCCGTCTTCTCTACCGTCTATAGTATAAAAGATTAACTCAGTCAGCTCTACTTCATAAAATTATTTTTGGCTATACAGAATGTTCAGTAACTGAGAGCCATACCAAAGTTATATTTTTTTAAATGGAACACCCAGTATATTTTTACATATTTAGAAAGTACGATTAACGAATAGGTAATAACCAAAAATTTAGGAAGTTGTACTTAAGAGTTTGTAAGATATTGATGTTTAAGTGTAAAAAATTGTCATAATATGAGTGCTTATATCTTTGTTATTTATTTACATTTCGTCTTGAATTTTTGTAAGTACTCAATACAATATCTTTTCAGGGTGTTGAGTTTTGCAAAAGATAAATTTTTTCAAAATTTTCAAATGGAACACTCAGTATATCTAGACTTTCGTGAAACACTGTTTTAATAAGATTTCATAGAACGCCAAATGTATTTGTCCAAACTGAAGAAGTCGTGAGACAAAAATTAATAATTTTTCTTTCTTTCAATATTGACGTTATTTAGCCTTTCTATCTGATTCTTCTGTTTTGATTTGCTGATAAATCAATGAATATGTTTTATTTTTTTGTTCAAAGTAATTGAATATGTTCCTGTTAAAATAATTCCTATTTTTCTTTATTTTGGAAATATCTAAATAACGTTATAATAATAATTTAAAAAAATAAAATTTAGAATCATGTTGCCGTTTGCTAGAAAATAGGAAAACAGTTGCTATAAATTTTTAATTGACAGAACAATTATTCAATTAGTAGATAACACTACTTTTACAGTTTTGTATTTTTTTATGATAACAAAATGCATTTTAATAATGAAGAGATACGTGACATGACATACCTACTACGAAAAGGCAACCAAAACTGCATTTTGGCATCAAGATTATATTCGCAGCATTATCCTATGAGAAGACACCCGGATTATAGAGTTTTTCAAAGATTGAAAGAAAGATTCTAAACGCCAGGAAACATTAAATACAGTAAAAATGTTATTAAAATAACGTTATGTAAATATTTTCAAAATAAAGAAAAATAGGAACAATTATGTAATTTGAACAAAAAATAAAACATATTCATTGATTTATCAGCAAATTAAAACAGAAGAACCGGTCGGAAAGACTAAATAACGTCAATATTGAAAGAAAGAAAAATTATTAATTTCTGTCTCACAACTTCTTCAGTTTAGACAAATACATTTGGCGTTTTATGAAAGCTTATTAAAACAGTGTTTCACGAGAGTCTAGATATACTGGGTGTTCCATTTGAAAATTTCGAGAAAAATTATCTTTTGCAAAACTCAACACCCTGTACACATAATAACTGATAAGTCGAACTTGTTTTGAAATTCCTGTAGAAAAGATATTGTATTGAATATCTACAAGAATTCAAGACGAAAAGTAAATAAATAACAAAGACTCATATTATGGCAATTTTTTACACTTAAACTTCAATATCTTACGAACTCTTAACTAAAATTTTTGGTTGTTACCTATTCGTTATGCGTATTTTCGAAATATGTAAAAATATACTGGGGGTTCCATTTAAAGAAATATAACTTTGGTATGGCTCTCAGTTAGTGAACACTCTGTATAGCTAAAAATAATTTTATGAAGTAGAGCTGACTGAGTGACATCTTAGCTCGTTTGAATTTGTTTTCTATCTTACATACTACAGACGGTAGAGAAGACCGCGTCACTCGGTGGACAGCCTGTATAATTTTTTTTACTTTGCGTTCACAATGAGCTCATTGTGACACCAAAAACAGATTCACAACGTGCCTCATTGTGAAACAGTTTTTGGTGAAATTTCAGTCAATTTTTAATTGAAGACCTTTAATAGAATTCACAAAATAATTCACTTTTTATTTGTTATTTAACAGAATACTCACAATGAAACTGGACAGGAAAAATTAATAACTTGTCAATTTAATTTTTGTTTAAAACGAAAGGTTGTCAGCGTTGTCACGCATTACAACTAAAATTCCCCATATACTAACGAGATCTAATTTTTAATAATATTTTTCATATTTTTGTTCAATAAGTGACACAAAGTAGAAAAATAGTATATTTTACACGTTTCACAAGAGGCTTTGTAACACTCGTTCTGTTGGGGCATTCAGAACTCGCTTCGTTACGCTCGTCGTACCCCAACCTCACTCGTGTTACATTAAGCTTTCTTGTGTAACATAATATACTATGAAAAATCTGTAATTTATGAGAACGTCAAAAGTCAAAATTATGCACTACTTACTAATCGCCAGATAATATACGTTTAATTATAAACCTAGAGTAAATTTAACAGAAATGGAAGATGACAAAATTCGTATTTATGGAAGTTTTGTATTATGAAAATAAACACGGTTTGTTTAAATTTCTATAAACTTTGTGTATTCTATGTTGGTGTTAACATCTGGGGCAACCAACAAGATTGGATTTTTCCAGAAAACAGGATGTGCAAATGACTGAATCTTTGCGATAACTACATAAAATAACCAGCTACAACGCCCGTGCATAACAAGGTGGGAGCTGCATCCAGGAAGATCTGTATTAGGAGACGTATGGTAATTACGAGTGCAATTACAAGAAAACGGCGAATGCTTCTGCAAATCGCGCGTTAACTGACTAGAATTTATAGAAGCGTTGCAGAAAAGAGTGGAGTAGTAAAGCCGATAGTGGTTTTACGGGCCAACATCCTCGTATGAATGGTTCATTCAGCGCAAGACGGAGGGTGGCCCAGTAAAGCTCGGGTCGATAATTCGACTTGTAGGCGGCTATGGGCGGCGCACAGTCAAAATTTCTATTTATTTAAATGCTACATAGGACTAGGTCAGCACTAAAATAAACATTAATACATCAACATAATATTGCAATATCTCAAAATATCAAATCAATACATTCGATGTGTTTACTAAATTAATTATGTACAGGGTGCAGATGAAATAAATAAAAATATGAATGTAGAAAGGCATAATATTGTTGGTTCGATTGTTTACTCACTTGCCAAGATAATTCCAGCGAAGGAGATGAAGAAAATTACTTTGAGCGACGTTCCCTTTTGGGGATGCATTTGATGAAATACCATTGCAAGTAACAGTGAGAACTAAAATCGAACGAAAAAGAAAAGAAACTCAGGGGTGTTTCGTTACACCCATCCAAGTAAATATCTTCTTTTATAACTCATTATTGGAAATGTTATTGTAATTCACAGTTTTCACGAGGGGTGGGTGCGGTGATTCGGGACAGTTCTTTTCGGCGGGTGGGCCACAATAAAGTATTAGGTGCGGATAGTGTCGGAAACGCGTTTTAACAGAATCGTTACAATCGCCGAACAACTCACTAGTTTATTAAGATTTGCGTTGGTACAAATTCTATGAAAATCGATTGGCGAAGTTCTAGCCGAAACTGCGCACGGTCAAACTCCGTACCTACTTGTGTGAAACTGCGATGCTACGGCCTGCGAGAGAATCCCACTCCCACTCTGTATTTTGAAGATGCGTCGTGCCTTTCTCTCTATCTAATTTCATCTTAAAATTGTTTGGTTTTCTTTCTTAACGCCGGCGCCAATGCTTACACCCACGACGTGTCGAAATTTCTTGGCATACCTAAATGCCATCTTTTTATGAATTATTTTTCTCTTAAACGCCCTTGCTGGCGCGGTTAGCTCACTTGCGCTAATTGCATATGTGTACAACATACATATCATTCGTTCTGCTGAGCTAACTAAACACAAGTGAGTAAGCAATTTAATTTACCGCGTACGCTCAACATGTCACATTGCATTGCTTGTGATTAGAATTTTAATGCGTTCTATTTATAACAAGTCTTTGCAAAGGCAATTCCCTCCGAACGCACTTCATTAGTACCATCAAATATTCAAACAACGGCACCAACACGTCCCATATTATACTTGTATGTCTTTCATTTATGATTACCGGCCTTTACTTTTCTTTGAAGTAATAGTAAAGATCAACTTTTCAAACATACTTACTTAGGTACTATTTTTTCAAGTGTCTCTTTTCGTACTATTCAGTAAACTAACATTAACATGGAGATATGCTATGATACACCTAAGTTTAAGAATTTTTGATTCAACTCCCGATTCCGCTAAGCTCAATTCAAAGCTCAACTCGGCACGAGATTCTCTCAAGAACGAATCTTTGAAAACAAAGCACGCGTAGAATTCATTTCAATTCAACCCTAGCCAATCATTTTTTGCTTCTAAACTGTAGTATTAGTTGCACTGTTTGTGCAGTCTTATATCCTGTGATTCAAAAAAACTTTCATCGAAGTGTGTCCGTGTTAAATAAAGATAGGTATAACGTGCATGTCTAAAGGCTATTTTACATTATAACATTTTTTGGTACAAAGTGAGAGAGATAAGCTACCACAGTGAATTCTGATAGGTTAAATTGGCACTTCTCACTCACTTTGTATCAAACGTCATAGTGTAAAACGGCCATAAGATACCACAATTGGTGACATTTCAAAATTACATTTGTCAATTTGTCAGACTTGAGTTTTGATTTTTCTCTAAAATTTTAACGTTATGGCTTTCACTGACAACTAAAAATGCTGTTTGTTACAAATACATTTTAGAAATACTGAAAGATTGATGGTTTAACACGTAACGTATTTGAAGATTTGGTATAGTTCCAACATTCAAATTTTATATTCAGACATATGTAATTATTTTTATGGTACACTTTGATGAAAGTTTTTTTGAATCATAGGTTAGAAGCCTTAAGCTGCGTTGACACGATTCAAGTGTACTTGGAACACAACTTGGACCCAGCACACTTGTAGAAGTGCACTTTGTCCAAGTTGGTTTCCACGGTTACAGTATATATGTCGCAGTCTTTTGCGATAATCTGTCTTTGTAGATAAAGCCTAGGCATAACCCAATATGCCGGCAAATACTATAATGAATTGAAATTATAAGTTTAGACTGATTAAACGCTGGCGTTATCTATAATGCCTGCAGCTAGCAGGCATATTCTATATTTATCGTATTTGATAAGCCAATCTTAGGCTTTACCGATTAAGCCTTCACTTTGTAAGTCAAATTCCATTTATAAAAATATTGAGCTGTAGGGAGGCTAGTGAGTATACAAAAGGGCACCTAATTTCTTGAAATATAAACAATTATAAACACAAGATATACATATTTCTTGAAATATACGCAGTCACAAATACAGAAAGCGTGGCATGACAATAACAAAAGTAACAATAAAAAATTTCATACATCAAAACATAATTAAAATGGTTAAGTAAAATGAAGTTGTGGTGAATAAGGTTATTCTAAAGTAAGTTTCCAGTTTAAAATGGTCATTACTTTGGAAAATTTTTAGATTCTACAAAAATAAAAACACCAATTTCTTCGTAAAGAAATGAGATTTTATCATAACATAACAAGAAGAAATAAAGAAAAAGTTAAATATGATCACCACCGTGTTGTTCTGGTCGTTCTTCTTTGTTATAAACGGCATTAATAAGTGCATTCCTATAAATGTTTTCAATGACATCTGATATCGATTGTTTCAGTTCCTCACGAGTAGTAGGTCTACTAAGAAATACCCTCTCTTTGAGGTAACCCCATAATACGTAGTTAGCCGGATTTATATCTGGTGACCTAGAAGCCCAATTGCTAGGAAAATACCTACCTACTAATTACACAGTTAAATAACATATCAATGAAAAAAAAATATCGAAAACATTCTAATCCCTCTTAAGGCAAAATGGTACCTATATGGAACCCAACTGTAAACTGGGAACTTACTTTAGAATAACCTTATACCAGTTGGAAAGTTTCAAGCCCGAACATAGGAAACTTGCGTTGAAAAGTACGTTTATGGAGATTGCCGCTCGCCATTTAAACATATAATAATGGTAATAGTCCTAGAGAAAGAAAAAAAAAAAGAAAGAAAAAATTGTGACCAATTTTGCCGCGCTAAAATTATTGCTGAATGTTAATAATTTGGTGAAAATTAAATTTTTGAATTTTACCTGAAAAATTTAATTTGTTAGTATGTTTGTTAGTATATTGTACCTTCAATTATTTTTTTAATTGAAATTAAAATTTATACGGCAGTAATTTTAGTGCGGTTATATTGGTCATAATATGTAAATCTTGGGCTATAATTGTTTATACTTCAAGAAATTAGGTGCCCTTTTGTACAACTACTACTCTCCCTAGAGCTCAATATTTCTATAAATGGAATTTGACTGACAAGCCGAAGGCTTAATCGGTAAAGCCTAAGATTGCCTTGTCAAATGCTATAATTATAGAATATGCCTGCCAGCTGCAGGCATTATAGATAACACCTGCATTTAATCAGTCTAAAGTTATAATTTCAATTCCTTATAGTATTTGCCGGCATAATAAGTTATGCCTAGGCTTTATCTATAAACACGGATTATCGCAAAAGACTGCGACATATTCAACTGGGTTGCTACGATCCAAGTATACTTGGATCTAGTATACTTTAATGCAGCGCGCGCATTATTTGGTCATTGCTGAAATGATTTTAACAATTCATCAAAGTTCATTTTAAGAGAAAAGTTACTTTCAAGTTGACTTGAACAGCAGCCAAGTTACATTGATCAAAGTGGAACTTCGTTGTTATTAAAAATGGCGTCAAGTAAGAACACGAGTAGTGGATCTCATGAAAGGAAAAATAAAAAAATGGGTAGGTAAATGGACTGATAGAGGAAAAGTAAGGCTTCACGCCTAAGGATCTAGCGCTGGACCCGAAACTTTTTTCTTTCATTTTCTATTTTTTTTTTGTGGAATTCGTGCTCCTGTATAAGTATATTCGCAACTACTTCCACACCTTGCAAAATCGAATCTGCCATCTTACTAAATGTTCAAGTTTCATCCTCTGCGTTCTTGACACCATTTGTTATCTAGGGCTGTAAATATCGAAATATCGATACGTATCGAAATATCGAATATCGATATACCGGCACGTATTGAAATATCGAATTACAGACTAACTAAAGATTCTATTTATTTATTTGTATTTATATGGTCGCAACTACTTCCACACCTTGCAAAATCGAATCTGCCATCTTACTAAATGTTCAAGTTTCATCCTCTGCGTTCTTGACACCATTTGTTATCTAGGGCTGTAAATATCGAAATATCGATACGTATCGAAATATCGGATGTCGATACGTATCGAAATATCGAATATCGATATACCGGCACGTATTGAAATATCGAATTACAGACTAACTAAAGATTCTATTTATTTATTTGTATTTATATGGTCGAATATTCGGCGTTATTATTTAAACTTATTCCAGCTCTATTTCTCATCTCGTATTCTTAAGTCTCTGTTCAATATTTCAATCTTATATTTCGAATCGTATCGATATATCGATACATATCGATTCGATATTTCGAAATATATCGATACGTATCGGTAGCCGATACTCGATACGTATCGATATTCGATATATCGATACGTATCGGTACCCGATACTCGATACATATCGATATTCGATATATCGATACGTATCGATACAGAAATCGTATCGAAATTCAATACACAATTTCCCGTATCGTCCACCTCTAGTTATCACATCAAAATACCACTTTGGTCAAAGTAAGTTGGCCGCCGCGCCGTCCTTCTCAATTTGGATGTAACTCTCCTGTTAAAGTAGATTTGTTAAGATGATCCAACCAGGATCTAAGTAATGCGTGCGCAGAATCAAAGTGCATTGATTCAAAGTACACTTGGATCGTGTCAATCCAGCTTTATCATGGATCGTACTTCTATACGGGTTTACCATATTTAGAGAGACAGCTAAATTTTACATCTTAATCTAAAAGAAAATATTCCATAAAGCCGTTAGTTTTGTGACACAGTTTTAATGCTGAAAAGCCCCCCAAAAATACTCAGAGCATGTACAGCATATAGAGACTTTTTCATTGGAACTTGAAAAAAGGTGGGGATAGGAGATATATGTTATGGAAAAAAAGGACGCAAAACGCAGGCGGTCGCTTTTTGACTTAGCGCCGCCTATTTCGCTTTATATTTAGGATCCAAAGCTCGTATGCGGTTGGGGGATTTAAGACTAGGTTATGCGCGGAGGTTTTCAACTAAAAACAAAACATAGGGTATTTGCGTATACAGGGTGAGTTTTTTTCGATGTTTAGCATTGGGATCTCGGAAACTAGCAGAGCTAGAGAGACGGTTAAATGGGGAAAGATTTGTAGTTTTAGGAGCCCAGTTTAATGCAGCTTTTGTTTTTTTCTTAAAGTTCATGGCTGGCTAGATATTTTGAAAAAACTGATTTTTTATAAATTCGTTAAATGCATATAGCTCGGTTATTCTTGATTTTAGAGAAAAGTTGCAAGACAAAAGTTGTACAGAACTATGTTCTTAATTAAACAGTCGAACTAAATTTTCCATGTAAACTCTTATTTTTCAGTTATGACATAAGCATCAGTTTTTTTAAATGGAAACCATAGTGGGCCATGAATGAAAAAGAAAGGCCTTTTTTTACCTTTTCAACGATGTAACATTCGATATGGTTATTTAAAAAAACGATGGAGATACGGCAGTTTTTCTCTTTCAAAATTGTTAATATGGTTGGCCATGGAAACAAAAGTTTATTGACAAATGCAAATTATAAACGATGAGCAAATAAAAATCAGATTAGAGTAGGCGGTGCAAAGAAAATGTGTATCTGTGATTAAATAAAAAGTACAGTTATCGTAGTAACAGCGAATCACAAGACTCTATTTTGAATTTTAACGTACCCTTAAATTTTAACAGCCTGTTAATAAGTTACAGAATAGCCCTTAATGACGGACGTTCTACTAGGAAAGCAGTAAATTAGATTTTAAAGAGGTGTAATTTATGTATTGCAAATAATGGTGGTCTTTTCGAACATCTTTAGAAATATTTTTAGTTTATTTTTGTTCTCGATAGTTTAGATTTGTTAAAAAGGCTTCGGATTAGCAATATGAAGGTCAAGTCCTACTCTCCGACGCTGGTATACTTGCAGTTGTTCATCCGGTTCTTTTCAGAACCACAAGAATGATCTTCCAAGGTTTCGCTGCTTCGTGTTTGTAAACTATAAAATAATTTATACGTACGAATTATTGGTTTTGTATTTCAATGTTTCACATAGCTGTTTGATATTTAACAGTATTTTGAGTTGGTGATGAAAATGAACCCTATCTCAACAAAAAGACGTCATAAAGTGAGTGTTTACAGAAAAGAGTTGACATTAAAATCAATGTTAAAAATTTCCAAAATTGAAGAAAACATGAAATTATAGTAATACTGATGTTTTGAGGTTGAAGGTTCTCCTAGGAGGCTATTGAAATATTGAACCATTGTTGGTATTAGAGTTTTGATTCTGAAACGTATGTAAAAATGCAAAAGTGCAATGTTTGTGATTAACTGAATTAATGTAATACATTCATGGACTGTCAAATGTATTGACCTTTTATTTAATCACAGACATACATTTTTTTTGCAGCGCCTACTCTAATCTGATTTTTATTTGCTCACCATTTATAACTTGCATTTGTCAATAAACTTTTGTTTCCATGGCCAACAATATTAACAATTTTTAAAAAGAAAAACTGCCGTATCTCCGTCGTTTTTTAAAATAACCATATCGAATATTACATCGTTGAAAAGGTAAAAAAAAGGCCTTTCTTTTTCATTCATGGTCTACTATGGTTTCCATTTAAAAAAACTGATGTTTATGTCACAACTGAAAAATAAGAGCTTATATGGAAAATTTAGTTCGACTGTTTAATTAAGAACATAATTCTGTACAGCTTTTGTCTTGCAACTTTTCTCTAAAATCAAGAATAACCGAGCTATATGCATTTAACGAATTTATAAAAAATCAGTTTTTTCTAAATATCTAGTCAGCCATGAACTTTAAGAAAAAAACAAAAGCTGCATTAAACTGGGCTCCTAAAACTACAAATCTTTCCCCATTTAACCGTCTCTCTAGCTCTGCTAGTTTCCGAGATCCCAATGCTAAACATCGAAAAAAACTCACCCTGTATATTGTATGTACCTCAACTGTATAGAATAATTTATTGTTCTGCAGTCGCCGCTAGAAGATCTAGCGCCAGAGGCCCAATTCTTGAAATCATTCGACATCATGTCGTATGCTACATGACGTCAAAATGACGCAATTCTCGAACGATTTGTATGGTAGTTTTGTATGAGAGTCTACGTCATTTTGACGTCATGTCGCATACGACATTTATCGAATGATTTCAAGAATTGGGCCCCTGCGTTCGAATTTGAATCAAGCGTCTCTTCTCAACAGATCCTGTTGGGAGTAAAAATATACCTGTTACACATGAAATAACATATAGGGTGTCCCTTAAATGCCTTTAAAGCTTTACTCTACGGGCACTGAAGACAAAACTGCAAAAAAATTGTCCCCTGAATTTTAGTTTTCTTGTAAAAATCACCCCAAAGAAGGGGCGATTTTCAATATGCCTTTTAAGCAAATACGTACTTCATTGAAGTTCTCGTAACCATTTTCATAAAGTACTGTATTTAAAGTATGAACTTTAACGCTCTTGTACAAGAAAACTCTGCTCAAGAGTCAGAGAACATTTTTTTTGCAGTTTTGTCTTCAATGCCTGTACAGGGAGCGCATTTGAGGGACACCTGTATACAGATTACAAGAATATTCATAACAATATTCATAAAAAAAATTAATAAAATAAATTGTATCAAAAAAACAGTACTTTTCCAGTTTTCATACATACAAAATCCACAAATAAATTTTCAATATCCAAATTATCTAAAATCTTATGATCAGTCATAACAACGGATAAATTGCTTGGCTTGTATTGAACTATGCTGAACTATTTATTTTAATTTTGAAAATTACTTCCCCAGATGCAACTGATTAGTGATTACCATAATGTGAGTAAAATCCTTAATGCAATTGCTGTTTTAGGAAAAATATAAAAAAAAATAATTTTTAAAAAGATACTATAAAATGCCGTGAGGTTCTTGCAGGGGATTTTGTGAAAAATGCATTTTTAGAGATTATGCTTCATTAACGTCTATATTGGTCTCAATTCTGTAATTATCTTTAAGTTTCATGAGTAAATCTTTACACTTTTGTAAAAATTCAGAAGAATCAATTAACACGTTACTAAACTCAAACTCAACTTTATTACATACATAGCCATTTTTACATGGATGTACAAGTCAAATCTATGATAATTTAACAATAAGTCAAATATCGCCCATGAACATACAGTTAAAACTCGCTATCTAATCTATCCTCTAGAAATTCATTAATGGAGTAATAGCATTTTTTACAGAGTAAATTTTTGATCCTTTTTTTTAAATATCTCAAGTTTCTCTGATATTATTGTACTAGGCAATTTGTTAAATAATCCAAATATGTCATCAAAAATGTTTGATTATTCCAATCTATTAATTAAAGACGAAGACATATCAGAATAACTACCCTAAGGCCTCCCTGATAAGCTCATAGAGAGCTTGGCACATGTATGGTGTAAGAACAAAAAAAGAAGCCAAAGTTTCATCTAAATTCTGTAAAAAAAGTCTATTTCAAAATTTAATTTAGATTCATAACAACTTCATTTCGCTCTTCATGAACAAAACATTTTCGCCTTCTTCGTGAACTAACATTTTTAATCCTCGGAACAATTGGTTCAACATTAAACTTGCAATTTGCAATTTTGTAATCACCTTCTACATCTATTAAGAAAAAAACTAAAGACATAACCGATAAATTTGAATCTTAGAACTAAATCCATGAGAAGATATACGAGAAGCTTCTTTACTACATCAAAAAGTAACTAATGAACCACAAACATTTAATAAATATATAAAAGTGGCATTTTTAAAGTCTAACTTGTAAAACACTCATTAAATATTTTAACAATACTAGACAGCGCTTCATGAATCTCAGTCAAACTGCTAGTAGCGATTCTAGTATAAATATTCTGCAGCATTTTTATATGGAAGATTTAGGTTTTGAGTTATGCTGCAACACCAATCAATATATTTTAATGCATACATAAATTCTGCAAAAGAAACGGTTGCAACATCTACACAAAAAAAATACGTGCCGAGCTAGGTATCTGATTGGGTTTTAAGTCTGTAAAACGCTGAAAACACCTAATTGCAATCAATAAAATCCACCGACCAATATTCAATGGTAGTAGGAAACGAAGATTTGAATGTGTAGTTATTTTCGTAAGTAATTCACAATATTTTTGATGAGCGAGTATGTCTATTTTAAATCGATTTGATCAGTTGTCAATAAAATCGACGGCCAAACTCATCAGTGATAGGTGACGTTGTTACAGTTCATGAAGATTGGGATGGCTTAGGCAGTAAATTATTGCAATATTAAATTTTTCTAAACTCCGAAATCAGTTAACTTGAAGGTTTCCAAAGACGTGTCCATCTTCTCTTTAACTTGGTTCTGCTCCTACAGCGGCGAGGTCCACAACGTCAGCAACTAGAAGAATAGTAGTAGCAGCCCCGAAGAAGTTCTTTTGGAAAAAGGAATGAAACAGTAGCAAAAGAATAATTGACGCGCTACCACCGCAAGCCATATAGACTGAAATCAGTTTATTACTTACCTCTGTATATTTTAACCATGTTTAAGAAGAGCATAAATCTTTGTGTAGAAAAAGAAGAAAAGAGCAAAAATGTGATATTTGTGTTTGTTTCAGTTACCCGGAATAATTTTATTTCAAACGAAAACATTCGGTTTATATGTACGAGGACCTTTCAACAGAGACTAGGATTGAATTTATTACGGTCCTATGCGATGAGCTACAAAACGCTAAAAAGCAGAAAATATTGTCCAAGTAGGCTTTGCAGAATGACAGTTATCACATATGCTGTGTTCGAAAATTATACGTCGGACGAATCTGAAGCATATGATCTCATCTTTCTCACTCATGATTTTTAACATATTTTGTATCTCGCTCATCCGTTTAAAAAATCTTGTGTTTATATTATTCCCATGACAACTGCCGATCTTTTCACATCCCACATTTAAGTAGGATGTGAAAAGATCGCCAGTTGTCATGGGAATAATATAAACACAAGATTTTTTAAACGGATGAGCGAGATACAAAATATGTTAAAAATCGTGAGTGAGAAAGATGAGATCATACGCTGCAGATACATCCGACGTCTAATTTTCGAACGCAACAATAATAGGTAATCATTTGAATTTGACAGAGCTCGAAAGTTCTGGGATTGTTATTGCTCCTCTAAAAACCGTGATGGATGAAACGAAAGAGCAAAGATATGCGATCGAATTTTGTGTTAGTCTGGGAAACCCGCAACGGAAACTTTTTTCCTGATTAAGACGGGTTTTGGAGAATCGTCTTCTGGTTTTCGACACCATAAAGAATTTTCAGATAGTCGGAGAAGTTGCGAGTTGCAAATTTCAATTATTACGCTAACTGAAGAAACCACCAACACTGGAGCAGTAACATTCTTGAAACATCTGTTGAAATATCTCTTGCACAAACATTTAAACATGCCTATAGTTTGTGCTCGCTGGATTCCGCGTTTACTAACACCTTAATGGAGTAGTGGTTTCTGTGTACTGGCAACAGTCTGTTCAAGAAGAAGGTGAAGAACGGTGGAAGACGATTATTAGTGCGGATGAAACTTGGGTGTACTGGTGTGATCCGAAGATGAAGCAGCAGAGCACACAATGGGTAGAAAATGGAGGACCATCACTAAAAAAAAGCACATGCGCAAAAATCTGCAACTAAAGCTCATTATTTGATTACAAGGAGATGGCGCATACTATACATGGTATTATAAGTAGTAACCGCTAATTATTATAAAGAAGTTTTACGTCTGTTAATGAAGGATTTCATCCCGAAAAAAGACCTGACCTAATTGGAAGGCGGAAAATTTAGCACGATAAAGCTCGTTCGCACTTGGCTAATGTTGTGACAGAATTTTTGGACAGAAAAAATATCAGCTGTGTACCGCATCCTCCGTATAGTCCTGATGAGACGTCGATCTGTTCCCTCAAGCAAAAATGGACCTTAAAGGACGGCGATTTCAAACAGAATTGAATGCTGTGAAGGTTTTACAGGCGATTTTGAGGAAGCTCTCAAAGAACGGCTTCCGTCATTTCTTTGAACATGGCACCACCGGCACCATTGCATTGTTGTTTACAATTTATAAAGATTCGGCAGGACTAGTCCTAGTTTTTATTGAAAGGTCCTCGTAGATAGAAATTTAAGAATGGTTTCTGTAGCGTAGCAAGCAAAACCTCCTAGATCAATTTCTATATTCCGCACCTCGCTTATTTCTAGAGATTTTACTGCATATTTTGAAACGTTGTAAAATATTAGTAAACTGAATAAGTAAAATCGATACGATGTAGCCTGCGGAACTCTTCTATTTTTAATACAATCGTTTTTTATCAAAAAGTCCAAAATGTCTTTCAGTTCTGAGTGGCTATGTAGACTTAAATGCGCTGTAAGTCAAAGTTAATTCAAACTAAAACATTTCTTTCCAGAGGTAGTAATAATTTTGAATCATCATAATACATGTCATCAAATGAAGTCAGTGACGACGTAAGTTTTACAATTCACCGCAGTCAAGGGATTAAACATTTTTGGATACTCTTTATAAATAGGGAAGTTTAAAAATAAAGAATGGACTTTATTTCTCACTATTGTATTTTTTAAACATACATTACTTCTTTACTCTATAAAACAATAAAAACAAGATAATTAGACGAATTGTCTGTAAATCGCTTATCTCTTAAATTTCAAGGAACTTTTAACACTTAACATCAATAAAATTTCATCACTAACAACATCCACGAAGAGGCCAGCTCCTCGCTTTCGAAAACAATAATTCCATAACACCTACCGATAAATTAAGATCGTTACAGTAAGTTATGTACAGTACTTATGAAGAATAGGTCCCACAATGACGACGTTTGATTTTTCTGAAACCACATTTAGAATGAAAGTTCACCTAATGTATGCTCTTAGAATTATCTCGACTGGGAAGTTTAATTAATAATTAGTGCTTCAATGAATATGAATGAATATGAAACAATTTGTTTGTATGAATAATTTCTTAAACAAAGTATTTACTAGAACAATGATTGCTATTTTTTATACTGCTCAAGACGATTAGGGGATCATATTATATTACACCAGGTCTCTAGTCAAATGGATTCTTTGTAAACTTTATCAAATCTGCAAGGGTGTTCCAGGAAGATGCGTAGTTGCACTGAAATGGTATGCTGTAAACATTTCAATGACGCGAGATTGTTTTTCAAAAAGTATGAGGAACAATCTCTCAGTCACTCATCAACAATTTTATTCCTTTCTATACCATTGAGGTTTGACAAGATTTGATATTATTATAATTTCTCTGATATAATAACCATATCCCCTAAATATTTTGGTCAGTATATTTACAAACTGAGTTATATTTTATATAACAGAAAAATAACGCACCGCTTTTTCCTAGGTATTAAAAGCATTTAAATAAATGAGACTGACTACTTAATAGTGAATTACTTTATCGTAAATATTCATGGGCTGCCTCTGATTCTCAATGGTTACCAAACATGATGTGTTTATCTTCCTTAAGTGCAAATTACAAAATTTTCACATATTCCGTTTCGTATTTCCGCGTACGTCGTTTATAAAACCGATTAAATTATCATTGGAAATTCACCTTGAAATCGTCAACAAACACTAATTTCATTCAAAGAAATAAAACAACCAATATCCAGCATTGAACAGCATAAACGCAACCGGAAACACGATCCTGGAATACTTATCGATAATATTTACATCTTTAATTTTTGGCATTGATGCCCTTATCACGGACGCCCCCTTTTTGATGGCGTGTAGAACTTTTGGTCTGTGAAGAAGGTTTCCTGCAAAGTTTCAGATTCTTGATGGAGACTTATGAATTAAAATAATAAATACCTTTGGGACCCCTAAAACGAAGTCCGGGCGTCCTTGGACTGATATTATAACCGGCAGTTCTTGATATGCGAAAACTCGGAGGAAATTTGGAAAGGTCAACATCTCCACGTGCGTTCGATTTCATGTTGTTTCTGTTCCTTATCGACGGGATGGGACTTAATCGTATGTCCTGTAACTCGATGATATCTTCACTGGGTGTATGTAGATTCGACTCATTCGATTTGGTCCCTAATATGAAATTGAACACCAACATATGACAAGCAATTTTAATTTATTTTAAAACACTTGAAATTATTATTATTCTTTTTTTTTGGTGTTAAGGAAAGTTAAGTTTAACACTATACACTGAAAAAAATAAGTCTTTGTAGTTAATGAATATTCTTTAATTGAAAGAAACCGTTGCTTTCAATAGTAGCAAAGATATATTTCTTTCGGGATAAAATATTTTCTTGGCGATAAAATATTATTTTCAAGTGAATAAGTAGCTTTTTTAACAGAAATAAGATATATTCTAATGAAGCAATATTTATTTCACTGAAATACAAAATGTCAAAGATGCAAATACAAAGATACAAGAAAGATTCTTTTCCTCAGTTTCATTATTGATAGTGACTTGCTATATTGCGTCATACACTATGAGTAAACAAACAAGTATTTCTCGGAAAATTAGTTAAAATGATGATTGAAGTTAAAATGTAAGTGCTGAAATCATAAATTAAAACTTCAGATGCAGACCTTGGTAGTTAATCATTCCTGTCGTCTAAAAAAATCTAAAAATGTATTAGTCTAGAAAGTGAAAGTGTTTGCATTTTTTCTTTCAGTGTGTAATTCTACACTTTAAACTTTGCGAAAAATTCAGTTTATTTAATGTTTCGCTTTCTTACAGAAAGGAAATCAAATATTTAATTACGATTATGTATTTGATTGAGCTTAAAATTCGTGTTGCCATAGAAATCAAATTATTAAACCATGGCAACGCGAATCAAAAGACAAAGGTTACGCGCTGAACCTGGAAGAATTTCATGTTTATACACTTATGTACAGTTGCGGACAGAAAATTTCGGATGTTACTGTCATTCATCTGACGTATTCATATAGGAATTTCTTAACTTTTACGTCAGTGCAATGACAGTGACATCCTAAATTTTCTGTCCGCAACTGTACGTTTTTGAAGAATATACAAATTAATTTCTCCGTAACGAATAACGTAGCGTGTGACCAATCATCAGTACATAGAAATGCATTGTATCTAGGTACTGATTGGTCAAAATGTAATCACTTAACGATTGAAGTTATTTAACAATGTCGTTATAAGTTTCAGAACAAGGGGCGGATAATTTTGGAAGGGAGTTACATTTTCTAAATTCAAAAAGTTTTTTAATTTTATTTACAGAAGTTGACAGTATTACTGTCGAAGTATGTAGGTATTTAGATTTTATAATTATATAATTCTTGAATTAG
Organism: Dorcus parallelipipedus; assembly: GCA_958336345.1. Lineage (NCBI taxonomy): Eukaryota > Metazoa > Arthropoda > Insecta > Coleoptera > Lucanidae > Dorcus > Dorcus parallelipipedus. Next base: position 35,048,791 of record OY284481.1, on the reverse strand, counting down.
CATTAAGAACAACCAAACGTCATATACTTTACCTGATCTCTTCTCTTCGTCTTTGGATTTTTTACTCTTCTTTTTTGCTCTGGCGCCCCAATACGTATAATTAACGGCTGCGTATTCAAGTAAAGCAGCAAATACGAATACGAAACACATCACCAAGTATATATCAATGGCTTTCACATAACTTATTCTAGGCAGGGAACTTCTAACACCGGTACTTATTGTTGTCATAGTTAGAACAGTTGTGATACCTGTAAGGATCTTACAATCAGCGATGAATTAAAGAATGTTTTTAAAGGCGAGTTCCAACCTAGTGCAACTCTGGCGCTCGTGGCTTCGTGGTTTATCCAAAACGACACCCAAGACAGCATCACGATGAGAATGCTGGGCAAATAAGTTTGGAAAACGAAGTAACCTATATTGCGCTGTAGCTTGAAAGACAGAGAGAGTCTTTGATAGATGCCGGTGGCGAGTTCTTCCTTGCGGTCATTCGTTTCGTACCCTATAATTGTGAATTGGGGTAGCTCGGCTTCTTCTACCCCTCGAACCGGAGTGTCTTTCCAGTACATGACTACATCTTTTACTGTATATCCATCTATAAAGATAGAATTCATTCAAGTTATTTCGTACAGCAGACACGTTTAGTTTTGAAATTTTAAATTTCTTTGGCAGTCTGTTTAACTTTAATGTAATTACGTCACAATTTTCTTAAGCAAAAATGAAGTATTTTTCTATTTTGCCTCCTAAAATTATGAAGTCTTTTTTTATATGTACTTACAACTTTCTATTTCGACAGTACAATTTTGGGAATCCAAAGGATAATAGTGAAGGTCCATCATACAGGCCAACGTAGTCGTGAAACGCATGCCGTATGTAATCGCCCCATCCCCGTTGAGCCGGACTAATTTATTGCGTTCCGTGACATCATGTAGAAAACTGAAATCAAAATACAGTGGAAGATATTTGAAAGGAGGAAATAGGGCGGCCGTTAGTTAACCAAGTTAATCAGTGTCTAAAGAAGCGATCCTTACGCTGGATTTCACAAACGTCACTTAACTTTAATCATCGATTAAGAATATTCATTCCTATACCTTCAACACATGTAACCATGGCAACGTTTACTTTTAACGGATGATTAAATTTAAGTAACGTTTGTGAAATCCGCCATTAGACTTGTGTCGTGATTTTCATGTTAGTCGTCTACTGAAAATTACAAAAAGAAAAAAAAACATCTGAACACTGCGATTTACTTTCCTTTAGACCTGTATCCTCCAAATTGAATCTAGCATCTTTTGTTTTATAACAAAACAATTCAATAACAATTCTCGAAAAAAAGAAAAACAAATTTTGTTTATACAGAATTTGTCCAGGAAATTTAAAGACTCTCTTTATAATATATTTAGTATGTTCGCTTCTCTAAGTGCATGAAACGAACATCGAAGATGCCGACATAGAATAACTTTATTTTATTGTTTCTATTGGATACTTTTGGATGGATACTTTTTTTTTAACTGAGTATACATGGTGTCCCTTAAATATCTTTAAAGCTCCAGGTAAAGTTTTCCTCTACGGATACTGAATGCAAAACTGCAAAAAAAATTGTCCTCGGACTTTTAGTTTTCTTGTACGAGAGTGTTAAAATTCACACCTTTAACGTCGAATTTTATGAAAACTATTACGAGAACTTAAATGAAGCACATATTAACTTAAAAGACATGTCGAAATTAAGAAGAAACGTGAATTGAAATATAAATTTGAGATTCAGTTCTTCTTTTGGGCGTACTGATAAAAATAAAACCTTTGGTCAAATTGTAATTTTTAAGGTTTGATTTTGACAACGCAGATACTTGTCATTGTGATACTTAAATAATTCATTGTGATAATAATTGACAACTGTCAAGCTGACAAGCAAATTAAAGGCGATTTTTCGCGACATACCGGTATCATTGTGTTACAACACTTTAACATACCGCTCCATTTTAGCAAATCATACCACTGAAGGAGAGCATAGTATGACGTACATTATGACGTAGTCACATACTTACTGCATGTAACCGTAGGTAACCCAGAGCGCAAGCTGCGTTATCTGCGATATGTATGTTATGTTACGTTATACATCTATAACTATAAATTTGCAACAAAATATGTAATTATTATAAAAGATCGGAGAATTGTGGAAAACAAAAGTAAACATTTCGCTGTACGTTGACAGTTGCTTCAGATTTCGTATTCTCATATAGTAACCGGACCGTTTTAGCGAGAAACACGGTATCATGTAAAATGTTTTAAAAATTAGAGTGGGATATAAAGCAACAAGGTAACAAAATGTAAATTAATTTAACCATACCGGTATGTTCTGGTATGTCGCGATAAATCGCCTTAAATTTTACATTAAAGCGCACATTAAAAAAACTGATGTGAAGTTAGCAATAGATTCCAGCTATAAAAATCGTAAACTTTATCACCGGACGACATAAACGTAAATCGCACGTGGGCATTATTTCAGAAATTCCAGCATTTATTCCTCAATACTAACACAAAAGTAGAGCCTCTTTTTCCCAAAATTACTTAAAATAAATAGAGAATTTATTTAGTTCGCCAATAAACTAACAATAAGTATAAAGTAACACCGCTCTGACAGTAAAAGGGTTATTGCTGGGGTAGTTGACATGAAAAATTTTGAAAAGTTTCTTCGGGACCTTAATTCCCAAAGGCTTTTACGCAACATAAAGAAATTGCGATGTAACCCCCCTAGTTTATTTTTTTTTAAATCTCAAACATTCGCGTGGGTATATTTCACAGTGTTCTGTCAATCTGTCATCGATAAAATCAATTTCCTACTTTTACTGCCCAGTTGACAATATAAAATTCCTGGCGGCAAATTCAAAGTTGGTTCGAATTCTGATAATTTCTTCAGATGCTACAGACGCTGCGTAAAATCTGGAAAACTAATGACAAAATCATTTCACAGTATGTTCTAACAGAACCAATAATGCGCCTATTGCAAATTGGTTTGGCGTCGTGAAAAATAATATTTTAGGAACTATGTAATTGTTCAGAGAGGTGTTAACATTTTTAAAGAAATTTTCCAAAAATGTTCATGTCAACTACCCTGAAATAAACTTTTATTGACAGAACGCTGTGTAATATACCCACGTGAAAGTTTGAGATTTTTTAAAAAATAAACTGGGAGGGGTTACATCGCAATTTTTTTATATGTTGCGTAAAAGTCTTTGGGAATTAACGTCCTGAAGAAATTTTCCAAAAATTTTCATGTCAACTACCCCGAAATAAACTTTTATTGACAGGACGCTGTGAAATATACGCACGCGAAAGTTTGAGATTTTTAAAAAAATAAACTGGGTGTGGTTACATCGCAATTTTTTTATATGTTGCGTAAAAGTCTTTGGGAATTAACGTCCTGAAGAAATTTTCCAAAAATTTTCATGTCAACTACCCCGAAATAAACTTTTATTGACAGAACGCTGTAAAATATACGCACGCGAAAGTTTGAGATTTTTTAAAAAATAAACTGGGTGTGGTTACATCGCAATTTTTTGTATGTTGCGTAAAATCCTTTCGGAATTAACGTCCTCAAAAAATTTTCCAAAAATTTTCATGTCAACTACCCCGAAATAAACTTTTATTGACAGAACGCTGTGAAATATACGCACGCGAAAGTTTGAGATTTTTTAAAAAATAAACGGTGTGGTTACATCGCAATTTTTTATATGTTGCGTAAAAACCTTTCGGAATTAACGTCCTGAAAAAATTTTCCAAAAATTTTCATGTCAACTACCCCGAAATAAACTTTTATTGACAGAACGCTGTGAAATATACGCACGCGAAAGTTTGAGATTTTTTAAAAAATAAACTAGGAGGGGTTACATCGCAATTTTTTTATATGTTGCGTAAAAACCTTTGGGGATTAAAGTCCTAAAGAAATTTTCTAAACATTTTCATGTCAACTACCCGGAAATAAATTTTTATTGACAGAACGCTGTCAAATATACGCACGCGAAAGTTTGAGATTTTTAAAAAAATAAACTAGGAAGGGTTACATCGCAATTTTTTTATATATTGCGTAAAAACCTTTGGGACTTAACGTCCTGAAGAAATTTTCCAAAAATTTTCATGTCAACTACCCATCAATAACCCTTTTATTGTCAAAACGCTATTTTTTTATGACGAACTAAATAAATTCTATATTTATTTTAAGTAATTCTGAGAAAAAGAGGTTCTACTTCTGTGTTAGTAATAAGGAATAATTGCTGAAATTTATGAAATAATTCCTAGGTGCGATTTACGTCTATGTCGTTCGGTGATAAAAGGCGATTTTTCGCGACATGCCAGAACATACCGGTATGGTTAAATTAGGTTACATTTTGTTACCTTGTTGCTTTATATCCCACTCTAATTTTTAAAACATTCTACATGATACCGTGTTTCTCGCTAAAAAGGTCCGGTTACTATATGAGAACACGAAATCTGAAGCAACTGTCAACGTACAGCGAAATGTTGACTTTTGATTTCCACAATTCTCCGATCATTTATAATAATTACATATTTTGTTACAAATTTATAGTTATAGATGTATAACGTAACGTAACATACATACCGTAGGTAACACAGCTTGCGCTTTGGGTTACCTACAGTTACATGCAGTAAGTATTTTAACTACGCCATAATATACGTCATACTATGCTCTCCTCCAGTGGTATCATTCGCTAAAATGGAGTGGTATGTTAAAGTGTTGTAACACAATCATACCGGTATGTCGTCAAAAATTGCCTTTTGTTTACGATTTTTATTGCTGGAATTCTATTGCTAACTTCACATCGGTATTAAAAAAGCATACACGTAAAGCAACTTGGTTTTACTTGAAATTATTTTTTTTCCTACACTATTAGAAAATTCAATTTTACCGCCTCATCAGAGAGGAGAAAGCAAACGTTTCCACGGCTAGCCCGGCAAAACGTAAATGCCTAGCCGAAAAAATAATTGACGAAGCTTTACCACTAGGTGGCGCAACAATAATTTCTGGAATGCATTCTCATCGACATCAAAAAATTAACAAACGTAAGTTTTTTTTATTTAATTCCACTTGTATTTAGTTTTAAAAAGGATTAATTATCAAGAGAAAAAATCAACTCGGTAGCGATGGGATTCGAACCCATGCCTCCGAAGAGACTGGTGTATGAAACCAGCGCCTTGGCCACGCTTAAAGCCCACGCGTGGGTTATTCTGTATTACACGGTTTAAGACGGAGTGACGCATATTAAACCCATTACAGGGCCAACGTGGTTTCGTGTAGATGGAGTTGTGAGTCAAACACAGTTTCGTGGGTCGTGGGTTTCTTTTATGTTGTATGGAACTTGATTTTTTAGAAAACGGTAATGGAAAAACTACATAATTGAAATAGTTAAATACGCTCTCTGGAATTTCACTACATAGGTATTTGAAACTCTCCATGACATGTCTTTTTCGTAAATATGCAGTTGTGTTACTTTTCTTTCTTTTTCTGTTGATTAAATGCAGTAAAATACCTAAATCTTTCTTCGTTCTCAGATTCAGATTCTTAAATCGAGAAGTTTTTGTTGCTCGCTTGTAGTTATTTTGGAACATGGAACTAGTTTGGGTCTGGGCTGTGTTCAATATGCGCTACCTTTCAAATATAGTGTGCTTGGGCTAGATCTGGGCTGTGCATGTGATGTGCCTGGGCTGGGTTCAATATGCGGCGGCCCTAATACACACAGTGTGTTTTAAAACATCTATAATAATTTTAATAGTAACTCAATTTTAATACTTTTACTTCAAAAAAAAGAACGTCTGTGTGATATTAACAAAATTAATTATGTTGTGTAGGAAAAAAAATAATGTGTAAACCATGGCGGTAAAGTAGTTTTCGAGGTCTCGAGAAGTGGCCAGGTTCGGCTGCGCCTCGTCTTCTCTCGACCTGAAAAACAAGCACTTTACCGTCTCGGTCTACAATAGGTGTCTTCTTTCGATCTGAACGAGGTGAATTCGTTCAACTGAATAAACTGAAAGTGAATAAATATTCAGTTCACTTTCACTTTCGAACTGATCGGGAAAATTATTTGTGCAGTAAAAACTGAATGTAATCATTTATTTCACAAGAGTGGGGGAACTGAACGCAAACGAAAAAATACGATCAAATTGAATATTTTCACTTTTACTGATCGCATTCACTTCGTTCACATCGAAAGAATACAGCTAATCAGGCCTATTCTGTAACTTTTTTTGAATCGAATCGGAATCTATGACAGAAATCGGAATGTTTTTAAATGAAAATATTAAACTTCTATTGTATTTCTTGAATATGGTCTCTGGTATTCCGTAAAGAAAGTAGAAGGAATCAGCTATTTAACATTCTATAAAACCTTTTAATATAGAAATCGAACAGAATTACGGCTTACTAATTCCACTACATTACGATCTGATCTGTCAAATTCATTGATTTCGATTCGATTCGAGTTACAGAATAGGGGAGAATATACTATAGTTTTATAAGTCAAAATAATTGTCAAAGTGACAGACCGACATTAACATGCAACATTTAAGCGTTGTCCAAAAAACGCTAATAATTACATTTATTGAAAAAGGGTATAGTCAGTAAGAAGATTAGCTGAAAGATTTGGGTTGAATAAAATATTAAATTAAAACAAATTTAAGGTATATTTTCGCGTTGAAAGCAATTCATAGAATGGTTTGAATCGTATTAGCTTCTGACGTCACCATTTGAAAAGGTCGCGAAAACGCAATGTTTTGAACATTCAATCTATCAATGTCAGCTGTTATTTGCACTGCATAAAACATGATATAGTAAAACAGTTCACTTTTCTTCAAATTAAATTGTAAACATTGCATTCTGCACTGAAAAAATGGGTATTGAGACGTTGATACCATGTTGATACAAAAAAATATCAGAGATGTCAAGTTCTCACCACCCATACGTTTTAAAAATATCACCACAGAACGTTTCAAAACAGAATGAGTGCGGTTCAAAACATTCGTCATTTGACGTCACCGTTTCAACGCGGAAATGTAAATGTTTTAAAACAGTCGAAACTGTTTCAAACCGCTGCATCGCAAAAATATGGCTTTTAGTTTTATCTTGACTCCTAAAAATGAAAGTACTATGTCTTAAGGGGTGGCTGTGGAAAAGAAAATTCATGTCTTAGCTCCATTCATGTACTTTAAATTGTCAGTTTTGGCATGTGTTTAGATGCCAAGCTACGACATGAGTTTTAATTTTCATGGCCAACCTTTATGGCATTTTAAAAAAAATACACCGTATAATTTTACATTGTGTCATTCTACATGATTTAATTGTTTATGTCAATCAGACAGAGATCGATTTACAATAGACTTAGGCTGCGCTCACACTTATGAAGCAAAACGTTTTGAAACAAAAAACACGCTAAAACAGTAACTGTTTTAGCATCTTTTAAACTGTTTTTTGTTTTGATATATCAGTGTGTGCCTGATTCTATTTAAAGCATGGAAAAGAAACGCTTATTAACAAAATTAGTCAAAAATGTTTTGTTTGAAAACGTTTTTGCTTCATCAGTGTGAGCGCAGCCTAATATTGCAAATATAACCTAAAGATTTGTATGCCTTTTTTTTAAAATTCGGCAACTGTACATTTTCTGTTCGTGTTTGGTTAGTTTGTATTTTCCTAGAGAAAGAAATTGACTTAATCAGTATTATCCACGAAAGTGGATAGGTCGTTGAAGTAGAATTGCCTGACCTCCAAGAAGTACAGATTTAACCGCACTGGATTTCTTTTTTTGGGGTTACTTGAAAAACATGGGTTAGCAACCCCTATCGAAAAAGGAAGAAGATCCAATACTACGTCATACGTCAAGCGACAACTACTCGTATTGCCGAAGAAATGCTCTAACGTGTTCAACAGCCAATATTCCAAGTGCAATCAAATTATGTTGGGAACAGAAATTTTGAACACATTATCTAAAATAAATATTGTTTAGTATGATTTCATTGATTAAAATTTATTTAATAACTTGCTTGGAGTTACATAAAGTAGCATCTACTCGTACAAAGAATTGAAATACAAATAAAATACATATATCAAATTTCTGAATTTTTGTTGTAGTCATGCTTTTAATTAATATTGAAAAATGTAAAGTACAAACTGATAACATGGTTACGTAATACAAATTTAAATTTAATTTTCGTGGTTTCTCTCTTTACCAGCTTACTAATGCAAATTTTCCTGAAATAAAAAGGCAATGTTGCTATGTCTCAAACTTTTAAATTGCTTCGTATGGAAAAAATGTGCCTGATGGGAAGTTCGTGTTAACAATTTGGGTACCTCTGCCACGTGTAGAATAAGGCTACCTGAAGCTAAAGAGGCATTTAAGGGACACCTGTAGAACTGGTTAATACAAACAAATTTTTCAAATAATTTTTTAAGAATTCAAAAAGAATGAAGATATTAAAAAGATCTTGCACTAAGATTGTGTCTAACTGAATAATGAAACAAAAACGTGTTAAATTTATTTACATTGTTTTAAGTTTTAACGGTCCAGATTTAGATTTTCAGAAAACTTTACATAAGGTTACATTTCCCTTATTTTTGAATTAAAAAAAGTTATTCTAAAAATTTATTATGAGTTGTCTACACAGTTCAAAATGTTTCGACTTAGGAATCACTCTGTATATAGAAGCGATGTATTTTAATTCTACACTGTGTTCTTCATAAAAATTATTAAGTTAAAGTAGGTAATTTGACGGTTATCAGAGAGAGAGAGATTAGAATTTTTAACTATAAGAATTCAATAATTTAATAAATTCTCTGCTGGATGTGCATTTTGGAAAACTAGGTTAAGCACGTCCTTTGATCGACCTGACATTAACCCGTTTTTCACCGCTTCACTTTCTTGAGCGCAATTAAATCCCCGGGAAAATAAAACAAACGACGCACCTATTTTTGTCGTTGGCGAAAAATGTGTCCGGCACCCATATTTTTTCAGCGAAGTCACCGGACAGTGTCAATATTTCTTCTTCGTTGCTGAAGGCCAATCTCTCATCCTTCCAGTATTGATTCAGGTACAGCGTTATCGTGTAATCCTAAAAATAAAATCAGTCGAATTAAATTTTATTGTACTGTTTTTATTGTATTTCTACTTATTAACACCTTAATGACTTATGACGGAATAACTCTAATAAAACTTGCTTCTGGTATTCATCGCATCAAAAACATTAGCAACTTTGATGCTTTATCTACTTAAAATTTCTGCTTTGCTCACATTACTTAATTATTTAGTTAATTTGTACACTTACATTACTAATGAATACGATCGCTAGATTAAAAAAGGGATGAGGAATGGGAGAAGCAATAAATTGAGTAATTGTTATAGATTACCTTAGTTCCTTGTAACCGCAATTAAATGTACTTTTAAATGTACTTTTTTTTTAATTACATTAAAGAAAAGCAATTATACAATAAGCTTAATCATTTTGTTAGTTTGTTTACACAAAATTTTGTAATGATGTGTACTACAATAACCCTGGCACACTTGAACACAAGATCTTTACTAAAGAGTTTTAATAGATTTAAAGACTATGTAGGTAAGTACGACATAGTTGCAGTTACCGAAACGTGGTTGAGTCCCAATATTCCCAATAACTTTGTCGACATTGATAACTATAAGTTCATTAGAAATGACAGAGCTACAAGGGGTGGCGGAGTGGGTTTATATATAAGATCACATCTTCCTTTCAATATAATTAACGCAGCGGTTGATATTGAACAACTTTGGGTACTTTTAAATTTTTAAAAATTTAAACTTGCAGTTGGAGTTCTTTATCGACCGCCTAATACTTGTTATACTGAATTTTTAGATAAGTTTGAATCCACACTTATAGAGATTTCCCCGCTAGTAGACGACATCATATTACGACATCAGATATCAACATTGACTGTCTTAATTTCCATTGTAGTATTACCTTTGATTTTAATAATATGTTAACTGGTGTTGGGCTTGAGCAAGTGATTAGTTTGCCAACTAGTATCACACAAACGTCATCAACCTTGATAGATGTTATTTTAACAACAAATGCTGGGAAAATTAAAACTACTGGTACTATTGATATACCTGATATTTCTGATCATCACCTAATCCACTGTGCCATGGAGGTGGAGACTACGAAATTTACTCCTCAGTTATTAACTTACCGTGACTATAAGTATTTTAAATATAATGATTTTAAGGCTCACTTATCTGCTATCCCTTGGCGAAATATTTATGACATGCTAGTCGTTGACTCCATGGTAGATTTTCTAAATAATGGTACTATTACACTTTTAAACTATCATGCACCTTTTAAAACTGTTAAAGTTTCTAAACCTCCATCTCCTTGGTTTACAGACGGAATAAGAGCCCTTATGAAAGATAGAGATCTGGCCTTAAATAATTAAAAAAAAACAAAAAATCCTTCTTTCTGGAATGAGTATAAAATTCTTCGTAACCTGACAACTACTACTATTAGGAAGGAAAAGAAAATCTATTTTGATAGTAAAATAAGAAAGAATAATAATATTTGGGATAACATTCATACTTTAAATATCACTAGTAAGCCAACAAAAAATACTTTACCGTGTTAGTTACAAGACGTTAACAAAATTAATGATCAATTTATAAACAGCATTCCTAATCACAATCCGGATGTAGACTTGTTATATTTTTACAAAACTAATCTAAAGGAAACGGTTACTTCTATTTTGGAATTCCGCCCTGTTACCGAAGATGATGTGTTCGAAATTTTTAAATCTATCAAAAGCAATGCATTAGGTTGTGACAACATAAGTTTAAAAATGCTCACGTTATGTGTTGCATTTTTACTTCCCATAATTACTCATTTGATCAATACATGCATATTAACTTGTACTTTTCCCTCGCTTTGGAAACAAGCCCTTGTCGTGCTCATTCCCAAGATTGCTAATCCCCTATCACTAGCTGACTTGCGACCAATTAGCATATTACCCTTACTTTCAAAGATCTTTGAAAAAGTTCTGGAGAAACAATTACGTAAAGATTTAGACAGTAATCAAATTTTACCAAATTTTCAATCTTGATTTAGACCTGGATCTAGTTGTAACTCGTGTCTAAATAAAAACCTGGTCAAGTAGGCTACATTTAGTAATTCTGTTATGTAAATGCAATGGATAAATTCTCGATCACAACCCACTTGACCAGGTTTTTATTTAGACGCTCGTTACAACTGCCCCAGCAAAAATATGTGATGATTTAATAAAGGGCACTGACAAAGGTTTAATCGCCATCTTAGTGCTGCTTGATTATTCGAAGGCATTTGATACTCTCAATCATGAATGTTGCTATCTAAGCTGCACTATGTTGGACTTGGATCAAATGCAATACTATTGTTACGTAGTTACCTAACAATTCGATATCAAGCAGTAAAAGTTGGCAATAATTTATTTGATTTTAAGCAAACTGTTACCGGCGTGCCACAGGGATCTATATTAGGTCCATTGCTGTATATTATTTATACTGGCTCCTTTTTTAAATCTTGTCAATCCTCTTTGGTCCATTTTTATGCAGATGATACGCAAGTGTACAAATCTTTTAAACCTGCAGAGCTAGCGGATGCTTGTGCTTCTATTAATGTCGACTTAAAAAACTTGTGTACAATCTCGCGTAAACACTGTCTTCACATAAATCCTAGTAAATCTAATTTTATTGTATTCGGGAAGAAGAACGACAGGGCTCGCATACTTGACCAGGTAGCAATCTTTCTTGATAATACCAAATTAGACACTAAAAATACTGTCAAAAATTTAGGCTTAACCATTGATCATACATTAAGATTCAAATCTTACATATTCAATTGCCTGCAAACCTCCTACTGTAACTTTAAAAAAAATTACGCTAATAAAGACATCCTCAATCGCAAAAGCAAAACAATTCTTTGTGATTCGCTAGTCTTATCTCGTTTAAACTTTGCTGATATGGTGTATGGCCCATGTCTTGATGCAGTAGATATTGCACAAGTTCAGAAGTTACAAAACTCATGTTTAAGATTGATATTTGGTATAAGGAAGTATGACCGTATCTCTCACAAACCAAATGAAGTTGACTGGTTGAAGATGGAAAATAGGCGGTTGCTGCACTCTGCATGTTTAATGAATAAAATCATTCAATCAACTCAAATACCTACATATCTCTTTGAAAAATTAACGTTCAGAACTGATGTTCATAATATGAATTTAAGATATAAAGGCTTACTTACGCCACCTCAACACTCTACCGAATTTTTTAAGCGATCCTTCAGTTATAACATCGTCAAAATTTATAACAATTTCTATAAAAGAACTGGGATTAAATTTTTACACTTTTAAAAAACATCTGCAAAAATTTTTAAAAGCATGTTGAGCAGGTTATTGCAGAACACGTTACATTGCATGTTCATGATTTGTTTTGTTTTCTTATTAGAATTTTTTATGTATAATTAGCTCATTCTCGAATCGTAATTTTAAGTTTATCCCAGAGGTTAAGTGGAAGAGTTGCATAATGCAGTAGAATCCAAAATAATAACATAGGGATGTGCCAACTAATAATGTGCACAAACTTTGTAACACATTAATATTTATTAAGGACAAATTTGAGTAGGTATAATAAGATAAATAAGTCAAATCAGTATCCAATTATACAGGGTGACTGATACATAAACGTATATCTTGGAGGGCATGTTAGTAGAGCTCAATTGCAACTGATTTAGCCAAATGTACATTGTAAAAAAGTCAATGTTGTAAATTCGATTAAATATTATTTTCTGACTTACTTGCGGTCGAGGAGATACGAAGACCAGAGCTGAGACGGTAGTGTTTTATTTCCAACAAACCATGCGTGTATATAAATTAACAAGAACTTATCCTAACAAAAACTTGTATATTCATTCTGACAGTCAACAATTTTTGAGATATTTTAATTTTTGTGTTTTCTTTGCAAGTCCACTACAAACTCTCACTAATATTTAAAATTAAAGAAAATAATAAAACTTTTTTGCAAGATTTAAGATGACACATTAACACATATTATGTATCAAAATGTTGTTAAACACTTCAACGAAAGAAAAATAGAAAATCTAAAACCTCCACTTGTAAAGGAAAACTTCGAACAATTAGTACATTCATATGTATTTATTTCGAAATTTTCATAGTACATTAAGGATACCAATGATTGTAAAGACTTCTTTGTTCTATTGCCTTTTAAAAGAGTTATAAAGGTTTACTATTTATCTTTCCACTAAGTACGTATCCAGGTTTTAACATTATTAGAAGCAATGAACGTCAGTAAATAAAGGTTAATTTTTTTTAGTTGTATTACGTATTCGTAAAGAAAATACAAAAATTAAAATATCTCAGCTAAATATATCGCTAAATCAGTTGCAACTGAACTCTACTAACACGCACCCTCCAAGATACACGTATCATTCACCCTGTAGTCTTATTTTTGTTTTCGTCTTGGTCATCAACCTCTGGAAGTCCTTTTTTTGAACCGGTGAAGTTTGGAATTGAGTTTAGAAAATGGTTTTTTGCGTGCATGAGCCTCTCATCCCAGTTCCATACACTTTTTGTTTTATTTGACAAATTCTTTTTGAATAGAAACTAACTTGAACCATCAAAGTCTTGAAAATAATTGAGGAAAATTTTACTTTTATCGTGATTAACATTTTTTCTAGAATGTTACCGGTGATGCCATTTTACCTCTCTTAGAGACACCGGAGAGATTATTTAAATACTGTGATTTTCAAGAAAAAGTAGTTCCTGACAGGCCAGTTCTGTTGGGGTTCCTTTAAGGTAGTTCCGAGTCTAACCATTCAACATGTTTTGAATCTCGTGAAAAAATCACAATCAATTTTCACAGTTTATTTCTCTTAAACAAAGAAGTAATTGATTTCACTTTGGAAAAACAAATAACAGAAATTAAGTGAAAAAATTTAATAATATGTCACGTCACCACAGTTAACAATACATTCCCTAACTCGCCGGGGCATGATCGATGAGGTATCTCATCCCAAGCTTGCTCTAGTTGACGACGCAGCTCCTACAAACTGTTTCATGTCGAGGAATGTGTCTTAAACGTCGACCCATGATATCCCACACAAGTTCTATGGGATTTAATTCCGGAGAACAAGCTGACCAAGGAAGAATTTCTGTCTCTGCTTGGTGCAGAAAGTTCCTAGACACTTGTGCGATATGGGGTCGGGCATTATCTTGCTGGAAAATTACTCTAGCGTGTTCGTTTATCAGAGGTAACAGAACGGATCTTAAGATCGATATATCGATGCGCATTTAATCTGCCTCTGATTAATACTAAAGGGGATCTGTATTCGATGCCTATGGAACCCCATATCATAACACCTGGCGTATAAGGCCGCCTAGGCCTCGCACAGCAAGTCCCACATTGCGTCTCTCACCATTACTGGACGGTATTTTGCCACAGACAAAGGCGGGATTCGTCAATGAAAATGACTTGATTCTATTTAGCGATCCATTGCTGCCTCTCTTTCACACAGTGTTACAGTTCGTTTTGCTTTATTGATTTTATTTTAGGGTATTTTTAAATTTCGTCTTCATTTAATGGTCTATTTGATAATAAACTCTAAAGTCCTGTTTTTGGCTGATCGCTCTACTCTGAATTCAAACTCTAAGAGCTACCTTTTTGTTTCCTTTCTCGTGCGTGTAGATTGGTTAATTTCGGACTTGGAAACGTGTTGGCGTTTGTTGAGTTGTTGACTCGAAAATAAAAATTAATAAAAAAATCGCCATTTTAGTGTACGTGACATTCCTGAGTGCAAGTCATTTTCGTTTGCTGTTGAAGCTGATTTGAGTGTTTCATCAAATGGATGTACTAAAAGTTTCATTTGGCCCTTACTTCTAAAGAAGGGCAAGTCGTACGGGGTAATTTTAAGTCGTACGGAGTAGTTTCTAGTCGTACAAGTTGTAAGGGGTAGATTCATCAGATTGCAGTTGGTGTTAGGAAGAAAACAGAAAAGTCGTATGGAAGACGACTAGTTCTTCTAATCACAAACATCACGAAGGTGCAGGTGTTCATGTAGGATCAAAACCCTCCCTCAAAGACTTCGATGCGGACATCGTGATTTGCGTCTTCAGACGACTCTGCTTAACGTCAAACACGGTATCGTACATTGCCCCTACATTACTTATTTAAACATCTTTTGTACTATATAAAGAAATGTCATCGATTTGAAAGTTATGTATTCGTTTATTTGAAGTCATAGATCTTTAAAATTAATAACCGCCTCCTACTGTCAAATGACAGATATCCATAATTTACCTTGTATAACTTCACTGTAAACCAAATAGGATATCCTTGCCGGTGACTACGCGTTACACGCGTGTTGTCAATTTTTAATTATTTATTTTAAATATTTATTGTACGATTGCGTGAACTTAAACCTTTTTCGAGTCAATCAATAAATGTCATATCGAATTGTCAAACCTTTATTGTAGAATTGACATATACAGGGTGGTTGTTATATATAATATATATACAGGGTGGTTGCTAACTATAATATATATACGGAATTTCATAATTGAGGGATAACCATATGCTACATTCACGTGTGTATTCCTAGCGGTTACACGAAATACCAATACCTGAAATAACTTTTACGCTAGGTGGCGCCCTCTTTCTTAATTAACAACTAGGTAACGAGCTACCGACGATCCTATTGTGTATCCCCACCCCCATCTCCACTGAGCTGGGTATAATTTCAGGTAGGTTGTTCATAAATGCAAAGGGGTCTCCCTCGACTTTCGTAAATCATTAAAGGTCAATTATTTTGACATAATTAGGTAGGTAGCAACAGTTGAAGTCTAGCTGTCTTATACAATTGTGTTAAGGGAAGGCGTCGATACGTTCGATAGGAGTGAAGACCAAACGATGCAATATGTCGGTAAATGTTTCGACTAGACATCCTTTGTCTTAGGTCCCTTATTTAATCCATTCCAATTGTAGCTGAAGGGCGAAACCTATCTCTCACAGTCAGTTAACGGAGACGTCGACCTTCATGTTCATTAGTGCTTCTAGGACGCCTACTTCCTGGTCAACAATGGATGCCTTCCTCAGACCATGATGTTCATGGTTTCGGTGTAAAGGCCGTGCTATTTCACGAAATGAGAAACCCGCTTCGTGCATGCCGATAATTACCCCCCTTTCAAAGTTTGACAGTTGCTGAAAACGTTATCTTCTGGCAATTCTAGGCATTGCTAACGATCAACACTTATGCTTTCGCAGAAAATACAGATTATTTTGACACACCAGTTTAAAAAATTACCGATAACAAAAATCTATCTTTTTTAAGACAACCCTCACAAAAACCGTCAAAGTTTTTCGTTTTTTAATTTTGACGTTTCCATCATCGACTCCTAAGATGTAGATATTTATTTGGCAAAAATTTCGACTTTAACTCGACTTCTTCTGGGTGGTGCATTTTTATTGGTACGTAGTTTATTTGGAGAAAAGATGAAATTCTTTCGGTGAGTGTTTTTGGTTTTGTTTTAATAAATTTAAGTAAGTCGTAAACGAATCGTTTACGAAATTAAAACTTAAGTATTCCAAATTTTGGATTACAGGAAGAATTCAGATTCAGCGTTCAGTTCAATTCATTTGCCCAGAGTAATATCAAATCAACAAGTTTTAGCCGTTGTACAGAATGCCGTTTCTTCTCCCTTCGACGTGTCCTTGTGAAATTGATAATATTGAAAATATGAGTTTCTTTAATTTACATTCTTGAATAATTTTCCTTTTAATTATGTGCGTTATTTCGACAACTACTCTATCAGCACCTTCAGTAGAAAGTGATGCAAATCGCCATTAGTCAACAGCTCAACACCCAAACTTGATATTTTGAAATTGAATTTTTTTAAAAATTAAACATTAAAATATCAATTTAAGAGAGGAAGTTATGATCTGAAGCTGTCACTGTCCCTTATCGATTTAATTACAACTTAATTATAAAACGACGAGAGAACAATGGCTGTTTTGAACATCTTAATGAGACCCGACCGCATCCACTCTCGCCCACAATTTATTTATGCGGTAAAACCTGAGGACGACGTCGCTGCCCCGGGTAAATTAAACCCATTGATTCTCAGCCGTTTTTATTTTAATGGAAAGTTTAGATTGTTCCGCCGGAGGCGCTTTCCTCCGACTATGCAGTTCGTGTTTAAGGGTTTATTGCGAAGAAATTTAAAACCGACTGCGCTCTCGTATTGTACGAATATTGCTTACCATATTTACTTCGGAAATCGCGTCGAAACTTGCTATCGTTAAATCCATTCCTACATAAAGTGGATCGCCTAAAAAAACAAATTCATTACGTATAAATTTTGCTGAGGGAAAAGGATTTTGATGTTTTACCTCCGAAATCGGGTCGCAATCGAATGTCGTATCCTTCGAGAAGCCTTGAAATAGTTTGAGTGACATTTTCTAGCCTATCTGAAACCATGTTCCTTTGAGTCCTGAAATCATTAATCAATGAAATATACCCCTTCTCTGGCTGTATAAAAACTTCGTTGAAAGAAAAAAACTTTATAAGAATTACGTCATCATTCCCGATTTTAGGGGTAACTAACGCGTGATCAATATCTTTTCTAATCAAGTGACCTGTGGAAAAAAAATATGTCTTTATTTGGTTCATTATTCAAATGCCATTTGAATTATTTTTATTGCATTCCTATCGCTTTGTGTAGGAATGCAATATAAATATGTAATTCAAGTGACATTTGAAATAATAAACGAATCAAAGACACATGATTTTATTTCCATAGATCACTTGATTAGAAAAGACATTGATCACGCGTTATTACATTCACGGATCTTTTTTTAAAATTAAATTCACGTCAACTAAATCCCTTTTTTAATGCTAGTTGGTGTCACAGTTTTAATCAGATGAATAACAGACTGGCTTTGGTTTAACTATATCCGTAAATTCATACAAGTTAGTGCGACGTGACAACATAATCCATGGTACAGTGGCAGGTTTAATTTAAACACACTGCTTCTTACAACAGATCCTATACATATGTATATTGTACTTTTTTAAAAATAAACTGGCATGCATATATCAATAAAGAACAAAATAAATAAGTAGAATTACATTTATATTGTCACGAGGGGGAATTTTCTAAAAACCACGAGGTGTTTTTTTTTCTATGTTCCGTGAATAAAAAACATAAAAAGTATTTAAACGCGAACTTGTGTAATTGAGGGCACATTGCGACCGTGTCGAAATGTAAACACAACAAGAAGGTAACTAATACAACGTAACGTAAAGGTTCATATTTCATAATAACACATCAGCGGAATTTGTTACAAACAGGGCCACGCGGGTATACTAATGACGCAAACAGACACAAAGCAAGGGACGAAAAATGCAACGCACGAATAGGCAAAAAACGTGTATTTAAAGTGCGGGCCAAAATTGGGAAGCCAGTCGTTGCCATTGGACCGACTCAGTGGGCACTAAGTGCCAACTCTATGAGGGGACGCCCAACATCGCCGTTCAGCAACATTGCCGTCGCCGACTTCGCCAGTCTTCCCCGGCTAAGGAAACGTCGCCCGCTGTTTCGTCTTAGACGAATCAACAATCCCAGTCGCCGCGAACGACCCAGGACCGCACCCCCAATTTTAACGGACAAACCACCCTCAACTAAATTAATAAACCTGATAAACCTACGCACCCCAAATTAACCCGAAGGCTAAGGACACACCGTCGCGACATAGTGGAGGCACAGTATAAAGAATACAGTAGCGCAACTCGCTTGTCGGCACTTTGATCTCTTTACTGGATATTCATTGACCTCGAGTAGATTAAAGGGAATGTGTCGAACTGTTTGTTCTGCTTTAAGTGTGAGCGATTTTGTTGTAACTTGTAAACTCACACGTGCTCACACACCAGGGCCGGATTGTAGTGTTTAGTGGACGTGGTAAAAAAAACAAGGCATAAATAATGTGTATTAACATAATTATTCGGCACCAGAGCCGTGAATGAATGAGCTCTGTATCCCGAGATTGTGACTCAGACCTTGCGCGGGATGTTATGCGCGAATTTAATATTTTCATGAGAGTCGCGCGACTGTGTAATCTTTATACTGTGGTGGAGGCTTAGCGCGACATGGTGAAGGCCCTTAGCGTGACAATATCACCGTTAAAATCAAATATCTTTATTTAATGGCTGAATAATATTGTGACTGAATGTCGCATTCGTGCGCTTTAATGCCGCATTTCCACGAGGCCAGTAAACAGGCCAGTAGCTGGAGTTCTGTGACTGGACTCCAGTAGCTGGCCTTGCCAGTCCAGTGAATTCCTATTTCAACGTGGCCAAGTCACTGGCATCCAGTGGTGTTTACTGTTGTTTACGCGAAACCAGTCACTGGAGTCCAGTCACAGGACTCCAGCTACTGGCCTGTTTACTGGCCTCATGGAAACGCGGCATAACACTTTTATAAATTTCGATTACTTTGTACTTTGTTACGTTGTACCTTAATTTAACATGCATTGACTGCTGCTATTTGCCTTGGGCCACTGAAATGTAATGCTGTGCTAACAGCACAAATAGACTCTTTTTTTATTAAATTCGGTTAATCGAGATTTTTAATTATTTATTCGAAAATCGTTCTTCTCCATACAAGCTGTTCAGAGGAAGCTAACTTTTTATATGAATTCTCTCAAATGGGAAATAAGTATTTCATGATGCTTTAGAATAATTATTTTTGTTGTTTTAGTCTCGAAAGCAATTAATTTTATCTGTTTAAATAATTACAGAAAATTAGGCGCCCTTCTGGTCAGGCGCCCTGTGCATTGCACAATCTGCAAATCTGTATTAATGTACTACGAGTAATACATTTGTGGATTGCTTTTGCAGTATTAGTTTGGGGACATGATTACATCGTCAACACAAACAATATTTTTTGGACTCCAATGAAGAGCTATCAGAATGCTACAGAATGCTACATATTTCTTACATATGTAGAAGAATGCAGTGAAACTGTTTTTTTTTATATATATGGAGTGTCTATTGCCTGTCAAACGGAACAAGTAACATCATTAACATCTTCAGAACTACAATTGTGACGAATGATCAAAAAAGAATTTTATTAAGGGGGTAGAACTGAGTTCTTTGTGTTTTCTACTGACACAGGGTAAATGAAAATTATTTTTCCGTAAAACTGTGTTAATATTATCGAAGTTGCAGGTATAATACGCTTCCTTTAAAATATTCATAAAAAATTAATAAGTAATTAAAATTAGTAAATTATTTTACATTATTACGAGTGTGAAGATTGTAGATGTCGAGGTCGTAGATCGAGTAATATGTCATCACATGAGTTTCTGTAATACGCTGTAGTCCATTTAACATGCGCTGTTCAAAAATTAAAAAGTCAGTATTTTTTGTTAATTTCCTTTAAGGTTTAAAATTTGTAAGTAAAACTTGGCATACCTATTACTTATTTAAAATACTCTTGCACTTGTACAAAAATTAATTTATGTACAGCTGCGGAATCAAAAAGCGGGACAGTATAATGTCGTTAGTTTAATTGTTACTCCTTAATTCTGGTAACTATATAGTAACTTAGCAAACTTCGTAGTTCATAATATACAATCATTCTGTTTGTATTTAAAATTCATATCGTATAAATAACAAAAAATTAAACAGAGAAACAATATTAGTTGAATGCCATAAGGCCCATAAGACTTCTCATAAGTCTCGCTTTATGATTCCGCAGCTGTACATTTAATCTAGTCACAAACAGTCAAATGCGAACATGTTAAAAAACTGATGTGACCAAGGAATAGTTTCTTTCAACATCTCAGGAAACTGTTGCTATCAGATCAGAAAATTGTGTTTTCGATTTTCTTGGCGGTGAAGAGAGCCTTTGTGAACCCATTGCATGGATTCTTGATGTTTATGCTTAACAAGGTATTATATCTATTGCGTTTACAATCTACAGCTCCGAGAGCGTCTTGGGCGTGTAATCGCGTCTTTCTCACTCACGATTTTTAACATATTCGTTTCACTCATCCGTTTTAAAACGCCTGTGCTTACATTATTTCCACGACAACGGGCGCACTCTAAGCATCCTACTTAAAAGTGGGATGTAAAAAGTGCGTCCGTTGTCACGGAAATAACGTAAACAAAAGGCGTTTTGAAACGAATGAGCGAGACTCAAAATATGTTAAAAATCGTGAACGTAGCCTTGTTGATATCAGAGCCGCCGCTAGGGTGTCGAGTACCCTTATGCAAAACATATTTTGGCGCGCATTTTAAAATTCTGAACAAGTATTCCTTTACCATTTTACTCAAAATATACAAGAGAATCAATATTTGCAAAACATTTAATTGTACATGCTATTTTCTTGCCAGATAAACGAATCACACAACATACTGTACATGACTGACAATTGTTCCGCCAAAAAAAAAATCGCATAACAGAGTGGATGTCACAGATTAGCGAAAAATGTTTGAAAAAGTCTACGGAATAGTTTATAATTAATGAAAAATGTAACCAAAAAGTATCTTACGCCAGTATGCGTAGAGTATTTGCAATAAAATTAAAATTAAAGAAAAATACGAGGAATATTTATCACGGAAATTTGAATTATTTTCGTGTTGTAGTGATGTATTTGTCCAAGCAGGGGTTCAAGTGGAGTCATTGTTGTCCTTATTTTATACTCCTACAATTTTTTTCAGGTGATTAGCATGTATTTGTCAATATTTTGGAGCTCAGGTGATTCGCATGCATTTGTCAATATTTTACAACTCGTATTTCAGCTGATCACAACAATTCCGTTTAAAGGTTACGACGTCCAACGTCGTAACAATTATAAAACACTTTTATAACCATACTGCGTTTATCTGCTATACCTTCTTAGCCAGGGACGAATCATCGTTTTGGGTATAATTTTTGATTATTTCTCGAAAACTAAAGGACATACATATGTAGATTACATACATTTTAATATTTTCCCATACTCTGGAATATCGCTTCGCTTCATGTTTCTTTTTTTTGGCGAAACAATTGTCAGTCACCCTGTATATACATACTTATCTAAAGCACTTTGATAAAAATTAATTCTGCTGAAACAAAGTGCTTTTGAATAATTATTTTTGCTATGTTTTAACTGCAATTTATTTTTAGTTATCTTTATTTAAATAATTAGGCAATTTGGCGCCCCTTTGCTTAAGAGCCCTTGTGCATTGCACAATCTGCACAACGGGAAGTGGCGGGCCTGGTTGATATGGCTGAACATCATCGAGTTCCTCAACGACATTTAACTTGTGTGGGTGATGTGATGTGTGTGATGGTTTTACCATCTTGCCCACACATTTTCTTTGGGATTTATATCTGCACTTTTAGGAACTCATTGCAATAGTTCCACATTATTTCGTTGAAAGCTTTGCGAAACTATTCTTGCAGTATGAAAAGGACAGTTATCTTGTTATTGTGAGCATAAACTTGTTGGACGAATGGTGGCACTGCATTTTCTGTGAATATAATTTCTTGATGTTGATTTTTCCTCAATTTTCCAACACATCCCGGTATCGTGGTAATTTATCCAGGCCCACACATTAATAGAAAACCTTTCCTATCTATCGCTTTTCAAATCTCGTACTTCGCAGTCTTAAACGTGGACAAGTTCCATTATTTGTAGACGGAAGTCTTTTTCGTCGGAAAAGATCACATTTTCCCAAAATTCAGATCCATAAATTAATTAATTTAGAGCATATAACAGCCTCGACTGCTTCTGTTCTTTGGATAATTTAATTTTGTTAAGCTGTAACATGGTAACTCAGTTCACTTTTTTTAATCTTCGATTTGCTGTCTGCGTGAACTAGGAAAGTTGGGTAGAAATTCTTCTAAGACCAGTTCCTCACTTGCGATTTAAATTCCCCTCAGTTTCTCAATTGGAAATAGGAATATTAATATTACTGTTATTTCTTAGAATTAAAAATAAATAAAATAGTGGCTGCAAATGGCACTTTTTAGACATAATGTTAAATATCTCAAGAACGGTTAGGCTTAGGTATAGGTAATGGTATACGGAAAATGTGTAGAATTTTATGGGCAATCCAAATTTGATTTTATATATAGGGCATGCCATTTGAAATAAATAAGTTGTGTCAGGTACCACTGTTTCGATTCACTCTGTAAAGATGAAAATAATTCTGTGTTGTAGACCTCTTAAATTAAAAAAGAAACTGTTGAAATTTTTTTTGTATCTTCAGTAGTCATCGAGATATGGCCCGAGAACACACTGTTGGGACATCCTGTATAATGAATGGACAATTTTATTGGCAATGCAATTCCAATAAAACCCTTCATTCATTGAATTACCAGTCAAGACATCAAATTTTCTTCAAATATATAATAATATATAGGACGTTCCATTAGAATTAAGGATGTTGTATTCTGTACCCAAGAAACAGAATATTCTTTATAGGGGAATTAACTTTGTTTTATAGAGCTTTTAGATTAAATAAAACAGCCCTTTATTGTCTATGTCAAGTATTATAGAAAAGAAAAACACACTCGCTGGACACCTGGTATACAACAAATAAGTTATTTAAGTTTAAGTTAGTTATTAATTGTTTAATTTGCACATTCTTAATAAAATTTAATTTTATTTACGTTTGGAGATTTTTTATGTTACACCACTAGTAGTGTATTCATTATTATTATTATTGTAATGAAATCTAGCTTCATTATTCAACTGAAACAGTGTCAAATGAACGATGTGATATTGAACGCCAAATACTTTCTAATTATTACAATTTTTTAACATTGGTGTTTTACAAAAGAGTTATTCTCCGCCACACTAAAAATTACTTACAAGATTTATTGCGCTCATATTTGGTTATCGAAGATGCACAAATATGTAATTTTGTATTTAAAGTTTTTGTCTAACTCTTAAAATAAAGCATCTAGATAAGGTGCAATGTATAAAAAAATCTGTACCCTGTATTTTATTTTATTTATTATGTACCATTTTTAAATATTTGTTATTATTTCAATATATGTACTTAGAAATACATAAAAAAACATGCATGAATAATAAAGATATTTAATTTATTGTAAACAAAAGTTAACAAAAGAAACATTAAATATTTTGAATATTGAGGGAAATGAGACAGTTCTATTTACATTCAATAAAACCGATACGCTGTAACTGGTTGTTGGATTCTTTAAATAAATTATTACGTGCAAAAAATATCTAAGTTAGTTTAAAATGTACGTAAGACATATTTACCCAAACGACGAGTGAAAGACACATATACCAAAATAAATAAATGTCAAACCAGCTCCTGAGCCCATCTTAAGCAGAGGTCCTAGAAGGACCTTCGCGTTCTTAATTTAACCATCCTCCGGAAATTTCTTGTGCTGTCGTCACGCTATTATTTCCACATCCTCGCCTCGAAAGCTCTGATTAATGTGCGATGTCTATCAAAGTTCCTTGCGACGTAAATGTGGTCCACGACATACCGGAAACGTCCAATTTTTTTCGTTCACTGCATTTTCATCTATTTTAATTTTAAAAATTCAAGTAAATATCGTGAAAGCGCGTTTTATACGCGAGATGTGATGCTGCGTTACCTGTGGGTTTATCAAATGCAGATGCGGCAAAATACGCAAGCGTCGTTTTAGCATCGACGGTAAGCGTCGGATGCTGACATCTTTAGGAGCCGAGCTGTTCTTAGCTGGAAATTTAACCCGCACCGGATGTAAATATTATTGATCATTCAATTTATAACAATTTAATTGAACATGTCCGAAAACTATCAAAAGCGCCATTCATTATAAAATAATTGCCGTTACCGCACATAAAATGTAACTTATCATTTATCACGCTAATTAACTTTTAATTGCATTTTTATAAACTTGAGCTACCTATTTAAGCAAAATTATTTATGCAAGATTTCGGATGTATTTATGAATATATGAGTATTTTTCTGCTATCTACCCAGCCATGAAAAAAACATGTATTCCTACATTAACAACCCTTTATTTTTTTACGTAATTCCCTTCAACACTTACACATTTATTCCTTCTCTTTCCAATTGTTCTATACCCTCAGAAAAAAAATCCTTTGGCAACTCCGCAAAATATTGCTCAACAGCTTCTTTAAGTGCTTCATGAAATGCAAAACGCTTTCCTCTGAGACGTTTTTAAAGTTCTTGAATAAAAAGAAGTCTAATACAGCTAAGTCAGGGCTATAAAATGGATGTCTTAACTCTATGAACCCACCGTCATTGATTATTTATCTGCTGGAGTTCTTTTGCTTTATGAATCCTTCAGCATCCCAGAAAACTGTTGCCATCAGTTCTTTTCCCGAAAATTGTGTTTTGGCTTTTCTTAGCGGTGGAGAGCCTTTACGAACATACTGCATGGATTGCTGTTTAGTGGGAGAGTCCCCTCATTTCAAATTTCCATCCTTTTCCAACGCGACCAAACTTTCTTGGGAAATTTCTCTTCTGGCCAGTTTTAGTCAGGTGTAAGCTACTAGGGAATCCACCTTCTTCATACTCAAATCGTTATGCAAAATTTTCAGGACACTTTCTTCGGATATACACACTTCATTGGCATTAACAAAGACGTTTATACGCCGATCTTGCAGTGTCAAACTTTCGACTTTTCGTACCAGTCCTTCAGTTTGAGTTTCCACGGGTCGCCCAGACTTTGGGTCATCATTTATTGATTCTCTACCCCACCGAAAGTCTTTAGACCAAAATTTGACTTGAAAATAAAATCTTCCCCATACACAGCGATAATTTTTTCATAAATAAATAATTTTTGGGTCATTGCTTCTTTCGTCAGGAATTTTATGACACCGCGATATTCCACCTTTATTTCACTCATTTTATTAATAAATAAACCTAGGCTATGCGATTGATTTAATCACTACTTTCATTTTTCAACTCAAAAGAATGCTTACGGTGAAACGAGGAATGATTCACAACTAGTGCGCCAAAAACACATGCTAAAGAGTTGCATACACGCCTTGAATTTTGTTAAACTTTTAATAGAGTTGTGTTAATAATATGTTGCTGATAACAACGAATTTAGTCCTTATTGAACCCCATACACAAACGAAATTATAATTATTAACAAACCAAACAGATTACGAATGTATTTACTAATTATAATGTTAGCAAAGTCTGTTATTATTAAACATTACGGACACGTTGCTTGTGGGAATAAACTGTACAATACAATTTAAATTAAAATAAAACAAAAACACTATGAATTCTTAACACTGACATTTCAATTGTTTTCCTATTGAAGCAGTGAAGTAGTGAAGCACTACTATTTACCTGTCAAAGTATTTTGGAGTTCATATTTCAGTTCACACGTCAATTCTATTTAAAGATCAAGTTAACACCCGACGGTGACGCCGTAACGTAACAATCATAAACTTATAAAACATTAAATTAAATTAAATTAAATTAAATACTTATGTATTTATTTCGTTCATCTGCTGTTCTTTCTTAACCAGGTTTTGGGTATAATTTTTTATTGATTATTTCTCAAAAAATAAAGCACATAGAATGTTTTAACAATTTTCCCCATACTCTTGAATGTCGGTTCTTTTCGTGGTCTTTTTTGGCGGAACAAGTATCAGTTTTTTTCAAGGAAATATTAACAGACAGGAATATGCTGGTAGAAGAGGATAAAGAAGATAACGTAGAAAACTGAACAGAAAATGAAGAATTGGATATACCCACTGAAGAGGAATTAATAAAGCTGGAGGAAAGGACAATATAGTAAATGAACTGATCAAATACGGGGTAGAACTGCTAACACAAAGAATATTTAAATTAATAACCTGCATCTGGAAAATAGAAAAGATGCCTAACGAGTGGGAAAGAGGAATAATAGTGCCAATATACAAGAAGGGAGATCCAAAAGCTTGCTCATATTACAGAGGAATTTACCTTACTTAATGCTGCATATAAAATATTGATCAAACTAAGCAATAAAGAATTAAAATCGGAGATTACCAATACGGCTTTACAAGAGGCAGATCAACCATAGATGCAGTACATTATACCGAGGCAAATAACGGAAAAGTTTTATGAATATGTAATGGAAAACAAGCATTCGTAGACTTTTGTACAAAACTATACAAATCGTGATAGATATTAAAAGTCCCCAGATATTAAAAGTCACAAATTACATGAAAATACCAGAAAAATTAGTGAAATTAACAGAAATGACAATGAAACACCAAAAGCGGCAATTATGACCAACGAAGGAGAGGCTGAAGACTTTGAAACTAACCTGGGAGTAAGACAAAGTGACACTTTTTACTTTAGCGCTGTGTAAACTTAACGGAACAATCATCAATAAAACAGTACAAATAAAATTGCAATTAGACCAGTGGTGATGTATGGGGGCAGAGACGATGAACTTAAGAAGAATATACGGAGTAAAGAAAATTGCTGACGATGAATATAGAAGATTTTGAATTTTGAAATAAAAAATATTCTAAAGGAGAAGATATTGTAAAGATCATAAAAGTGCGAAGACTTCGATGGTATGGTCATGTCAGAAGAATGGGAGGCGACAAAGAAGTAAAGAAAATTACAAATTGGAGACCAGATACTGGCAGAGGAAGAGGGACACTAAAAGTAGATGGGAAGACTAGATGTTCTGTCGATATTGTTTAAAGTAAATCAATGATTTCACATCATTATTAGAAGATATAAAGAAATTAGAGATACAAGCATGGAGGGAAAAGATACAAGACTGCGATATGTGGAAGAAAATAATAGAAGAAGCAAAGACAAACAACAGGTTGGAGTAAGCCCAATAAGGAAGAAGGTGGACTAAGAAATGAGTTTTTAGGGCTCAAACTCAATTGAGCGGCTGCAATTCCTTCAGCCTTGCATGTACAATGTGTCCACGAATCGACTTGACAAGAGGAAAACCTATTTTAATATCAATTTTACGCAAAAAAAATGATTCATTACGAAAAATTCTGCTTGTCAAGAAACTTCAGAAACAATCGTTAAATTTAAATTTTGAACTACAATCTATATAAAAAATTAAAATTTCTTAATTTCACGTTGCAGATAAAGTACCGTTTTTATTATTGATTTTAGGAAAAAAATGTATTCTTTACAAAAAATTCTACTATTTGAACAACTTCAGAAGCCACACATAAATTTAAGTTTTTTGATTACAGGGTGTCTGAAATATTCAAATTCAAATTGCCAAAGAAACTTTTTATTATTAATTTTACTCAGTTACTTTTCTGTATAAAAACCATAAATTCAAACATAAAGTGTCTGAAAATTTCAAGCAAGCAAATTTTTCAAACAAAGAAACTTTTTATTTTTCAAACAAAGAAACTTTTTACTGTTAATTTGATGCTAAAATGTATTTCTTATAAAAATTCCGCTTTCGAAATTTTTATTTTACAGACAAACCTTATTTTCCTTATAAATTTTATGTAGTAAACGTCTGTGAGCGCTTTTCTAAAGTTAACTTCGGATTCTCTTTTACCAAATTTATTGCTATAATAATGTAGCTGCATCGTCTTCGTTATAATTTTTCTATGGCCTCTTCACATCCAATAGCAGGAAAAGAAGTTTTTCTCGTGGCCTTCGAGCTGTCCAGACTTAAATGTATTTGAAACGCTTTGGTTTGCTTTTCATCATATCAAGAAATGATCCCCAACGAACAATTCTAAAGTTGAAGGCCAAGAGATAAGAATTTTGCAGTTCATCTACTACGCAATATCGCAAATCTCTAGTATACCTATACAGTACCAAAGAGGATTCAAGGTGTGAGAAGAATTATTTATTTTACTGAATTTATTATTTTATTTTATTCTTCAACAATTAAACATGGATTGACAACATTTTGAATATTTCTATTAGGGCACTTGGTTAATACATATGTACCTAAGAAATTCTTTTTATTTAAATTTACTCAAAACAAAAAAGCAAATTGCTCATTCCGAACAAGCATATCGTTTTTTCGAGCAAAGCTAAGCACAATTTGATCCCAATCGAGTCAAATAATGTACTGCACTTGTAGCAGTAATACTTTGGAAGAGGATTTGACGTGGTTATCCCTTCAACAACGATGTGATTATGCCGACACTGGAGTGGGTGAAAATCGTTCACCCGATATGAGATTACTTGTCAAGTTTCATAAAGTGTTCTGTGCAGCGCGAATACTTTGAAAGAAAAATTACTGTTTGCCGATCATTTAAAAACGAACATAGCTGATTAATTACCAGATCAAAATCATGCTGTTTATTTGCAATTATGATAAGGAAATTGTCGATATGTAGATGGAGTTGAATTATGTGCTTTTGCATCCTAATAATATCCGCTCGTAAATTCTAAGTTTACTTGTGTATAATTACTTTCTCCTGGAATATCGAATAAACCAGAGCAATTCACCTCGTTTAAAATTGAATTTTTCCGAGTTTTATTTAAATACTTACATGACATGTAACATACCGCGTTCAACAAATAGCTAAATCATGTCCATACGTTGCGTCGGCGTCGGTGTCGGTTCGGTTTTGCTGTGATAAATACGACGCAGTGAGAAAATAGCTCATTTCCGATATATCAATCACGTGCCTCTCCAAACGTATGAACAAAATAATAACAGCGAAATTAATGTGGCATCTGCCACCAAATGTTGCCGCTGGAAGCGTTGCTTTATATGCAAATAATTTTTCTATACGTTAATTAAAATTCCGGGGGGCTGCGGCAAATTCCGAAATGAACTGCCTAAAATTCCGATATGTGTCAACGTTTCAAAAGGTTCTGTTTTCTTTCTATTCACAAATGAAAATATTAAACAATGATCTTCAGGCATGCTGCTCATAGAGTAACATCAATGAATGAAATATGAAATGCGTAAATTATTTGAAATTATCTACATTTCGCTGTACATTCAATGGATTTTTCGATATAAAAAGTAAAAGTGAAAAGTATCTATCTGACCATACAATTTATGGAGCCAATTTGTTATTCATTTAATGAGTTTTATTTTATTTTATTTTTTTTATACGGTAATTTATTCGTATAATTTATTGATAGGAATTTGTTTTTTTTTATTACGTTCATTAATATTTTCTGATCTCATGTTGTAACCTTAAGTTCCTAGAAAGGATAACATGGATTGACAAGCGAAGAAATTATCCATGCATTGAGAATGCCAAAACAAACATAAGAGATATTAGAGGTGCAGTCGTGAGCAAAAAAAAGATATAGCAATCATTCGGTTTATTGTAAATTTTTGATAATAAGTTTAATGAAATTAGTTTGTTTATATTAAAAACCTATCCTTTGCTCTGCGAGTTGACCTCAACTGTCATGGCGTCCACTTGTCACAGTTTTGATGCACCTTATAGCAGTCCTATGGTTTACTAATATAGTTCGTTGGACAAAACGTTACAATCAATTATGAAGACCCTGTACAACATTCAACCTTTACGTATGACATAATACTGTTTTTCTATTATTTTAATTTTGCATCATTTGAATCAATATAAAATAACTAATTAGTGGTTTATAAGGTTTGTCGCACCAGATTCAAAAGTTTTCAAAAGCAATCATAGACAAGTCGATACATGTTTACAACATCTTTTACTATTTACCCTTGAAACATCCTGTGTAAGTATATGTATCGAGTGTTCAACAGAATTTACCTCGAGTCGACCTTGGAGAGAAAAGCATATATCGTAGATTGAACTTTACATAAAATATAGATTATGCGAAGGAACCGAATTCAGACAACTGAAAATAACGATTAAAAGCTAGATCTTGTCCGCATATAAACATCTTGAGGTTAATCAAATTTCTTGACATATGAGAAAAGAATTTTTTGGTTGTTCTGTTATAACAGACACATGACTGCCAATGTCCTGTGTATATCACGACCATTTTGAAAAAAAAGTGCAAAGCTCCATGTTAAGACAAGACAATGAAAGGGCTTATCAAGAATCTTCATTTGTGTTAGGACAATGATTTTTATTTCAAATATCATGTTTTTTGAGAAAATTATTTAATTTGAATTTAATTGAAACCTCATCCGTATATTGGAAAATATATTGAGTGTGGTCGGGAAACTCAATTGAAAAAAATATAGAATCTGTGTTGTGAACGATTGAATTAATTCGTTCACCACATACACAGTTTCATTTGTGATGACACTGATGACACAACGACGCAACTGGGGAATGGATTTGAAGTAACTTATAAACTTCCATATTTGATAAAATTGAAAATTAAAGCTCAAAATATAACAATCAAATGTACAGCTATTCATAATAAAAAAGTGGTATAATTTATATATTTTATTATTTTGTATAGACAGATTTTTAATATTAAACCAATCGTTCCGTCTAAAAAATTCTCAGCATTTTTATATTACTGGCCACACTGCTGAGAAGTGAGTTTAGCATCAACAGCCTGATTAATGTTAATCATTGAAACTAATTGACAGAATAAGAAGACGACATTTGAAGGCCATTCGCTTGAACCAATTTTAAAACAATTGTCAAGAAAAAAATTTCGGTCCTATTATTGATTAGTAATAAACCGTGAGGTTTTACCTATTAATTAACGTTTTATATGTTGAAATGTTCGTGTTTTTCAAGACTTTAATGTTCAAAAGTTTCTGCTAACTCGTTTCCAAATTTTTTTAGCATTGCTGAAGGCATCAAGATTCTATTTCAATTTTTGACGAAAGAATGTAATGCTGTTAAAACGATCCTGTGTTATTAGATTAATTGTAATTAGAACACGTTTGAAAAAAGAAATTAAATATCCATTAAGAAAAACGTGTGTAGGAGTATAGAATGACTGAGATGATTGTCAACATATTTTTTTCTCTAAGAAGAATTAATCCCGTATAAAATCCAAGAGCTGGAATTAAATTATAACTCCAAGTGAAGCTGAGATTTTCTTTAACGCTCGTAAAAGAGCGGTTTTCCGGTGCTCTTCTGTTTACCATTAATAAGCGCTCTACCGCCCTTCATCTTACCCCAAAACGGTGCTAAAATTGCATTACTTACGCGAAAAACCGCCACATTTCGTCAACGTTGCGTACTAAAGTTAATTACCGAAACACCCGACCTATAAAGTACCCGGAGTTACTCGAAAAGATGAAAGGAGTCGGGATTTTGAACTTAATCGAAAGATATTCAAGCGTTTGAGAAAATTTTGTTTGTACGATATTCAGTGAGGTATAAATTAAATTTCTATCGAATAGTCAATAATAAAAACAGAAATTAAGGGTTACATCAAGTGTAAAGAGACGTTTACGTTGGTAAATTTAACCATGGAGGACTTGTGGACCACGAAGAATTAGAAGGAAACATGTGAAGTTATGAATATGCGGAAAATGTATTCGCTACAGTACGCAAAAAGCTTTAAATTAATTCATTTCAAATTTAGATTGTATCATTTTTTTGGATGCAGTTTTGTCCTTAATTAATGTTCAACCTCAAATACTTTGTTCTGACGCAATAATTTCGTGTAATAATGGAACTTGCTGTATAAAACACACTACAATTTCTTTCCACTTAAATGTTCAGCGTGGAGTGTAACGATTCAGCTCTTTTCGAATTCTGGTTGTTGTAGGTCTTGGGAATCATCAGGGTACTGGATTTCAGGATTTTTGATCGGCTGCGCTGTTGATTGATTAGTAATAGGCTCTTTTTCAGTTTTTGGTTAACTGAAAACCTTAAATCATTACTTAACCCACACAATTATTATCAGTAATAAATTTTCTAATTTGGTTCTGATGTTTTGGATGAAAAGTATCACCAGAACGAATAAGATACATCATGTTTCCGATGGGCTTAATTACAGTACCTTTTATCTAGCGTTCATTCGGTCGAACAGTACAGTACGTTGTCATTAGGTCTGTACTTAGCACGTTTTAAAGATTTTAAGTGATAATTTTCAGAGGGTTTTATCAGAGATAAAAGAGTTCGGGGTTGACGACCATGCAACAGTTCTGTGGGTGATTTTCTAAAATTCGGATGTGGAGTTACATGGTAGGAGAACAGAAGTTTTTAAAAGAGCTTTCATATTACTTTCTCCTCCCCACATAATTCTTTTCATAGAGTTTTTAAATGTTCTGACGAATCTCTCTGCTTGACCTTTTGATGCCGGATGAAATGGTACAGTATTAAGATGAACTATTCCATTTTCCTTGCAGAATTGTTGAAATTCTTTTGATGTAAATTGCGGACCATTATCAGAAACGTCGTTGTATGCTTTGTTTTTAAAATGAACGGATATTTCGAATAAGCATAAATTATTATCTTCCACATGTCGTCTAGAAACGGACCAGCATAATCGATATGAATACGTTCCCAAGGAGTTCTAGCCTCAGGCCATTGTTGAAATTCTTGTCTGGGATTTGGCAAAAAATGCTGACGCGCAGGCTTTGCATAAATTTTCGTATCAACGTCGATACGAGGCCATCAACAATAGGTAGGCATACACCAGCATTCAATCATGTCATTCTTTCCTTCGACAATCTTTCCCTTCAAGAAATTGAAACGAAACAAATCCTGTTCTAACCCACTAATACAGGATTTGTTTCGTTTCAATTTCTTGAAGGGAAAGAATGTCGAAGGAAAGAATGACATGAATGAATGCTGGTGTATGCCTACCTAATGTCTTCTGGCAAGTACCATACCCCAATGTCCTTCGTGAAGCATGTTGATTACAGTTTTGCGCAAGGAGCTTGGTTTTACAACTCTTGAATTTTCTCCAATTTGATATAATATGACATTTCTTTCAGTTGTTAGAGCATATCGTCTTGCAAAGTATGGTTTCAATTGTTCGTTAGGTGCATATTCCGACCAGCCTTTGTAAATAATTGCTCGTAGTTGTGACAACATAGATTCTTATCAGTAGCTTCAGCAATCATTTTGGCATTAACAGGAAAACTGTCTAGTAACTCGTCCATTTCACAAACTAAAGAAAAACATGCTTCTTCTGATTTATCAAATTTAAGATCAGACCCAGGTGGTAGTCTTGATAATGCATCAGCGTTACAATGTGACTTCGTTGCGCGATACTTGATCACATAATTGTATCCCATAAGAAAAATTTCCCAACGTTGAAGACGTTGAATTGATGTTGCGGGAAGTTTCTTCTCCGGATGAAAAATGGTAACCAAAGGTTTGTGATCAGTTATAAGTTCAAAGGTCCATCCGTACAAGTACTGATGGAATTTTTTTTACACCGAAAATAATAGCTAAAGCTTCCTTTTCTATTTGCGAGTATCGTTTTTCATGTTCATTCATTGTTTTCGATGCAAATGCGATGGGGTATTCATCTCGATGAGATAAAACTGCTCCGATTCCATACGAAGATGCGTCTGTTGCAAGGACAAGAGGCGAATTAGGTTTGTAGTGAACAAGTATTGTAGCTTCAAGGATGCTCTGTTTCAGCCTTTGGAAAGCGTTATCTTGTTCTTGATTCCATTTAAATGCAACATTCTTTTTTCGAAATTTATTTAAAGGTCCTGCAATTTCTGAAAGGTTCTGAATATAACGGTCATAATAGTTGACCTTTTCTAAAAATGAATTGAGTTCGTCGAGATTTCTTGGACGTTGAAGTTTCTTTATTGCGGAAATGCCAGAATCAGAAGGTCTTAAACCATTTTTTGAAATAATATTGCCAAGATATTCAACTTCAGACTTCATAAATTCTCATTTGTTGAGATTACATTTGACTCCGCTGGCTTCTAGTCGATTAAAGAGTTCGTTCAAATTTCGGAGATGATCTTCATGAGTAGCTCCCGTTACAATGATGTCGTCTAAATAATTAGCAGAATTGGGTAATTTGTTCAAGATAATTGGATAATTTGTTCAAGAAGACGCTGAAAAATTACTGGAGCGCTTGCTATTCCAAACGTGAGCCTTTGGTATTCGAAGAGACCGTACAGCGTGTTAATTACAACAAGCTTCTTTGCTTCTTGGTCCAATTCCACCTGCAAATATGAATCAGTTAAATCGACTTTTGAAAAGGATTGACCATTTTGGAGCTTCTGTTCGTGGTATAGGAAATTGTTCAACATTTAGTTGCGAATTTATTGTTACCTTGAAGTCACCGCTTATGCGAACTGAATCATTGGATTTTGTTACAATAACGATAGGAGCTGCCCATTCATTAAAACTTATGGGTTTCAGTACACCGGATGTTTGCAATCTATCAAGTTCAACCTTGACTTTATTTTGAAGAGCAAATGGTATTGGTCTAGGTTTAAAAAACTTTGGGACAGCATTAGATTTTAAGTGTAATTTAGCCTTAAGCACATTGCATGTGCCCAATTCTTCTGAAAATAAGTGCTCATGCTTTTTACATAATTCTTCCACTTCTTTACTATTTGTGATTGACGAAACTGCCGGAAGATCAAGACATCAGTCTCTAAAGAATCCTTCGTGATTTTAAAGCCAAAAGCTTTAAACCACAGTGTCCCGAATATATTACCAGCATCACGTGAATCAGCGACCATTAACCGCAGATGCTTTACTTTAGAACCCATTCGAGCTTCACAACAAAGGTGGCCTTTAATAGGTACTGACCAATTGCAATATGCTTTAATATGTGAATTAACCGGCTTGAGAGGTGGTGGACCAATATCTTCGTAACCAGTTAATCAGATAATTGTTGTAGTTGCGCCGGAATCAAGTAAAAACTTGAGTGATCGACCATTTATTTTAACGTTTACATGATACTTTAGAACTGAATTTTCGCTTTTATCCACCACCTTTATACTATAAATTTGTTTTATATTTTGTTCGATTTTTTTAGTAGAACTTCGTTCTGATCTTGATTGATTTGATGTCTCTTTTCTTAAGCAAACAGAGGCAATGTGACCAATTTTATGACAGTAATTACATATTGACTTGAAATAACGACACTCCGAACGTTTGTGTGTATGATTACAACCTGGACATGATTTTCGTTTTTCATTGCTTGTTGTCGGTTTGACATTTTTTGAATTTGACTTTGATGCACTTCTGAGTGATTTTTATCATCACCGCTGAGTAATTGCTTAGCCGATTGTGTGGCTTCATGAATTTGTGCGAGTTTGAATACGTCATCCAGTAACGGGTTTGAATTTTGTAATGCAGCTGTCCTAACTTGTTCGTGGGGTGTATTTAGAATTAGCATATCTCGAATATGTTCATCTACTGTTGATTGATGACATTGTTGTTTTGAACACACAAAGTCGCATTTACTCGCGAGACCCCTGAGATCAGCAATCCATTCTGTATATGTCTGATTAGGTTTCAGTAAACATCGGTTTAATTTATAACCTGCAGTAAGTATATGCAATGATGTCTTAAAATGTTGAGTTAGAAGTTCAGCTGTATGATTTCGTACCCAAATCTACATTGTCAGTTAGCTTTTGCAACAACTTGAACGTATCATTGTCAACCCACGAGAGGAAATATGCGCGTTTCTAATGTTCATCAACTTCAAAGTGTTGATTTAGGCGACATTGATACGTTTCCCAGTCATCACTGATTATAAACGAAGGAAAAGCAGGAACATTGAACGAATAAGCTACGGTACCTGTAGCATGAGTTTCAGATGAATAATTAGTGCTCAATTGTAGTAATCGTTCCCTCACAGCTTTAAGCAATCGTTTAGGGGATGTTGCTTTTTTAATAAGTATTGCTTGAATATTAAATTTTGGGAGGTGAAATTATTAATAAATGTTCCCTTTCTTCATGGGCTTGATCCCGCGCTTCACGGTCTTGTCTGTCTTAGAGCAACATCTTCATTAGGCTTTCCACAAGATCCGTTTTTGGTACTTCAAGCGTTTCGGTCTTCGGCATTTTTCTTTTTCTGACTGCGCCAACTGATATGTTTTCGTTAAATAACTAATTAGTAAAAAATATTCAGAACTCAACAGAATATTTCTTGGAACTTGCTGTACAAAACACACTAGAGTAGGTTCGTAGAATTAAGGCATCCACCTTCTAGCCCTGACTTAGCTGCATCAGACTTCTTTTTATTCAAAAACTTAAAAAAGGATCTCAAGAGAAAGCTTTCTGCTGATGAAGCACTTAAAAAAGCTGTTGAACAATATTTTGTAGAGTTGCTGAAAGAATTTTTGACTTAGAGTATGGACAATTTGAAAAACGATGGAATAATTTTGAAATGCTGAAGGGAGTTGCGTATAAAAAGAAAAGATTGTTAATGTGATACCTACAGGTTTTTTTTTCATAGAATAAAATTGGAAATTTATGCTGTGATAAAATAATAAACCAAATGGCGTCCTGGAGAATTGAATTTTGAAATGTAACGTTGATCGGGTTTTAGGACGTATCCAGAATTATTATTTATGCTGTGGTAATAAAGAAAAGAGTGTCTGGAAGCCAATTTTATTTTCAATCTTTTCTTCCTCTAACCCCTAGGATTCGTCTACCCGAATCGTAGAGATTTATTTATGTATTTTTTTAGGTTACACTTCTTTAGGTTCATACCATGTGTTTATTAGCCTGTGTAATGACTAATGACCAATGTCCTTTTTAATTTTTTCTTCAAATTTTGCCACCGATCGATTTCTTGGTGTTCCAAATTTTTATTACCTTTTGTTTCTTTTTTCCTTTTTCCTTGTACCATTTACAATTTTAATGGTTTTCTATTCAATTCTCTGCGTAACTTCCTTTCTTATTTCTCCTGCTTCGGCTTGGTCTTTGCCTCTTCCGCTTATAGGTATTTTGTGGTCGTCCTACATTTCTTAATGTCCCTGCCTCTTTTTCTTAGTTTTTGTTATTGTCAAGATGTCTAGATTTGTGTTTTCAACTTCTAGTCCTCAGTGCTCTTCTGTTGCTGGTAATTTTATTTTATGTACGAAAGGAGATTAAAATGAAATCTACTTAGCCATGAAAAAAACGCACTGTCATGACAATTGTTTACTGTCAAGTTGCTGCAACTTTTAACGAGTATCTCTCAAATGTGTAAATCAAATCATTTTTGTGGTTTGTGTGAAGCTGTAGACGTGCGAAAATGAGAGATTTAAAACTAGAAGCATGATAAAATTTTTGAGAAAAAAAGGCTATGAGTCAAAAATTATATACGAACGTATGTCTAAGCGGAAGGTATATGGTAAAAATTCTCCATCATATTTTCAAATAAAATTCTAGAGGAAGCACTTCAAATAGGGCAGAGAATCCATTTAAGATTATCCCAAAAGTGGACGACCTGTGAAGCAAGGACCGAAGGAAGTTGAAGAAATTGTGTTAATAGATCGACGAATCAAGGTTTCATCTCAAATGAAATAGGAATATGGGAAGCATCCGTTTTGACAATTTAGCATGAAGATTTGGGGAAGAATAAAGTGTCAGCGCGCTGCATTCTGAAAACCCTGATTCCAGAACAAAAGTTGTGCAGATTTGCGAAGAAAATTTAGCTGCTTTAGCTTATGACCAAAATCTACTTTTTCCAAAATTGTAACAGGCGATGAAATGTGGATGTTCTACTGGGAACCCCAACGAAACATTGCAATGGATGCACAAAGGATCTCCATCACCCAAAAAAAGTAAGACGCAAGCACCTGCAGGGAAGATGATGGCGACATTTTTTTTAGGATAATGAGGGCATTCATTGGATTGAGTTTATGCAGAAAGGGTCTAAAATTACCGCAAATGTCTACAAAGAAACAATTAAAAATTTAAAAGAGGCCCTACACTTTTGCCCAAAAAACTTTGTTGCCGCACTGTTACTGCCGAGTTCATAAGGCTCGCAAAGTTCAGGAAGAAACCAACAACTGCGGCTTTGTTGAGTTACGATACCCCCCCCCCCCCTTACAGCCCTGCCCTAGCTCTGTTAGACTATTACCTCCTTCCTAAGCTGAAGAAACACTTCCGAGAACGTCGATTTTCTTCAGATGAAGAACTAAAAGACGCCATTTCCGAGTTTTTTTTGAAGAACTGCTGAAAGCATTTTTTTCGGAAGGTTTTTGGAGAAGCGTTCGACTAAGTGGGTAACTGTCGAAAAATAAAATTTTGTTTTTTCTCTAAATTTTTTCCTTTTTCGTTAAGTAGATTTCGTATTAAAGTTTCCTCTTTAAAAACTTTTTGTGAACGGTTTACGTGAATAACATGTATATTTCAAATACAGTTTTAATAA
This sequence comes from Dorcus parallelipipedus, assembly GCA_958336345.1. Classification (NCBI taxonomy): domain Eukaryota; kingdom Metazoa; phylum Arthropoda; class Insecta; order Coleoptera; family Lucanidae; genus Dorcus; species Dorcus parallelipipedus. The sequence goes on along the minus strand of OY284481.1, from coordinate 35,009,560 downwards.
TTACCCAATTAATTAGTTAATATGATGAAAAACGACATATTTCACTTAAAAATAAAATAAAATCAGACGTTTCGGCAATATTGTTTAACATTTTGAATCTTATTGGAACAGCTAAAGTCGTATAAACTGTTTATTGCGCTTTATTAACGAATCAAAGGAATCGCATGTGAACACACGAATGAAAACGATTTGAAAGACGCAGTCGAGGATCTGCTTTGCTTCTTCGTGTTCATCGATAAGCAATTACAAGACGCGCAGTTAATTTTGTTGTGCAAAAAGGGAACTGTCCCAAAAATAGACATCCGAATTTGAGGGTGTATTTCGATGAGAACGACTCACTTTATACATCGAAAGGAAAAGGAACACTGAAATCTTAATTACTTCAAAACTCAGTAGGTACCTACTAACAGAGTTTTAGCAAACTTTTAATTGCTAATTTTTTTTAATGTTACCCTGCATAATTTTATTGACGAAGAAAATTTTTTTTGCATGAATGAAAGGTTACTTTTCGAATGGGAGAAAACTAGTTGTTCATTATTTCATTAAAACTGTTAGAATACGTTTTTTGCTTTAAATGTAACAGTAAAAAAGCTCTGATTTTTAAATATTAGCATTAGAGTTTTTCGTTTGGCCACACTAAATATTGGACGAGGCGGGCAAACACTCAAATATTTGAGAAATCCACAAGGAAAGCGGTTTTCGGTTGTTGATAAAACTGAAGCCGCAGCAAACGCCTGCGCTACGCTGCGATTTTGAAACTTGCCCTAAGAACGCGCGCAGTTTAACAACTGCTGCCTAGTCACGAAATAACCGATCTCGTTTAAATGTCTTGTTCTGAACCTCTTTAAATATTACATTTCCAACAATCAAAAGTCAGATGAGAAATGTATTTGATCGCCGCAAATCCATCGCTTCTCTTGATGTAAGTTGTTTGAAAATTTTAAATGTTGCCATAAGTAACTTCTCATTGTGCATGTGTTTAAAATTTTTTCTATTAAAAATGTTGATTGTTAATTTGTTAACGATCACTTTTTTAGTTTTGACTAAAAGGTAAGTGAAGAACTAGAAAAGCATCATCTTAAAATGTTATAATTTAATTTGTTATTTTTTATTAATTAATTTTGAAAAGGTTACTCATTTCTTTTAGCAAACTTGTTAAAGGGCAATATTCATTCTTCTTTATGTATATCAAAAATTTTCTTTATTTACTTTGATCAATTAGTTTATTTACAATAAGAAAGATGAATAACGCATCAAATCGCTTTGACTTCTTGTTTATTTGTTTTTCAAAATACGTCCTTGACAGCTACTGAATAAAAATGAACTTATCGAAGAATACACTATGCATTGTTATGTATTGATTTATACAGAAAAAAAATTGAAAATACAAAGGTATGAAGATGCAAGTTTATTAGAGTTTAGAGTGTTCTTTAGTGTTTCATTTAAGAGTGTACTTTTATAAAGTGTTTTAATAACTTTATATTAGAAAATTTTCTGCAATTTGTGACTTATTTATGATGTAGTTTTTAGTACATACTTGGCTTCTGCAAATTGATAAAAACGTATTAAGAAAAAATTAAGTTTGCTCTTGCAAATTTATATTGAGCGTATCGAGAAGGGAGCATAATGACATTACGTTGATTTAAATGTGGAAAAAAGGAATATATTTTTATGTTTTACATTTTATATTGCATTTTGTTACTCTGGTTTATAATATTATTAAAACTAAAAATCCTTTATGCCTCAACAAATAATAGATGTACTATTGCCTTTAACAGTTTTATCTCTGTTAAGGTGCCTATACACCGAAACAAACAAAAACATGTTAATAGCAACTAGTAACAAATATGTGAATAACATTCTTCTGATTGGCACTGGAAACGTAGATAACAATTTGATGTTAACATTGCTATTAACATTGTTACTAACATTGTTGCTAACAAAAAGCTGTAACGAATTTTAAGATGTGTAACAAAGTTATCAACAATATTACTGATATTGCTATTAACAATGTTACTGAAAGTTATGAACATGTTGGTAAATTTATCTGTCCTTGTAATTTGAAACCTGATGGCTCCACAAATATTCATGCTTACGGTACCTACTCTTCTATAATTTAATACTTTTTGTTCAGACCATTCCATCTTGGAGCTTTGAAAAGTGCGAATACTGAACTCAGGAAAACAAGACTAACAATTTAGGGAGATGCATTCAAAACTATAAATCACAATAAAGTTGACGTGCATTTAGTCTCTCTGAAAGCGACACGATATGTTATCCACATGTTACTAACATTTTGTTTCCAAATATAACATGTCAGTAACATTTTGCTAACAACGCTCTTTGATCTAGACCGCCTCCAGACCGGTCGCAAAATATTTGCTATTAACAAAGATATGAAGCATGTTATTAACAAGTTAATGGAAAAAATAAATGTTAACATAAATTCTTTTCAACATGTTACTAACATTTCCTCGGTATTTCTTCACATGATAATTGCAAATGTTGTCAACAATGTTGATAGCAATGTTAATAACAGAAGTTTCTAACATTTTTTGACCCAGTTTTTAAGATGTTTAACAATGTTTTCTCCGATGTAAAGCCTGCTTTAAACGTATTAACAATACATTGTGTGATTAGTTGTGAACTTGTTTTAAATTAAAATAAGTCAATACTTTTCAGTGAACATATAAGTATTTAATAATTTAATTGTTATTTTTGTGAATAAGCTTTTGTGAATTGAAAATGACATTTTCAATTTACATTTTGAGTTGATTGAGGGTAAATTGCGATTATCATTAAATTTTAATTGTCTAATCTTCTAAGGCATTAAATACCTAAAATTAGTATTTTACTTAACACAGAATGTGACAAATTCTTTATAACTAACATTAAGAAGTTTCAGGCTCCGTCTCAATGATTGCTTCTATATTTTAATATTAATTTATTGATATTTACGTTAATTGAAACATTTTCTATCATATTCCACTTATTAAAACAATATAGCACATTCAATATCGATTGTAATGGGTAAAGTCAACGCGTAGGAATATATGGCGCGAGTTATTACCAACTTAATAATCATGTGCAGCGTGAATGAAACTAAGAAAAAACTTGTGATTTTCATATTTTGCAGTTAGTGCAACCTGAATTAAAAATCTCAGTGAACCACCCCTTAATATTTGTATTTTTTTAATTTATTTTTTTAGATAAGTGTTAGATTAACTCTAATTAACGAAGAAGTTTTATCATCATTACTTCAGTTAATTCGTTCAATACAATCAAACCAAGGAATGTCAATATTTGCCAATATAATAAAGTTCTTATTGACTGAAAATAACTTTTATCGTGTAAAAAATCTGCTTTAGTTTAATTAGTTTACCCTTCGTTTACACGTTTTGACACTAATTTTATCACAGTGCTTTTAAGAATCTCTTTTAATAAATAGTTTAACTACTTGAAAAGGAAATTGTTTCAACATTGAGCAGCGGACTTCAAATTTTTGCAGAAATTTAGAAAGAGAAATAATAACAACAGAATTGTTTCATATCACAATTAAAAATGTAATGGTTATGTAATAAGGCCGTAAAATAACAATCCTTTCTCAGCTGCGAAATACTTGAATTATTCGTTTTTGTTTAATAAAGTAGTTCTTCGACGATATTGTGACGGCAATTGTTTGTTTGATTAGTCTTCTAAAATGTTGCTACTGATAAAGTCCTATTTTTGCAGGTTTCCTCCAAATACGCCTTTTACAGGACTGAATAAAGTTGTATTTTAGAAAAATCAATGAAAAGTAAGAATTAGAAAATAAAAGAAAATTTTAATCCTGATATAATATGGGCACAATGTGAAACAATTTCAAGTTTGTCACTTAAGGCCGACTTAAGTCACGAATGGTCAGCTGCACCAAACACTTAAGCGGAGCTTAAACTTAAGGGATGTTTACTTGAGGTTACACAACAGTGTGTAAGTTATTTTAAGTGACGTTTAAAGTTAAACTGAGTTTAGTGCAACTGGTCATCTGTTGTCTAAAATTTTCATCAGGAACCACAACTATAAGACAAAGAGAATTATTTTATTTTCGTCTTAACAAGAGCGGTGGTTAATGTTCCAATTTAAATTTACAAAATTTATTAATCTTCTGAATTAACCCCACCTGAAGATCCTTAAAAAATAAAACTGGATTCATTTCCAATTGATTTTAAAAAACCGCTATTTTTTTCCCTCTTTTACACAGGGATGCAAAACATAATCGAAATCATTCCATAGTTCCAACCGCATTCAAAACGCAAAAGAATCGGGCCAAGGAACTGAATTTGCATTACGTCTTGCATCCTTGCTGTAGTATTTAATTATAGTAATCGGTTCATATTTTTTAATTTTAATTCAAGTATCTAACACTGAACAATTTTATTGGTCGTTATTGTATAGTTTTTTTTTACAAATATGGAAAGATCAAAATTATAATTAATAAACCAAACCTATGATGCAATCACAGTGCCACTGTTATTTAATGCAATTTTAAAAAGTTTATTACATACATTAATTTAATTTAGTAAATTCAAATATCTGAATTTCTGCTAACGTAATATGTATAAGTAAAACGTTAAAGATATATGAATACGGTCCTTATACATATAACAGTGATAAACTAAATATTGCTGCCCTTGCCGGAAATGACGTAGAGCCAAGGGACGCGAGTTGTATACGGACTTCCAGAAAGAAGTTTTTCCTCTTCGAAATCTGCTTCTGATAAAAATGGCGGCAAATTATTGTCAGGCTGCATTCAAGGTTCATGAAAACTTTTTCAGCGAAGCATAATAAACTACCGGTCAGTTCAAAAATAATGAAAAGCGATTCAATTGTTGAAAATCGAATAAAAATAAAGAAATTAGCAAAATATACTACATTAAAACTATGTAGATGCAAATAAATAGTATACTTAATCATAACCATTTCTAATTTTAATATTAGGTATAGGACAAAATTCTAATTGCTGGAAAATAACAAACTTGCTTTCTGTTAAAATATTATCCTTCTTTGGCATATTGTCGCTTTTACTTAATTTGTTTAGCAGAACAGTTTGATGTTGTGCATGGACGTTTCAAGTTCTGTTGCGGGAGAAGGTATCATAAGTGAAACCGTCTGTAATTTTAACCAAACTCACTACCAATTTTTGGAATATGTTTTCTCTGAGTCAGAAATGTACAATTGCCGCAAAAAAATGTCGCAGGAGAACAACATATCTCAAATTAGTTTATCTTATAAAGATTTTTAAATGTGTTATAAAAGATGTAATTCAATTTTAAATTTTTGTAATGCTTAGAATTTTATATAAGTTAAACTAACGAATAGCTAAAATGTAACGTTTCATAAGAATCTATCACGTTCAGATTTAATTCTCTCACTTTACCTATGCAGGCTCACTTTACTGTGAATTTAAATTAGTTAGAAAGCTATGTACAGTTGCGAACACAGAAAAAGGACATTTTTTATAGTATCCAGCTTTAAACGACATTTCTAAGCGTTGTATATTTTACAGCTTATGTTATTACGTCTTAATAATATAATTATGACATTTCAACGATATTACATTTTTATGATATCGAGAAGTACGACCACACAACTAGATTTTGGGCATTTTAGCTTCAAGACATAGCCCGTTTTCTATGCTGACGACTGTAGATTAAGGTACTAACAAATATTACAAAAAGAAAACAATTCGCACGTAGAGCTCATGGTGTACCTAATACAAATTGAAGTTCCCCAAAATTGCACGTAGAGGTTGTAATGCGCCCCACCAATTACTTGGTTATTAATTAACTCTGATAAGTAAATAGACAATAAAATGGTATAAACAAATAATAAATATGTGCCAACAAAACCCCCAATTAAGATTTATTACTAAAGAAGGCCTGTCCAGACGTTACCTGCTTAAGGGGTTTGTCTGACCCTAACGGTTAATACTCCAATGAGGTGAAGGTGAATGACTTTTATGGAACTCGTTCCGCACTGAAGTTAATTTGAATATTATCTAATTATGACCCAATCGTCGAATGTAACCCGCTGCTACGTTGTGATACCTTGGTTCTTTGTTTGGTGGGCAGTATAATAATTGCTTTACAACAAGGAATTTGGCAAGTTAATAATGAAACGCAACAATTAAATTTAAGTAATTATTTATTGAGAAAAAAAAAGAAAAAAGGGAAAACTCCTTGTCCCCGCCTCTGTGGGATCGGAGACCTTGAGCGAAAACCCTGTTGTTGAAATCAATACAAATAAACAATAATTGCAATTCTCAGAAAGTACAGTGTAATTCGTTTAACAGCCTTCACTTTCGAATATCGGCGCGATCTATTTTCTTCCGATTCACACCGTTGGTGGTGTAATGTTTACACAGATATTTATTGGAGAGCGCTGCCCCTCACTCAGATTAATAATGAATTGAGTTTCAAATGAGTTCGAATCTTGGTACAGTGTTCGTCACTCGGATTGTATTTAAAGACTTGTTCGATTTAATAAACCAACGCATAAAATGTCTCAGTGTACTTAACTAATGGAGCTAACTAACGAATTGATCAGATGTTTTGGGCGAAGTATGTGATACACCTGCCGCCTTCAGCGATCAATCTGCAAGTAAATCAGCAGCAATCACCTGTTTTTCACGGGCTCCCTTGGAAGTAGTTGATTTAACCCTATCTCTAGCTAACCTAATTACTAGGCGCGTGCAGTGAGCCAAAACTTCTTCTGCTCCGTCACCTGAGCGAATAAATGTTATTTGAGTTATTGTGTTTTACCCAATGCCTGGCCTTTCAGGACTCTCTCTGTTTGTCGCTCCCACATATACAGGGTGTGAAAACTTTTGTCAAGAAAATGGCCAGGAATGTATTCCAAATTGTTTGGTTTACAATTTGGTTTACAACTATCGAACTCGGCTACTAATTACGAACGCTGACCAATCAAATTTTTAAAACATGAAAGTCACTAGTGCGTGTTAATACTCGCCGTAAATTAACTCAAAATAGTTGATTAAATTTATCTCAATGTAATGTTACTATGAAACGTACTGACTCTTAGCCTGATTAAGGACAAACAAATTATCTCTGCGCAATTTTTACCACCAAAGGTGCGTTGAAGGAAACAATTAAATGTTAATTACCACTAGCGTATAATCCTTCCACTCGCACTATACACTGGATTTTAAAACACTTCGCGTCGCATCGCGTCGCGGCGCCCACGTGTATCGTTTTAATTGGCCTTCTTATCACTACATTTAAACCGGACCGGAATAAATGATTTAATAAACAACAAATATATACAATGTGTTTCATTTCTCATCTACACACCCCTGTAGTTTTTATATTTATTAACGGATCGATTTTAAATTTTCGCCAGATGAACATCCTCTTAAAATACATATTTTTCAAATTTGAAACCTTTTGTATTGCAAGCCATGACCTACTGCGATTTAATAGAAAGTCGAAAAAATTAAGAAAACATAGTAGGCCTTGTTTGATCAAAAAAAGTTATTAGAAAAAGTTGTTTAGAATTACGAAATAACCCCAATTACCAAATTTGGTTGAAAAATTTTAATTTTTAATTATTAAAAAAATAGAATTTCAATTTAATCTTCAGTTTTACGAAACGCTAAAACTAACTGACTAAAGTTTTACAAAACGCTAAAACTAACTTACTGAAACACACAGAATGAAAAAAAACAACTTAATCTAATGTTCTACCAGGCCCCCATCACGCAGTATGCATTTTTCAATACGTTTTCTATTATTCTTTACAACTTTGTTTAGTTCCTGGGGTGTTATTTCAAGACAAGCTTGACGAATCCTGTTGCGTAGGTCTTCTGCATTATTATTTTGATTTTTGTAGACTTTCTGTTTAAATATTCCCCATAAATAAAAATCCAGAGGTGTTAAGTCAGGAGATCTGGGACACCAAAACATGAAAGGACTGTTTCTGCCTATCCATCGTAAAGGAAAATTTTCATTTAACCATTCTCTAACTATTCTTAATGCTAGAATAGTTCGCGAATGGTTAAATGAAAATTTCTAAACAGAAAGAGTAGAAAAATCAAAATAATAATGCAGAAGACTTACGCAACAGGGTTCGTCAAGCTTGTCTTGAACATCACAGGAACTAAACAATGTTGTAAAGAATAATAGGAAACGTATCGAAAAATGCATACTGCACGATGGGGGCCTGATAAAATATTAGATTAAGCTGTTTTTTTCATTCTGTGTGTTTTAGTCGGTTAGTTTTAGCGTTTTGTGAAACTGTAGATTAAATTGAAATTCTATTTTTTAATAATTAAAAATTAAAATTTTTCAACCAAACTTGCTAATTGGGGTTATTTCGTAATTCTAAACAACTTTTTCTAATAACTTTTTTTGATCAAACAAGGCCTACTATGTTTTCTTAATTTTTTCGACTTCCTATTAAATCGCAGTAGGTCATGGCTTGCAATACAAAAGGTTTCAAATTTGAAAAATGTGTATTTTAAGAGGATGTTCATCTGGCGAAAATTTGAAATCGATCCGTTAATAAATATAAAATCTACAGGGGTGTGTAGATGAGAAATGAAACACATTGTATATAAATATAAATTTGAATAAAGACTACAAGCGCCTGAAGATAAACACAATCAAGACAACTTGGAATTCAACTCGACCGATCTCGCTACAGCTTCAATCTTATCTGCCGTTCTTTTTGCGTTCCCCTTAACACGAAAACAATTACAACACACCCCCTCGTAATTGCAGCAAGATTCTGAAAGCTCTTCGACCAATGGTAACCGTTGATTTGAACTCTAGCACACGCCTTGACTGCATTTTTCCCGCAAACAATTATAAATTGTAAACACAATCTGCTGTTATCGTATTTGCAAAAGTGATTATGACGCGACAGACCCAATACCAAGCCCACGAGAACACGTCCAAACGTCGAATAAATTTGTTTATGACGTCCGGCCCACCCCCCTGCTTCGGCCCGGTGCCTGCAATTACTGTGTGACGATATTAGTACGTGAGCATGAAATGCCAGATAAAGGATACTCGACAGATTTACAACCGACCGTGGTGGTCTACTGCAAAGGAACGCGGCGTTCCGAATTCTTGACCCCCCCCCCCTGCACAAGCCCTGCTGCAAGCTCCGAGGAAAAGAACATGTATTTATTGAAATTAGACATGAAATCAATTGTTTTAATTTTAAAACAATTTAGCGACCGCTTCAAGCTCATGGTGTACCTATGTACCTAATACAAATTGAGGTTCCCCAAAATTGAACGCCATAAATCCACACTGGTTTCAAAATCACGTTGTACACAGTAAGCTTCCTTTCCAAGGATAATGAAGACAGGATTAGTCACTATAGTTTGATGAACATCAGCCCTAACTGTTTTCTTTTCGATATGTTTGGTTCAAATTAATCGTCTATCCAGATGTCTTTAGCACAGTGGCGAGGGGGGTCGGCGAGCCCCCCCCTCCCCTGCGAAATCGTTCTAAAATATTATGTTCCACTTAATTCATACTAAATAACTTTTTCGTTATTTTGACGTTGTTTTTTGTTCGCCGTTTTACATTTCCTAAATAAAATGTTAAGTAGTCCGTACTCGTTAGATTTTTTTGTTCGGGGCCTCCCAGAAACAAGTTTCTATCTACTACGCCACTGCTTTAGCACTTTCATTCTAAAGTAACTATAATTGTTTAGTGAGACATGGAAACAAGAGTTTAAATTACATGGGTTGATTTTATTTCATTGGCATCGGCACTTTCTTTACCACTCTTAAGCTAGCTTTACACGATACCTCATTTCGTGCGGCAAAGCAAGCGCTAATTACATGCGTCTACGTATGCAATAGGATGGAAGAAACGCATGCCTGTTTAATTATAGTAAAAAATTGGCTAAAAAGGTATTCTCATCAGATTCGATCTTACTTGCCTTTGAGAAAACAGCGCGCTGCGATATAAATTAACGCATGCAGGCAAGCATGCGTTCCATTGCGCAGTAAACACATGCATCAAGATGCACGAAATAAGGCATCATGTAAAGTTAGCTTTAGAGAGTATTTAATGACTTCTGAATGCCGTTGTAGGTCCACTACTAGTCACTAGTGGTACTATATCATCCGCGAAAGTCGCGGCACTTGTGGTTGTCGCCAATATAAATCTGGTATAAAGCACAGGACCAAGAACGCTGCCTTGCAGTATTCCAGCCTGTATTTGATTAGGCTCCCGATCTTCTCATCGTAAGAGAAACTGTTAATAAAAACATACACGTGTGAGGTTTTACTATATGAAATAGTCGCAGAGTGATCCAGTATATAAATAAAATTACTAAATAAATAGATGTAATTGTCGATTGTTTGATCAAAAAATAACCGTCAAGTATTTCAAAGAAAGTCTTTAAATACCCAGTAAATGGTTATATTGCTGTTGGGTATAATAATACTAAATGGTAATAGTCATACGTACTCACATAGCCTTTTCTAAGAGCAGAGCACAATAAACAATCTTAAAAGTCAAAACCAGAATTAAATTATGGAGTGCGAGTGAACTAACGCAATTTGGCGAAGGGAATGGGCAAGAGCTGCTCTTCAGTCCGCAACTTTATAGTATCCTAAGACGTAAATATCAATTTACGCCGACTTGTAAATAAATAAGAGCGCATTCTTGGATTTCAGTAACGATTAAGCACGCTTTCCGCCGGAGCTTACATCCTGCCGGCGACTTCCCATTTTTTTGTTCTTGTTGTCCCTGTTACAGGAGCACGACGCATTTTTCTTTAGTAGAAAACGATTTCAAAGCTTGTGAGTTTCCATTGCAGCTTGAAACACGATTCTAGTTGAAATTTATTGGAAACGGTCAGAGGTACGAATAAATTGTTGATTGCAGTCATTGATAGTTAAGTAATCTAATTGTGAAATTGCATTCACAAATGGACCTTGCTTTACATTAAAATGAATTCATATTTAATCTAGTGATACAGTTAATTTCAGTTTTGATACATTGATTTATGTTCAAATACGTATAATTACTTGTTACGATAGTTTTTCCTTTTTATTTGGAACACCGAATATTTAATTGTTGGTAGGTACATAGCACAATAACTTTTTGTAGATAAAAGAAAAATGAAATATTTTGTATCTGTGTCATTTAGGTCGAATTATACAGGGTGTCCCGTGACGTAATGTCACCACTTCACCTACGTGATAATCAATTCAAACTAAGTAAAAAACTCTAATAAAGTTTTGTTCTGAAGTAAACCGTTTCAAAAATACTGGATGTTTAATGTTTCATTTTTTATTTTCTAAAATTTTAAAGTTCATCTAATCATTTATCCATTCACCTAATAATCAATTCAAACTAAAAAAAAAACTATAATGAAGCAAACCATTATTTTTCAAGAGTACGACGTGTTTTGCAATTTTCAGAATTTTTAAACTCTCAAAAGGTGTTCAAAATAGCCCCCGTTGTTTGCTAAACACATTCTGGCATGCTTCAAAAGAGATGACCTTTGAAGACCTTTTGAGATAAAGTTTAAAAATTCTGAAAATTACAAAACACGTCGTATTGTTGAAAAATAATGGTTTGCTTTATTAGGGTTTTTTTTTATATTTGAATTGATTATTAGGTGAACGGATAAATGATTAGGTGAACTTTAAAATTAAAAAAAATAAAACATTAAACATTAAACACCCAGTATTTTTTAAACGGTTTACTTTAGAACAAAACTTTATTAGAGTTTTTACTTACTTTGAATTGACTATCAAGTAGGTGAAGTGGTGACATTACTTCACAGGACACCCTGTATATATTTTTAATCCAGATCATTGATCCGTAAATCTGCTTCCCTGTCGCAGAAATGCCGAGAAACTAGATCTTACTCGAATAATTGGTAACTTAAGAACCGCGACGTCTTCGTTCCTAAAATATGTGGCTTCAGATAACTGACGTCCAAAATAATTACATACATCACGTTTATTATAAAAAAAAATTATACAGAACCGGGATTAACTTCGTGACTGCCGAAAATAAACTTTTTGAAATAAAAAAAATCCTCTCCGGAAATTATACATAGAAGAATGGAGATTTTAAAAGAAGTAGGTAGCAACTGGAAAGGATCGATCAGAACAGAAGCAGTTAATATTCTGTTTGCCAATTTTCCAAGTGAGCAATGAATGAAGTGACAAATTTCTGCTGAGGTGGCGTTTGCTTTGTGCAAATTGAAGGGCATCGTGGTAAATCCGCGCGAAATAAATTACTCTTAAATAAATCAATAACCACCTCGGTTTTAACTCGGTCATTATTCACTTAGATTAAATTGATTACGTCTTAGAATAAAAAAATAAGACCGAAACTGTTTTTTCAGAAAATATTTGCAATACAAATTCATATCACCTAGTAATTAACATTGGTCAGGTTGTATGTACACGGTTGCCTTTGATAAAATGATTGATTAGGGTAATTTAATAACAACCCTAATACCGCAGCATGACTTTGGACATGGTCTGAAATCAAAGCAATATCAAACCCTATAAGCTCGATGGTTAACGTTTCACCTTATACTTTTTGTTATGTATTTGCAGAATACTGCGGATATTTACCCCTAGTTTTGGCGTAAGTTTATCCATCAGCAACAAGAAACTAGAATCAAACATTTCGATCAAGTCTATAGTGGTCGATTTCGTAAGACTGCCAAGATATGAAAAGGAGAAAATTAATGCAACTAGTGAAATGAGGACCATTAGTAAAAGGGTTCCGATCAACGACGTTGTTAGTAAGAACATCACTCTAGTCTTGGAAAATTTATTAAAGAATTATGAAAGTTCACAGTTACCTACGCACGGACAAGGTAACTATTTTTATTATCTTTTTAATATTTAACATAAAGGAATAGCAGATATTTTCGATAAAATAGTGATGTGTTAGGTTAATTTATCAACAATACACTTTCCGGTGAAGTTATTCGCATGTTCACTTCTATAAAGTAAGCGGAAAATAATGTTTAGCTTTGATATGAAAGAGGGAAATTCGTTTTCCGTTTTACATTTTCACCGGTGGTCGGGAATACAAGAATTTATGCGGAAGATGTTTGAATTATTTCGCGTTAGTTATGCGAACGTGCACATCAAAGGCCTTAACGCCACGACATTGTTAACCGAATACCACAAACTAAGACTGTATCTTATATCACCTGTATCAACTGTAAAATACACGCTACGGTCATTGAAGTAGTAATTTGACATAATTCAATATATGCACACTATATAATTTTGCACAGGTTTCTTTAATTGAATCCAAAGTAAATTTGAAAAATTTGAAATGTATAGAAAAGTCAGTGAAATCCATTTCAATTTGATAAATTTGATAATCTAATGTTCAATTTTTGTTCTATTTTGTACAATTTTGTCGAAAATAAAAATTGAAGCTTTGAGTGATTCTGAGTAGTATGAATTTTTTAACAGTACATTTATTTCTGTTTCAGATAAGCCAACAGTAATAAAAACAAACATCTTGATCAGAAGCATGGGCCCAGTCTCGGAACTTGATATGGTATAAGTTTATAATTTTTGAAGTCTCAAAACTAACATTATTATAACGTTTTTTTTTAAATACTGATAATTAATTGTTTCAGTTCTCTTAGTTTTTAATATCCTCGCTGAAAATCGCAAAAAATACAAGTTTTTCAAGATTATTTAACAAAACTGATTGAATCACACATATGTAAATATACAGCCTGTCCATTTTTCGAGTGCCACTATGGGGATCTCGCTTATCTTAAGAGATACGAAGTTGGTTAAATTAGGGCAAAGTTGTGCATTTTCGTGCTGAATAATAATCTGAAAAGAAATTTGAAATATCTTCAATAGTTTTGAAAATATCGCAAAAAAACGAAAACTTCTGGTTTTCGTTTTTAATTTTTTCACGATAAACTAATCTTACTAGACATTTCTAACCCAGACATTATTCAGACACTTTTTTATGGAGAATTCGAATATGGCATACCCTTTTCAATAATTTTCAAGATGACGAAGAAACACTTGGCAACTTCATTTTTTCTTATCGACGCCATTTTGGATTTTAACATTTTGAGATTAGGTTTTTTTTCCTCTTTACAACGATGTATCACACATGGTGGTCCAATATCACATTTTTGCCAAAAATTCAATTTTTCATTTTTTGCGAAGAGTGCTTTGGAAAAACAAAACGTTCTTTTGTTGTGAACAAAAGTTTGACAGTTTGATCCTATTTCAAGTCTTGTTATTTACGTTTGTGCTAGTTTTATCGCGAAAATGCCTTTTTCAAGTGAAGAACAAAGAGATATGATACAAATTTATTACACTTCGCATCGAAATGCCCACATGACGGCGGCAAAATATTCGCAGCGTTATCCAGAGCGGCAGCAACCTAGTTTGAGGTATTTTTCTTTGCTGCAGAGAAACTTGGGCGAATATGGTTCATTTAAAAGACGTAGACGAAAATATGGCGATAGGCCCAATGAATATGAGCAGGAAATTTTGCAAGCGGTAAAAATTTTACATGATTACAAATACTAAAATACGTATTCATCATTTAATTCTTAATTAGGTGCAAGACAATCCATCTGTTTCCTCAAGAGAAGTTGCAGCCCAGCTGAATTTGTCGTCACATCAAGTTGTTTGGAGAACACTTAAAAAACACAAATATCGGCCTTGGGCAATTCATATTTCTCAAACGCTTCATCCTGGAGATCATGAACGACGGTTAGCTTTTTGCACGTTTGTAAATAATCAGATTCAGGAAAACCCAAATTTCCTTAATAAGGTCATATGGTCTGATGAATGTAAATTCACAAATGCAGCAATGTTTAATCGCCACAATGAACATTACTGGTCAGTTGAAAATCCACATCAATTTCAAGAACGGCGACCACAAATGCTGATCGGTACCTCAATTTTCTGAGGACATTTCTATCAGATTTTATTGACGACAACGTTCCTCTTCATCGTTTGAACGCCATCTGGTTCCAGCAAGATGGCGCACCGCCCCATAATGCTAGGAGGGTTAGGGAATGCTTGTCGGAAATGTTCCCCAACCATGTTATTGCTAATAATGGCGACGTAACGAGTGTCTAAATAAAAATCTGGTCAAGTAGGTTGTGGTCGAAAATTTATCCACTGCATGTATGTCGCTTCTAAGTTCAACGGCTAACCTTTCAAGTGTAACGTCAAAATTGATACTGAATTATCATTTCCTTGTTAAAAGTGATTTTGCCGTAAAAGACGTGAAAACGTGAAATTTAAAAACGTTTATTATAAAATATGCTGAATATGCCCACCCCCTTCTCGGTAACATTTAATAATTCTGTTTTTAATTCCATTAACAACATTTTGCAGTAAATCCGGAGAGTTGTTGATTTCTTGACACTTATCAAATATACGTTCTCTAAGATCGTTCAGTTCGTCGAAATAATGCCACACTTCGATTTAGGCACTCTAGAAATTGTTTATAATCAAAAACAATTTCTGGGAACTGGACAAGGAATTCCTCCAAACAGTCTTGAATTGAATAGGACCAGACACCGTTAATTTTGCGACCGTTTCGAAAGTAACTTTCAATCATAAATGTCTTTTCTTCAATTGAAAAGGGCATTTTTTTAGTAGTTTGTGAAAAGAAAAACTATTTTTAATGCAAAATCACTTTGACGTTACACTTGAAAGCTTAGCCGTTGAACTTAGAAACGACATGCATGCAACGAAAAAATTTTCGACCACAACCTACTTGACCAGATTTTTATTTAGACACTCGTTACCATGGCCTGCGCGGTCACCTGACATGTCTCCCTTGGACTATTTTTTATGGGGGACAATGAAAAATGATATTTACAAAACATTGCCAGCCGATCTTGATGAACTTCGTCAAAGAATTGTCACCACTCTTAGGCACAAGATTAGAAGAAGGGATGTGTCAAGAGCTATAGCAAATCTTAGGAAAAGAGTGGCACTGTGCTTAGAATTAGGAGGTGGGCAATTTGAACACATGTTGTGATGTTACATTTGTTAATTATTATCTATTCTTATTATTATTTCGGGGATGCCATATTCGAACTCTCAATAAAAAAGTGTCTGAATAATGTCTTGATTAGAAATGTCTAGTACGATTAGTTTAGCACAAACATAAATGACAAGACTTGAAATAGGATCAAACTGTCAAATTTTTGTTCACAACAAAAGAACGTTTTGTTTTTCCAAAGCACTCTTCGCAAAAAATGAAAAATTGGATTTTTGGCAAAAATATGATATTGAGCCACCATGTGTGATACATCATTGTAAAGAGAAAAAAGAACTTTATCTCAAAATGTTAAAATCCAAAATGGCGTCCATAAGAAAAAATGAAGTTGCCAAGTGTTTCTTCGTCATCTTGAAAATTATTGAAAAGGGGATGCCACATTCAAATTCTCCATAAAAAAGTATCTGAATAATGTCTTGGTTAGAAATGTCTAGTACGATTAGTTTATCGTGAAAAAATTAAAAACGAAAATCAGAAATTTTCGTCTTTTTTTCTATTTTCAGAACTATTAAAGATATTACAAATTTCTTTTCAGATTATTATTCAGCACGAAAATGCGCAACTTTGCCCTAATTTAACCAACTTCGTATCTCTTAAGATAAGCGAGATCCCCATAGTGGCACTCGAGAAATGGACAGGCTGTATACATATAAAACAAATCTAAAAAAAATTCTTAACTGCTCTTCAAGATACGTTTTGACTTCATTTACTCAGTTGCTGGGGGTTGTTCTACGATAATTTCATCGCATACAGTTCAACAATACAACCTTTTTCTAATTTACGTGTCTCAAGAAGAAACTGGTAGTTTTGGACATCTAGTAGATCTATTGGTTAATTACTATTAAAAAGTGGAATTCTGAAGTTCTCAGTAAAGTTGCTTGTAAGTTTCTAACAGAGATTGACGAGTAATCCTAGAGACCTATATCTTGCAAAGAACTTCAAAATTCCATTTTTAATAATTTACAGACATACGAAGCTTACAGATATGAACAGAATCAACCCACAATAATACCAACTATTGTCAAAATTTCAGTAGGTACGTTAGTATCACATGGTAAAATTTATTTACAAATTCAATTGAAACAATTTTTCCTTTTTACTGGTCGAGTATAAAACCAACTTTAATTTTTCCCTTTCTTTGTAAAAACGACGTTAATTGTTTTCTTATTAATTTATTCTAGTACCTAGATCTAAAACGTAAGGTATTTTAAAGTTTAATTCAGTTTAGTAACTTACAACTACATCTTGCATATATTTACATTTACAGCTTTGATCGATCTTTTTTGATGATTGAGAATCTCTGACAGTGTTTATAATATTTATACAGAATGGTGATAAAGTCCTGCACCAAGTTCATAATTTATTTATTTAATGTTTTTTTTGCAAAATCCTGAAACAGGTAATTTTTTAATTTTAAAAAGACACATTTTGGTGTAAAAATCTTTTCTCGATCGGAATTTGTTTTCCTCTGTTTTTCGTCATCATTATTTTTATTTCTATGTCGAAGGTTTAATACTAAAAGTATAAAATAAATTTACATTGTAAATCTTATGCAATACAAGACACGTAAGTAGTACAAAACAATTAATTTTTTTAAATGGCCCACCCTAACTTTTTCAGGCAGATTTTGGTCGTCCTTCTTGTTAGTTAAATGGTGATATAAAAGATAGTACCTTACACAAGTTTTTCGTAAAAAAATACACATGATGTAGGTCATCTTCTTTTTGAAGAATTTATGTTATGCTGCAATGAAAATCTGAACAATTGTTTGCTGGGGAACAAATTCAATATTTTCAAACACAAATGGGTTCACCTCTTCATATTTTCGCTAATATTTACTTGTTTTTGGTTTCAATTTCAAGATTATAATTAAAATAAAATCGCATTGTATTTTTTTTTCGAAAAATTTGTTGTAGAAAGTAATAATTTTGTTTCATCACCGTTTTGCTGATAAGAAGGACTATCAAAATCTGCATAAAAAGTTAGGGTTGCCATTTAAAAAAAAATAATGATGACGTCACAGAGGAGAGACAAATTCCGACCAAGAAAATATTTTTACACTAAAACGTGTCTTTTTAAAATTTAAAATTTATCTGTTCCAGGATTTTGCAAAAAAAAACATTAAATAAACAAATTATGAGCTTGGTGCGGGACTTTATCACCACCGTGTAGTGCACTAATAATAAATAAAAATCACAACGAAACCAAGGACTAATTAAGGTAAAATGAACTTAAAAAAATTAGAATAGAATTCAAGTGATCTCTATATTTATTTGAAAAAAAAAACACTATTTAACAATTACTGAATAACTCAATAAAAATATTCAAACTGCAGAATGAAAGATTTAGATTTATACAGATCGTGAAAATCGAACATGACCAAAAAAATAATAATGTCTATAAGGTTTAAAACTAATCGAACCACAAATTTCAGGTACGTTATACAGGGTGACTGACAATTATTATTCTGCATTTTTAATTATTAATTAAAACTAACCCTAAAAACATACTGCTGCACTGTGTACGAAATAAAACGTCATGTTTTACAAATGCAGCAGTAAATTGGAATATAAAGTTTTATTATTATTATTTTACTGACTGCACACAATGACTTTGACGCACATCTGAATATAGTTTTATTACATGTTTAAAACCTAGGAACGAAAGTCTAAGTTATCTTTCTTTTGCATGGTATTATTAAATTGAATTTCACTTGATTTACTACGACTTACAAACAATGCGCTACAAACAGAATAGAGAATTGCAAACGCGTCTTCAATTTTGTTAAACTTTTAATTTACTTGTGTTAATAATTTGTCGTTGATAATAACGAATTTGTTTCTCAATGAACGCCGCACACAAAACGAAAATAAAATAATTAACAAACCAAACAGATTACGAATATGTTTACTGATTAATAATGTTTTAAATTCTGTTTGTCTTTACCATAAAATAATTAGAAAGTAAACACTTTCTTTGTTATTAGCAAATCTATTACTATTAAACAGAATATTTACGAAATAAAGAAAACTGACTGATTACAATACAATTAAAATTAAAATCAACGAAAAATGCTATGAATCCTTAACACGGAGGTTTGAAGTGTCGTAATGCTTTATTTGTTTATTTGTCAAAGTAGTTGTTCAAAGTGTTATCTTTATTTTATACAATTTATACTGAATAATTTACTACAGACGATTTGTATGCATTTTTGGAGTTCATGTTTATTGCAGCTGATCACATCAATTCCGTTTAAAGGTCAAGTTCACGTCCAACACCACAACTGTCATAAAACTAAAATATATTTATGACTGTATTTAACTCGATCATCTTTTCCTCTTTCTTAACCAGGGACGTATCGTCTAATTATCGTATCGGTATAATTTTTAATTAATTTTTCGCATACTCTCGGATCTTGTTTTCCTTTTTGTCAGTTGCCCTGTCAGTACATTCAGATAGCTCATGTAAAATCAAACGTATGATGAAATAAGTAAAATATGGCTTTCGTGGAGTCATGAATTTAAAATTTACATCGAACTTTACAATCTTTAAGGAACAACAGGAAGTAATTAAAACAAATATACTGAAACCTCTATGTTTTGGATGCCTGCTGGCCTTATTGAAACAAAGGTGTCCATATTATAGAAGTATTATACCGCGTGATTTTTTAAATTGTTTATCAACCCTTGCCATGGAATTTGGACGGCATGTCGTAGCTTTACTGTAAAACAAGCATAAATGAGTGCAATTACGTACTTTTCACTTAAGCTAAGATATGCCGCCCAGATCTCATGGCAAGTTGATAAAAAATTTAAAAAATCAATCGGTATATTTTTTTGTTAACTCGCTTAATGCATACTTTTTCTATTATTGTATACCTTGTTTTATACACAACAATACAATTTTGCAAACTTTTATATCAAGTAATCACCAGTTTGAATCAATATTATAATTTTCATTGAATAAACAACTCGTACATGCTAATGTGTGATTTTGTGCTTGTATTAATGTGATTTTTATACACGTAATAGAATATATTATATGTTTTATTTGAAGTTGAAAACGCACGCACATATTTTTACATGAATCTTTTGTTTAGAATATTGAATATGTAGCGATGTAGACATAGTGTAGTGATCAAGCGAACGGTTTGGCTTTATCTTTTAATTTATACTCCTCCGTCATATTCAAGTTTCAATGAAACGATCAGTATGTACCTGCAAATTTCGAAATTTCATTTGAAAACGAAATTAACTGAACTTTCTACCAACATTACTTTACCCATTTGCTGTGCACTGTGTCACTGCAACTGATTTTAGGAGTACTCAATGGATTGCTATTTCCGACAATATTGGAGAGACCGCCGACTTTCATTTCTGGGTCCAATCAAGTCATTGTCTCTGTCAATTAAGATGTTGGAACGCATATGGAGACCTGACACGTACTTTTATAATGGGAAAAATTCGTATGTCCACACCATCACTGTGCCCAATAAACTCCTGCGAATAAGTCAAGATGGAGACATATTATATTCAATGAGGCACGCTTTTATTAATCCCTCTAATCTCAGTTTAGTTTTGAAGATTACTTTTCAGATTGACCATAAAAGCCAAGTGTCCCATGAAACTGAAAACATTTCCAATGGATCGTCAGTCTTGTCCGTTAATATTGGGAAGCTGTATGACTATTCTTTTTCGCAATCATTGTCTGTTGAATGTATTTTTTTTTCAGATGCGTACACATCGCAGGAACTAGTGTATCAGTGGCACAGCGAAGCTAGTGTTACCTTCGTTCCAGGAATGACTCTATCACAGTTTGACCTGATGAGTTTTCCTTATCGAAATTTCACTTTCAGAAGACGAGAAGGTACTCATTTAAGACTTAAAGGAAAATGCAATATCAGTCTTGTCTTCCAGGTGATTTTTCTGTTTTGCAAGTCTCCTTCAATTTGCAACGTCATACTGGCTATTTTTTAATACAAGTCTACCTACCCTGTATACTAATAGTAGTACTGTCTTGGGTTTCATTTTGGATTCATAGGGAAGCCACGAGTGATCGCGTCGGTCTCTGCATAACAACAGTTTTAACTTTATCAACTATAAGTCTAGATTCACGAACAGATTTGCCTAAAGTGCGTTACGCAACTGCCTTGGATTGGTTTTTGTTGATGAGCTTTTTCTATTGTATTGCAACACTGCTCGAATTTGCAGGGGTGCACTACTTTACGAAGGTCGGTAGTGGAGAAATACCCGTCGATGAAGATGAATGGGAGGATTGTGAAGAAATGGAGGAAGAGATTTCGGGTTTTATTACGGAAAATAGTGTCTCGTCTGCACACCAACATAATAGAAGAAAAAATTCGATTATTTGTCCAATTTATAATGTAAGTCAAAAAATATTTCTATTTCTAGGAATTTTTGTTTTCGCTGCTAGTATTTAAAAATTAAACGCATTCTTGACTAATAATTTAAAAAGAAACAAAAATTTTCAGTTTCTAAATTCTTTTATTTTTGAGATTTGTGTTGCAAATGCAAAACTTTGCAAAATTATTCTGTTTTAATTTTTTGAAAACAAATCAAATGGAACAACAAATCTACTGTACATGCATTCTCCAGAGTTGGATTTGTGAGATACTTAGATGTACAGTAGGTTTTATGTACATTAAGATTTGTTTCTTTAGGATTCTTCTTTACATTACGGAAGTAGAAGAACTTCTCTAACATCTAATATCCAAGTATCACCAACTATTAGATTAACCATGGAAAAAACCACCCAAACAGAATTACGACTACCCAAATGGCAGCAATTTCTGTACTGCTTGAAAGGAGATGATAAATTCCGACGTCAAAGACAACGTGAAGCTGCAGGAGCAATTGGTATATTAAACGAACTAAATTGTGTGTTTTCAACAAAATGACTAATTTTTGTTGTAGGAGCTCATGATCATGGCATGAGACACATAAATAGTGTTTCCCACATCGATCGAGCAGCAAGAGTATTATTTCCCATGTCCTTTGGCCTGTTAAATTTTTTCTATTGGTTATTCTATGTCACGTATCAAGATGATTTTAAGTGGGCCGACGCACCAATAAGCACATTGAGTCACTAACAGTTTCTTTGTATTTTAACCGCATTCCAAATCTCATAGTACAGGCTACAAAGTGTACACCAAATATTTAAACAGGTTGATTTTCCTGCATATACACAACGTGTTACGACCCTATTGTCAAACACCTCAACTTCGTGAACTTTCGCCGTCGCCCCACTTACATCACATTAATCTCGATCTTAGCTATTTAGCGAATTTTATTAGTGGAGCGCTTTTTGTCATGCAAACATGTAGTACCATCAAGTGAAAATTGATGAAATCACATTCGAAATACTTTAAATATAAATTGCAAATATAAAAGGAGCTCATATTTTAAAGTAACAAAAAATAATTGACTTCGCAATTAGATGACAAATATGAAATCCAAACGTGGCTCATATGAATTTAATAAATAGAAAACTTTATTACATAATCAACAAAATACAAATTTCTCAAAATATAAACGACTGCCATGCTTTTAAATAATAAGACTTCTAATCTAATCTGTAAATAATATTATTTTAGTCTTAACAGTTTGAAATAAATAATAATTCTAAGACCATAAAACTAAAAAATCAGAATATCCGGAACTGTTTTAATAAGTGTACAAATATACCACTTTCCTCATGTGAACTTAAATAAAATAGAAAAGTATTTTATTCAAAAGCAAACCTCACATCACACTGAGGCTACTGCTAGACTACAGACTGCGATACATCTCTCTCTACAGCGTAAACGAGTAGCTGCCTGACAATTACTGTATAATAGTGGCAAACGTCACAATAGTATCCAACGATTGAACTTTCAACTAAGAGAGAGAATGAAGTTTTCCAGCAACATCTTCATATTTCTTAATGATTCTTAACGTTACATTCTCCAGGTAAACAAAGGTAACAAAAATTTGCAAAAAAAATTAATTAAGTTAACAAAAATCAAATAATATAAAAATAAACAGCATAAATAACAAAACAATAAAAATTAGAAGAAAGCTGTACTGAGTGTTTTTTGAAGTGTGGCTGAAATTAGAAGCTTGGCATCTATGTATATGTACTGGGTGTATGGTGGAACACTTATATTTTTGCTCATTTTTGTCCCCGCGGCACTGGTGAATAAGGATTTTTTTAAATCAGTTATTAAGAAAAAACAGAACAAAAACATAATAATTCTTAGAAAAACACGTTGTTACGCTCTTAATTATTAAATTTTAAACAATAAATTTAAAACTAATGTCAACATCTAAAGGTAAACTGTCTCTGTTTTTTTTGTTTATTTTATATTGTAACCAGATTCTTTTTCACCCACACTTCCAAAAACACCCAGTATAAATACTACGAAAACACAAACAAACAAGAAACACAGAAATAACGTAAATACAGGGTGTTTGTAAAATAAGTGCAAAAATTTTAACCACGTTACCGTGAGAGCACATAGAACACAGAAAAATTTTCATAACAGGGGGGAAAATTATGAAACAACAAAAAACTTACAGAATCTGTTTCGCTGATCGTAGGCAATAAACATCGCAGGTGTGACTAATATACAAAAGCACACTCACTCACCGAATAATATCTGTGTGGAAGAAAAAATGCGGGGACATTAGCCGGAAATGTTCTTGCATTGATTTGGAAATGTGTTTCCATAAATCCGCCGTGCTTCTTCAGTTTCTCGAGCTTCGCGGTAGATGAGGAGCATCCGTTCTCTCGCCGTTCGTGAATTGCGGCATTTTAATAAGTAATACTAAGCACAAAAAATAGTAATCGTATTTAGCTTTAACTCGTTCAATCACTTTTCACAAACTAAACTGTTGATCCCAAAGAATACGGAGCAATAAATTGTGTGTCGTGATCATAAATGAAATAAAATGAAGCAAATTCCTTGGCTACGATACGACTTACTGCGACGTGAAAAAAAATGCTTTTAATAGCCGCCCGACTTCGACAAAGGTCACTGGGTCACTGCTCGATTGCAGTTCTGTTTTTTGTTCTAACAGATGCTTTCTTGACCTACCTCAAAGACATAGACGTGCGATTAATTCTTGCCCGATTTTCAACTGCGATTTTCTCGAAATGTGTAAAATTTTTGTTGAGGACATATGAGTTCAATCGTCGCCATTTACGGTGATGTATTACAGGTTTAAATATTTGCATACAGTAAAAGAACACCCTATATATGAAAAGTATAAAGAAAACAGAGCTAAATGATAATTTGTGACATACAGGCTGAAACTAAATTAAATTCGAAAAAATACAATATATCCTTTCTTGCAACTTTAATACATTTGAGACAACTGCATGTCATCTATCAACTTTTGTTTTTTAAATGTCATAACATATTAAATTTTCAAAGAACTTTTCTTTCTACGATCAGTAATGTGCTGCAATAACACTTATTTTGAAAATAATTTTTAAAATGCGAGAGATATTGAGAGAACTAAGCGCTAATGAATGAGGACTTTTTTAATCTAAAATTAGACATTTTTGTAATTTCTTTCGCATTTGAATAGTAAATGAGTACATGCAAGAACAATTAAATTTATTGTTGTAATAATCGGAGCATAATAAATGTTATTTATGTTATAGTATTAAGGTAGAATACTCAATTTCGATAACCAGTATGTGTGATCAAATGCTTATATCATACTGTAACGTTTTTAATAAAAGTATAAATTAAAAATAGCAAATTTTAAATGGAAGAATATTTAATAACAAGTTGCACAAAAATTAAATAAACACTAACACTTAAAATTACATAACTAATTTATATTCTTATGTCGCGGGTAATTTATTTATACGGCGTTAGCGTCATTCGCGATAAATTGACACTGTCCCCTTCATCCGACGGGGCGAGCTTTATATCTTCGTAGACCTTCTGGAGGTAACTCGAACGTAGGGATTCTTCGAAGAATCCATGACGTGGTCTAGCGTCGTATTACGTTAATTACAATATTAATTTATTTTGCATGAACTCATCTTGATTGACCGTAATGCAGCTTCTGTTACTCAGCGTTCGATAACTAGCGCTTTGGCGATTTTTGGTGTTTTCTCAACCACGAAAATTCAATGTAAATTTTTCAAAGCGCCCAGACCAGAAGTCGTTAATCATTTAGCAGGACATGGCCCAGGCCACTTAAGAGAATTTGTATCGTGAAATCTAATAAGTCGAGACCGTGAATACATTCTATATTTTGTGTTCAAAATTGAAAAATATTATTTCAAATTAAAGCATATTCTTATTGGTTGAAATTTATTAAACTGTTTCATAAACGTGTCGACATTTCAAACGTTTTTAAAAGTTGTCCAACGAATAAGTACAGGGGCGTGTTCGAAAACTCGGAGCGTTACTCTTGGGTAATATTCTTTCTCTCTCATATAAATCATTTTGTATATTTTGCTTTTCACTTTATTCACTCTGTTGGTATAACTCTTATACTTACTCCCTGTATTTTCGAACACGCCCCAGCAGAATTCAAAACAATCGGGAAATGTCAAAAAAATTGACACTTTTCAACTAGTTTAGAATCAATTGACGGCATATCAGTTTATAGATAAATAGGTTAATTTTTTTGAAAGGTATTGTCAAGTAGACAATTAATTAACAAATAGAACCAAATTTACAATTGGACAAATTTCATTTCCCGTTTTTTTTTAATTCAGCTGTATCATGCGATTGAAAATAAAATGATACAGCTATGCCATAATCCATTTTTCATCATTTCTGAAATAACTTTCAACAATGAACGTTTTTTGTTACAACTTGAACATTTTGACACTATTAAAATGTTGGTGGTTGTAAGTTGTTATGAACTGGTACCTACTTACGGATGACAAACAATAATTATTACTGTTTGTCATTAAATTAAATTTTATTTTAAACAAAAC
Organism: Dorcus parallelipipedus; assembly: GCA_958336345.1. Lineage (NCBI taxonomy): Eukaryota > Metazoa > Arthropoda > Insecta > Coleoptera > Lucanidae > Dorcus > Dorcus parallelipipedus. The sequence goes on along the minus strand of OY284481.1, from coordinate 34,983,530 downwards.
ACAAAATAGTTAATAAACTAATTCATTTATAAATTTACACTATAGCACTAACATTTATTTACAAACTTAAATCTAATTTAAACAGCCGAGCGAGAAAATCTAACACGAAACTTTAATTCCGAACTGTCTAACGTTGAATTCCCTTCCATTCACCGGTCGTGTGCTTTTATAGCCGGGGTTACATTGGGCGCGTTTAGCGAACAGCAGCTGCTGAGTTGCTTACTCAGCAATCGTTTGTGATTGGTTCACATTAAGGTAATAGCCAATCACAAACGATTGCTAAGTAAGCAACTCAGCAGCTGCTGTTCGCTAAACGCGCCCATTCGAGCACGCGACAGAATGTCTAGGGTTGAGTCCACCGTTGACGTGATATCGGAGCGCCTGCGAAGTTTCTGGTCTAAGGCGCGTCGGCGATGACGCAAAAGACAGACTGACGCCGGCTGCTGTCGGCGAATCATTACAATATTATTAAACTGACGTAAACTGCTCTAAATCTTTTTTTCGGTTGCGTGGTATTACAAATTGCTTGATGGATGAATCAATAAAAAGAATTATTTAGTTATAACTCGTGTCTAAATAAAAACCTGGTCAAGTGGGTTGTGTTCGAGAATGTATCCATTGCATTTACATAGCAGTATTACTAAATGTAGCCTACTTGACCAGGTTTTTATTTAGACACGAGTTACATACCTATATAGCAAGTGTTAAGATTATTATCATGTTATTAACTTTAACTTTAAAAGACAGTAGGCATAGAAAAATAATAATAAGACATCTGTCAAAAGAGAGCACAGAATAAAAACGTAAAAAAGTAAATACTTTGATTAAATCCGAACATTTGGTCCTTCGAGCATAAAAGAACAGCACTTGGACACTGTAGGAAACATAAAAGAAACGTCCACAACGAAGATTGTAACCGAAAAAGAAAAAAAAAAATGTCACTTACTTCACGAAAAGAAAGAAGTACGTCGTCTGAGCTTGAGTTCAGAGGTTTCTCCAAGAATGAAGACGTAAGCGGTGAAGATAATAAGGAAAAAAAGGAAAATCCACCGGCTGCAGTAATCGGAGAGGCAAATTTAGCTCACTCTCAGAAAACAATTATTACATCTTCTTCAAAAAGAAGATTATTAAGTATACAATTAGAAGCAATGAAAAAATTAGTTCTTCTAGAGGAAGAAAAGCATCATGAAGAAAAGAAAGAAAGGGAAAAGATGTTCCTAAGAAAAAAACAAATGATCGAAATGGAATTGAAACTAAAGATGAGTGAAACGGAAAGCAGATTGGATAGTGAAATTGATAATTCCGATATATTCGAAGAAGCAGGAAAAATAGAACAAGATAACGATATAGAAAAGGTAACCACTTGGCTAGAGAAATCTCAATTTATGGATGATCCGAAGACGGAAATTAAAACAAAAGCGGACATCGACCCACAAATGTATCAATGTCAAAATTTAAAAAGAAATACATTTGAAAATGTATTTATGAAACATTCATTTGGAAAAGAATTACCATCTTTCGCAGGAGATCCAGAAGAATGGCCCTTATTTTATTCACAATTTAAACGGACAACCGAATTATGTAATTTTAGTGACGAAGAAAATATTATCAGAATACAAAGATGCTTACGGGGAAAAGCTAGAGAAACTGTGAAACCACTTCTACTATCTCCTGCAAATTTAGAATCAATAATTGAAACTCTTGAATTGACATTTGGAAGACCAGAAATAATAATTTCCATGTTAACTGAAAAGGCCCGAAAAATCCAATCACCAAAAGATGGAAAGCCCGATTCGATGCTCGCCTTTTCAAACATCGTCTCTAGTCTCGCTGCTTCAATGGAAGTGTTAAAAAGTGAAGGACATATGTCAAATCCACAACTTATGGACGAATTGGTACAGAAGTTGCCGTATTTTTTGAAAATGGAGTGGGATTCCCAAATTTTAGGACATGAAAAACAACTGAATTTGAAAGACTTTTCGAACTGGTTAAGAACAAAGGCTAGAATATCATGCATAATCGACACACAAGTGGGAAAGGTCGATTACAAGAAAAAAGAAAATTTATTTTCAATGAAGACTAGAAGTTGCTTCGTGTGTGAGGAAGAGTATCACATTTTAGATAATTGTGAGAAATTTAAGAGCAAGGATGTAGACAATCGTTGGGAAGTTGTGAAAAAGAATAAATTATGCTTCTGTTGTTTGAAACGAAATCATTCTCAAAAAATTTGTAGAAACAAGAAGGTATGTGGTCTTAATAACTGTCAATTGCTTCATCATAAGTTACTTCATAAAAATTTTCAAAAACATGATAGACTAACAAAAAATGAAAAACTTTGTTTAGTCGACAAACTTCCAAATACGGTATTGCTAAAAATATTACCGGTAAAAGTAAATGGTCCAGTTTGTGAAGTAACCACCTACGCATTTTTTGATGAAGGCGCTACAGTAAGTCTTATCGATGCTGAATTAGCAAGAAAACTGCAATTAGATGGAGAAGAAGAGTCGGTTTGTTACCAATGGACGAATGGAATCACTCATGAAGACAAGCATTCTAAGAAAGTACATTTTCAAATTTCTTCTTTAAATGAAAAAGGCAAAACTCATACTCTTAACGGAGTAAGAACTTTGAAGAACATGATGTTACCCAAACAAACGATTGACGTAAAGAAAATTCAAGAAAGTTTCCCTAAAATTAAACAATTAAGTTTACTGAAGTCATTTTTTGAAGAACGTCCTTTAATATTAATTGGCCAAGATTACTCTCAACTGGCATATCCAAGAAAAGTTGTAGAACTTTCACGGGACGGTCCTATTCTGTCTAAAACTGCTCTAGGATGGGTACTACATGGAAAAATAAATTCAATAAAAGAAGCTGAAAAACAGTTTTTATGTCAAATTTGCAAATGCCAATCTTTTGATGAAGAAGTCTACAACTTAGTAAAAGAATCTTTTAAAACAGAATCATTTGGAGTTAAATTGTCAAGCAATTACGGGAAAACTCCAGAAGTAGAAAGATGTGAAAAAATTATGAACAACACTACCAGGAGGGTTGGAGAAAGATTTGAAGTTGGATTATTATGGAAATTGGATGAAGTAAAATTTCCTGATAGCAAAAAAAATGCATTAAAACGCCTGTTTTGTATGGAAAAGAAAATGGATCAAGACAAGAAATTTGCAGAACAATACTGTCTTATAGTTGAAGATTATGTGAAGAAAGGATATGCTGAAAAACTGGATGAGTTAAAATCGAAAGAGATAAACAAGAAAATTTGGTATTTACCACATTTTGGAGTCGTCAATCCTAATAAACCTGGAAAATTAAGATTAGTGTTCGATGCTGCAGCGAAAACAGAAGGAGTTAGTTTGAATACAGAACTTCTGCAAGGTCCAGATTTATTAACATCATTAACTGGAGTCTTGTTGAAATTTCGACAGTATAAAATAGCATACACCGGTGACATTAAAGAAATGTTCCACCAAGTCTTGATTAGAGAAGAAGACAGATGTGCTCAAAGATTTTTTTGGAGAGGCATGAGGAGAAGCGGAAAAGCAGACGTATATGAAATGAAAGTTATGACGTTCGGAGCTACGTGTTCACCCAGCTTGGCTCAATACATTAAAAATAGAAACGCTGAAGAAAATAGAACAGATTGTGAAGAAGCATGTCAAGCAATTTTAAAGAAGCATTATGTGGATGATTATTTAGATAGCAAGAAGACTGAAGAAGAAGCCATTAACTGCATTGGACAGGTTATTAAAATGGATCAGAAAGGTGGGTTTGAATTACGCAATTTCATTTCAAACTCTGAAAAAGTTTTAAAAAGTATTCCTGAGAATTTGAGAATGCGGAGAATGAAGAGCTTAGAAGAATATAAAGAAAATTTCGTCGAAAAGGTTCTTGGCCTTCAGTGGGATTCCAAAAAAGATGACTTCATTTTTCTACTGAATTTTAGAAAAGTTAATCCAAAAATTCTAGATGGTAGTAAAATTCCCACAAAAAGAGAAATCTTGAAGATGGCAATGTCTGTGTTTGATCCCTTCGGATTTCTATGTAATGTCCTTATAACTCTGAAAATAATTTTACAAGAAATTTGGAGATTAAAAATTGGTTGGGACGATGAAATTACAAATCAATTGGCTGACTATTGGAATAATTGGATTCAAATTTTCAGAAATAAATGTTAAGATTATTATCATGTTATTAACTTTAACTTTAAAAGACAGTAGGCATAGAAAAATAATAATAAGACATCTGTCAAAAGAGCATTTGCAGCAGTAGTGTATTTGCGATATGAGTATAAAAATAATTTTTACACATCATTCGTGTTAGCAAAAACTCGAGTTGCACCATTAAAACCAATTTCTATTCCAAGAATGGAACTGCAAGCCACCGTGATGCTGAGTAGGCTGATGGACAAAGTAAAATCGGAATTAGAAATAGAAATCCAGAAATATTTCTACTGGACAGACTCAAAAACAGTTTTGTGCCGGATAAAATCGGATACGTCCTTATTTAAAAAATTTGTGACTCATAGAGTTGGAGAAATTTTGGAACTTTCAAAAAAGGAGAACTGGTACTGGATTACGACAAAAGAAAACGTGGCTGATGAAGCTACCAGAGTTTTAAAGCGCGGACAAATTTCAACAGAACGATGGTTAAGCGGTCCGCCTTTCTTGAAGCATGCCGATCTCTGTAATTTTACAAAAAATGAACCAATTTATGAAATGAATGAACAACTAGAAAAGAAGAAAAATCTTAATACCTTTCTAATTAAAAGAACGAATGAATTTTTACCTGATGTAAATAGATTTTCAAAATATTTGAGATTAATTCGTACAACTGCTTGGATTCTCCGATTTATAACTAATATGAAGTTGAAAAATAACGTGAAAAGAAAAATTACGAGAAAAAAGAAAATGAAGGAAGAAGAATTGAGAAGATTAGCTGAAATGAATCCACTTCGAGAAGAAGAGATTGCGAATGCAGAGAAACTGTGGTATAAAGAAGTGCAGCAAGAACGTTATTCTGAAGAATTAAACATTTTAAATAATTCTGGAGAAATTAAGAAAACAAGCAGAATTTTTAAATTAGCACCATTTTTAAATGATGAAAAACTACTTTGCATGAAAGGAAGAATAAAGACTAACTTCTTAGAAAATGAACCGGTATTACTGGATGCAAAACATAGATTCACAATTCTGTTGATAAAGTGGTACCACGAAAGAGCTAATCATCAAAATTACGAGTACGTGATAAATGAAATTAGACAACGGTTTTGGATTCAAGGATTGAGAAATGCTGTAAAGAATTTGAAGTGTCAAGCTTGCAAAAACCGAAAGGTCAAGCCCTTAACTCCGGAAATGGGAATGTTACCGGAAGCTCGACTAAATGCTTACAGTAAACCCTTTACACAAACTGGAGTTGATTATTTTGGATTTTTTGAAGTTACAATTGGCAGGCGACACGAAAAACGATATGGAATCCTTTTCACTTGCATGACTACACGAGCAATACATCTAGAAATTGCAGCATCTTTAAATACTGACTCATGTATTATGGCTTTAAAAAGATTTATTGCCCGCAGAGGTTCAGTTACAGATTTGTATTCCGATAACGGAACAAATTTTCATGGAGCAGATAACGAACTTTTAGAACTCATTAAAGGATTTTCCCAATGTAAAATAACAGATGAAGTGTCCGCTAAAAGAATTAGATGGCATTTTAATCCAGCGGCTGCACCACATATGGGTGGCAGTTGGGAAAGATTAATTGCTTCAGTAAAAAGAAATTTAAAATTAATTCTTCGTGAAAAATATCCACGTGAAGAAGTTCTTCAAACAGCTTTTGCAGAAATTGAATTCATTTTAAATTCAAGACCACTCACATACGTAACTGTTGATCCAGAACACCCAGAAAGTTTAACACCAAATCATTTTTTGATTGGTACATCTAACTGGTTATGAAATACAAAATCATGAATTAAATGTGAAGAAACAATGGCATCGTGCACAAGCTTTATGTGATCAATTTTGGAGCAGGTGGGTAAAAGAATATCTACCAGAACTTAACAGAAGAGCAAAATGGTTGAGTAAAAGCGAAAATCTCAACGTTGGTGACATCGTAGTAATTGCCGACAATAATTTACCACGAAACACATGGCCAATAGGAAAGATTGTAAAAGTCTGTCCAGGAAGGGATGGTATAGTACGAGTAGCAGAGATTACAACAAGTCATGGAAACTATAGAAGGCCAGCTACAAAAATCTGTAAACTAGAGATACAAGAAATACAGTGAAGAGCCTTCACTAGGGCGAAGAAATGTTAAGATTATTATCATGTTATTAACTTTAACTTTAAAAGACAGTAGGCATAGAAAAATAATAATAAGACATCTGTCAAAAGAGAGCACAGAATAAAAACGTAAAAAAGTAAATACTTTGATTAAATCCGAACAGCAAGGGTAGAGTATGTATGTAGTTTTGGCTAATGGATTTTAAAAAAGCAACGTTGCAAACTAATAACTTTATCAATTCAGTTACCTTGCTTCATTAGAAAGATGTGGTCTGTCATAACCAGGGAGTCTACGTTTAGCTTAGTTTTTTTATGTGCGGTAGTCGACCAAGTGGAGACGGGATATTTCTTCAGCGATCTTTGATGCTGTAGCTCAATGTTCGATTCTGAGCACTTGCAGTGGCGTCGAGCTTCCCTATTATCTATGCATTGTATACTGTGTTACGAGTTACGACCCCACTAGGTACACTTTTAGGCAGCCTTAAGCGTTTAATAATTTCTCCCTTTCCGAACTTTCATAATAAAAAAAATATGAATGCTTATTTTAGTTACATTTATTTTTTTATTAAGAAATCGAAGGGGAGGTTCTTCCGGATCTCCTTACAACTTCTAAGGCTTTTCTATTTCTCTGTGGGGTTCTAGGCGAAGGGTTTTCTTTTCGTGCACAATCACATCACCCACACCAGGAATGTTTAAATTGGAATAATCACTCACACAAAAAAGAAGTCAATGAAAAAGTTAAAGAAGAAGCAAAAATTGACAATTTTTTTCAATTTGAACAAAGATATAAAAATGGAATAATAAGGGGGACACTTCTGTTGGTGAAAAGGGTTCGGCGAACATTTTATAAAAATTACTTGAATGTGAAAAATTAGAAACTCAATCATTCGCAAAAATGATGGGCGAACATTAATTAATTTTTAGAATTTTCTCATCCGCTCTCTGGCCGCATCTTTTCATCCGTTCATGCATTCTTTTCATCCGTTCATTCAAAATATGGATAAATGTCCTAAAATTACGCGCGAGATAATTAATTTTTTTTGCGACACCACCGAAAGTAAGAACGTGATGAACATTAGCGGGGCAGTGCGCGGGGCTACATCTTTCGCTGCACTCGTATTGGTATCGAGTCTTCGACAAAAATTTATCTCGCCTTGGAAACTAAAAATGACTATCGTAAATTGAACTACACATGTGCTGTGATTATCGCAAGAACTGTCAAAATACAAAATGTAGGTTATGCGAAGGAACTTAATTCAGACAATTCATTTCAATACATTCCTTTAAGACCAAACATATTACTTTCAAAATATCTTTTTACATTGGCCACTTCTACCAATGAATATATGCCTTCGAACAACCGAAATTAACGATTCAAAGCTAGATCTTGTCCACAAACGAACATTTTGAGGGTAATCGAATGTTTATCTAGTTTTGACATATACAAAATTGATTATGCAAGCTAAGGCACAAGATTTTTTCCAAGGCTAACTCCAGGTACTTTTTTGTTGAAGACTCGATATGTATCTTTTATTTCACTCTTTCAACGTGTCACCTCGTGTGTCACCGCTAAACTGTGTTGTCGAAAATAAGCTCGGAGTTTACATTTCTTCAAAGGAGCGGACACGCAAAACGCTAACCGCAATCTTCCTAACGGAGTGGTTACCTTTAGTGTTGTAAATTGACCGGTAAATTATATAATTTACTTAATTTACCGGATTTTTAACCTGTTAATTAAACGGTAAATAAAGTAAATAACAAAATTAAATAAAACTGGTTTTATTGTATTGCTTTTGACTTATCCTTTTAGAAAAGACCAAACTCAGCTACCTCACAATCTTGATTTTATGAGGAAATAGAATTGTTGTTAACCTTAATCATCCAAAACTAATACTAAATATTAATAAAATTTGGAAATATATCCAAACTATTGGCGGCAAATTCAAAATAAATAACCACACGGTAAATAACTTAATTTACAGGGTGTTATTAACCGGATAATTAACCAGTTAATAACCGGCTTATAATCCAATTTACAACACTAGTTACCTTGAATTAAATGTTGAACATCCGGTATACTAAAAACTAAGTCAGTCGTTTTGAAGTTTGCCTGTACTGTTTGCTGTATAGTGACATAGTGTATACCAATGAATATTGTAGTTACTTTTTTAAGTAGACTGTGTTGTAATATTATTTTATAAATGTAGTGTTTTTTTTGTAATGTTCTCATTTCGCGCCACTGTAGAAATGGTTTGCATCCCTACTGGAACATTCGCCGAACTTGAATGAAAAGTAGTTAACTAGAATAAACTGATATTCTAAGGAAATGTAGACCATTTTGACCTAAAATAAATTAAAAATAGAACCATATTTGACTGTTTTAATAGTCCGGTGGCGTGTCCCACGACGGAATATGTAAATAAATAATTAAGAGGTAAATGAACTGCCATGATTGATTTTGAGCGTCTCTAAGCTCCGATACAAGTACACAAGTTTTCGTATAATGTGGGATCCTTGGGACGGCGTACGCCAGAAAGCGGTAACAATACATTTATTTATCAGTACCGAATTGTTTAGTTGCCTTATTTATACGAATGTAAGTCATTTTAGTGGTGAATTACAATTTGACGTGTAAAGTTCAATGGCTACTGCACAACGCCATTTGTATGTTCGATATAAATGTACGTTGGACGAATCGAACAGATTGCAAATGTATTGTTCGGAAAGTGATCTGCTTTACATAGATTTCCATCTACAGTGTTTAAGTGTTAGTTTTTGCGTTCCGTTTTATTTGTGAAAAATCTGTGGGAGTGTCATGGAACGACACTTATAAAAAATTTCTTTGTTGTCAGCCTGTGCGTTGACCTTGAACAACACCCATGCTACCCATAACCTCTTTTTGTTTACATGCATTGTCAAAAGTCAAAATATTGAATTAAAAGTATTATCAATCTTAAAGAAACTATGAGAACTAACTTAGCTTATCAATGCAGTGATCAGAATGGTTGTTGATGTACATCCAAGAACGTTTTCATACAAAATGCAACCTGCGGGCATGAATCCTAGAGAACTGTCAGAGAATGATGATTTGGCCACCTCTCTGGTTCTTGACCCATACCTCGGATTCACCACACATAAAATGAATGTACGTTATCGACCTCTGAAAATAAACACCGTCGAACTGAAGTCCATCGTCAGTGAATTCATACGTACACAAAACTATGAAAAAGCTTACAGCAAGATTTCTAAAGGTGAATGGATGACAAGGCCAAAAACGAAGAGTCAACAGAAAAGACTGGAAGAACATGTAAGTTGAGGAATTCAATTTAACTGAACTAAAAAGTCTTGCCACTTTTGAGAATAATTGTTACGTTTGTTTCATAACATTGACGAATTTTATTCTTTATCTTATTTGCTTTTATTATGGATATGTTTCAGTAGTCAGTTTTCAATAGACAAGGTCAAAAAAGTGGCAGAAACTTTTATTTCAACCTTTTATAAAAAGATTAAAAAGTTTTGATGCCTCATTCAAAGTAAAAGTAGCACTTCAAATAAATTATATGTAGGTAATAAAAGAAGTTACAAACTGTTAATTGAAAAGACATTTCAGAAATATTTTTGTCTTCATATTAGGATTTCAAAAAAAAAAGAAAATTTATTTTCAGATATGACATTGGAAAAGTAATTTTCAATTTAAAAGTAATGTTTGATATTGTTACGTACCCTTTCAGGGATTCCCTTCTCTATTAACTTGTACCCTCTCTCTAATGACTGTAATTTGGGAATCTGAGTAGAAAAGAAAAACTGTCTTCTACTTACACACCTTCTTTATTAGCCTCAGTTCGTTGTGGACGTGAACCAGTAGCACTTTTCATTATCAACTCTGTGCCTGTTCTCTATTCATTAGTCTACATTCGTAACCAGGAAAGATGAAGGCTCGTGATAAACATAGATAATATAAATATGTATAGTTGAATGGATGGCGTGTGGCAATGCAAGTGCATAGGAAACGAATGACTCCAACATTAAAAAGAGATAGCTTAGGAATAACTTGCTAGGCTGAGATAAGAAATGATTAATTTTTTTATTGATTTACTAGAACCGTCCTCGCTACATTGTAGAACTAATAATGTTCCCGTCAGTAATCCATATAAAACGCTTATTGTTTTACCTTAAATTGACTAATCAGCTGATTTAAGGCTAATATCGGTGACATTACAGATAGCATACACGACATCCATTTCTACATTATCTATGATCATAAGTCACATGCATATGGTTTAAGATGCGATAGAAGTATAAATAAGTTTTTATCTCTGTCTTATGTATAACAAACAGTTTGACGTACACAAATTAGTATGTCTTTCCTAGCTTCATCAGTTTACTGATGAGCTTTCATCTTTCCTGGTTACGAGTGCACCTCTTCCTTAGTCACCAACAGGTGGCATGTAAGCCGGGTTCATGGCAATGTTTATAAAAAAATCATGATTACTTATCTGTAAGTACTTAAATTTTATTTGAATGTGAATGTGAAATTTTTGTCCTTACTTAAGAAGAAAGTGTGCTATTGTTTGAACCTATTAAGATTTTTAAACATTTTTCCATCTTTATTAATTTTAATTTAAGTTTTTACAAACTACCTATGTTTAAGAACTATGGGCAAATTAATGTGTGATGGAAACAATAGTAAACACAACTGCGTTTAATTTAATTCAATTTATTCAATATCTAGACTTCAAATATTCAAACTAGTTTAAAATCGCCACTTTATTAGCAAAATGATAAATTTATGCTCATTGTGTATCGTACAAATTCAGTCAATACAATTTTATTCTTCTTAATAAACAAAATAATTATGTTATGTATTTAAAAAAAATGTCAAGTCCTTTATTCCTTTTTTTTTAAAAAAAGGCTCAAAACTTTTTAATCTAAAATTACAATTTTCTAACTTATAATTTAGATTTATAGATACCTAAGAGTTTTCGATAAAGACTCTGGATTCGTTATCAAACCATGTTATCGATATTCATTAGAAGGCCAAAAGGGTGCAAAAATCTCAGCAACGAAGAAATGGTATAAAAACGATAAAATCGAATGTTTAGTTGGATGCATTGCGGAACTAACGGAAGAAGAAGAAAAAATGTTGTTACATGCAGGCAAAAATGACTTTTCCGTCATGTATAGTTGTAGAAAAAATTGTGCACAATTATGGTTAGGTCCGGCTGCCTACATCAACCATGACTGCAGAGCTAATTGTAAATTCGTTGCGACAGGACGTGATACTGCATGTGTTAAAGTGCTGCGCGACATAGAAGAAGATGAAGAAATAACGTGCTTTTATGGGGAGGATTTTTTCGGTGACAAAAACTGTTTTTGTGAATGTGAAACTTGTGAGCGTCGTAGTACCGGGGCGTTTGCGAAAGAGTCTGAAGTGAAAGAAGAAAACGGTTATAGACTACGAGAAACGGACAATAGAATAAATAGGACTAAACAGAAGTTACAAAGTAAAAGTGCTACAGAACAGTGCAACGGTCATGTGCAAGATAGTAATAAAATCATTGCTCCTCTGAGCATAAAAGAATTGCGTCAGAAAGGACTTACAAAATATGACGCTGAACTATTGATTGCACAAGGCTGCAAGTTCTCAGACATCGGAGAGTTTCAGCGGAAAGATCGGAATTCTACCTCTAGCTTAAGGAGTTTATCTCACGATTCGCATAATTTACGTGATAAAAAAAGAAACGATAAAAAGTCTGTGATCAATGGTATACATAATTCAACTTCAAGTAGTAAATTGTCTAGAGCATCGCGATTACAAAGAAGACATGCTCGACAAGCGAATCAGGAATTAATGGAATCTGCTAATCATAGTATTTCGAGGTCAAATTTATTGGATGATCTGCAAAGTAATGCCAGCAGTAGTACAAGTTATAGTGATCACGATCTTGTGTGTGAAGCAACTCCAGAAAGTAAAAGTTTTAGCGAAAGTCAAGAAAATGGAAAAGAATTATCTGGAACAGGTACATACTTTATTAGTGTTTATAGCTTGTACTGTATAATTGAAAAAACAAAGGTATAAGGTATTTATATATTTTATATATTAAAAAAAAATTATTAAGAGACATTAGCTGAGTTCGGCAATGCGATCTTTTTCATCAATCACCTCAGGATAGTTCGGTAATGAAAAGTCGAGCTTACTTTGACAGATCTGGAACGTTCGGCAAATACAGATCAGATGAAAAAGATCACGCTTGCTCAGCTCGGAATATTTTGGAGGAGCTCTCAGATTTAGAACTTGTCAAGTAGGTTATGTTTATATATTTTCATGAATTAAGAGTAATCGTTGTTTAATTTAAACGATAAGTGTTTGTACAGTGTAAAATAACGAAATTAAGACGAATTTCAACATTATAATGAGCATAATTAATTTCAAGAAATAGTGTTTGATGATGACGAATACAACCAATTTCTAAAAGTGAATAATAAAAGTAACTGTTGGAAGAAAATAGAGTATTTCAAATATTAAGATTGTTTTCAAGAGAAGAATTAATAAAATTCTGTTTATTTGCAAACTCAACTGTCAGAATCTATACGCCAATTGCTCGAAATCGTTCGTCATTAAGTTTGCTCATGTGGAGCGCTCTGTGATCAGATGATTAAAATCTCACTAGCTCTGCTCGAATCGTCGAGCGCATTGCCGAACTCACCTATTCACTGTTACATCATCCATATTCTCTTTCTACATCTTACATTTAGTTTTTCCTTCATTAATTTGTAAACATATTTCTTGTATTGATTTTTCCAACTACTTCATTAATTTTTGAATCTTATAACAATTACCAAATAATTTGCATCGTGAAAAACGCTAATTATTTCAATTTGTATATTGAGTGTTTGGCTTTTATAAAAACATTCTCTAGAGTTGATCTAATATTGTGTATGATGATGGCGGTAATTAGACTTCCTTCCTGTTTTAAAATTTACAAGTGTTCATAATAATTTAAGCTATAACAGGGTTTTGAAAATTTAAAAATAAAAATTAGATTTGACAATTATTTATAATCTCCAAATAAGAAAATATTTTTTAATGCAGCAATGATTCTGTTAGGCAAAAAGATCAAAAAAAAATAAAACAAGAAATAAATAAAGTAAAATTACTTACCTAGAATGATATATTCCAGGAATATAATTATTTGTAATATTAGTAATACATGTTCTATTCTTTACAGATGCAGTAAATGCAAACGGAATAATATTAAGAAATCAAAAACGCCTCAGTGATAATAACAATGATCATCAATGTGTAAAACAAAATGTTTCAGATGAATTATCAATGCCTAGATTGGAAGTACAGACAGACTGCAGTGAAAGTAACAAAAATTTTATGGTGACGGATAATAAATTGAAAGATGGTATGAAGACACACACACCTTTAACTAATTCTGCTTTGCGCTTGTCGAGAGAAGGTGTCGTTCGCAGCAGCCAAATAAGAACTTCCATTAGAGTAACAGGAAGCAGTAGCAGCACTGCCACATCAAAAGAAAACTTAGACACCAAATGTGAAAATGAGAAAGACATTTATGAATTCAATGATGAAGACACTAAATCCGATTTGTTACGCTTACGTAATATTAAGAGCTTCGGCAACAATAGTAACAGTAGTAGTGATTATGTGATACAAATTAAAAGTGATCTAGAGGACGGTATTACAAACAAAAGTAATCAAGAATTGAGAAACAAGTCTGAAAATGATACTGCCACTGAAGATAGCTGTAATAATAAAATTTCTTCATCAGACCGGCTTCAAGAACAAAGCAGTGTTGATAAAACTCCCGAGAAATGTGGTCGTTTAAAATTGACGCTGCGAATGAAACGAAGCCCAGTACTGGATGAAGTCATCGAATCTGGTAATAGTCTTAGTGAGGACAGTTTCGAGCCGGAATATGAAGTTTTGCGGGTGGAAGGTGTCGATAGTCAATGTGGTACCCCTTATTCACACAGAAAGAAGAGACACAAGTCTAAGGATCGCAAAAGAGAACGCAGATTAAAACATGACATCATTTTACCGAATCCACCTATGAAGAGGTTAAGGTTAATTTTTGGAAATGAAAGCCACACTATAGACATCCCGTCCACTAGCAACAACTAGCAGAATTTTTTCAATTTTATGATGTAGGTTGTAGCGGTTAATTCTTGTTCATATCACTTGTTCTAAGCTTTAGCATTAATTAAAAACTTCTAATTATCCAGAGAAATCATGTGTATGTATGTAAATCAGTCTTTAGCTACAAAATTATACAAATGCATTAAAAGCTTTTGCAAAAAATGAACCTACTGCATGCTATCAACACTTGATAAAGCTGCATTATCACACATTTGTACCTAGATGATGCATAATTAATTATTAAATAATTAAAATTATACGTAAATTGATGGATCGGGCCTAATAGAAAGATTTATTCTTTTAAAAGTGCAAAACTAGCCTGTGCCTATGACAAGTGACATGAACAATCTGTGTATACATTAGTTTACAGTACAGTTTATTTGGACGTAAATGTTAAATTAAGTACATTTTTTTAACACAACGAATGAATCACTTACTGCAGAAACTGACACTTTGTTTATACAATAAGTAATTCATTGGCGTTTATGTAATGTTAAAACTCTTAATAATTAATTTATTTTTTTTACCTACATTTTTTTAATATTTTCATTCATTTATCATGTATTATTTTTGTATTTTCCATTATATTATAAAATCTAATACCTCAAATTCGATGATGAAATGCTGTTTAAATGTATTATAAGATTAAATTAAATTCTTGTTGATCTTATAACTGTTGAAATTTTATAGGATAATTTGGATAGGAATCTGTCTGTATGTATATAAGCATGTATTGCAATTTGCTTGTATATATTAATCTTTAATAATCATTCAAAAACTCACTCATTATATACTTTGTACAAAATGAATGACATCATTTCATTTGTCTACTTCTTTTAGCAATGTCACATTTCCATACTGTTTAAGTTCCTAGAATTTTTCCTTCTCTTGTACTATGTGTACATTTATTGTATTTTAATTAGCAAATGTAATAAATACTGTAATAAATTTTTTTTATTTTGCATACAAAATTTGTTATAAAAAATATTTCTTCTGTGTTTGTTTCAACACTTGTATATTCTCCTGTCACAATAGTTGTAGCTCAATTGTATTAAATGACTGAAGCTCATTTCGTGTATCCCATCTTTTAAAATATAATCCAATCATCACATGTTAATTAATAAAACTTATGGAGCGATTCTGTTTATATCTGTAGCAACCATAACATCTGTAAGCCTGTAAGTCAATTATTAAAAGGTGGAATTTTGTAACTCGATTATTAAAAAGTAAAATGCTGAAGTTCTCAGTATGATACGATTTCTTGTAAGTCTATAAAACAATATCACAAATAATTACGAGTAATCCTAGGGACCTAGGAGAAATCATACCTTCCACAGAACTTCAAAATTCCATATTTTAATAACTGAGTTACAGGTTTACAGATCTTGCGGTTACTACAGATACGAGCAGAATCGACACATTAGTTAAGTTTTGAGATAGAGCCAGAGCCAGAGCTGCCAATAATAGACTAATGAAGACATTAGCAGTTCTTACGTTATCAGTAGTCTACGTTTAGTTCAGTTTAATTTACTATGAGCATATGCTTCAAAAGAGTGGGGTCGTAACAAAGTATATGATGCATAGATAACAGTGGGAGAGTTCCACGCTGCTGCAAGTACTCAAGAGTCGAACAAAGCGCTATTGCATCAAAGGTCGCCGGAGAAATATGCTGTCTCCACTTGGTCGACTACCGCACACAAAGAAACTGAGGTAAAAGTAGACTCCCTAGTTATCAGTACAAGTAGCTCACATCACTTGCACTTTTTTTAATTATGAAATGAAGAAAAATACAAGATAAGTTTTTTAAAAGAAAAACAAAATTTCAAGAGTATGCCAGAGACTTAAATTGAAGGGTTTTTGATAGAAACAAAGTGAGAATAGATAACTTCACTGCTGTGTTTTCTTAACAAGTTAGAAAGAAAAAATATAAGATAGCTATTTCATGTGATTACAAGTAGGTAATGATAATTTCAATAAATTTCATAATAAAGATTTAATAAAATGAAACTGAAATTAATGTACACGAAAATGAAACTGTTTATTTAATATTCACATACTGTCAATTTTTTTGTTATGAAAGAAACATTCAAAAACGAGTTTTGTTAACACGATATTCAGCACGTCATTGTGACTAATGTCCATACCTGCAAAAAGTACATAATTAGGGATGCAAAATGTAAAAATTAATGTAAATATACTTTTGGAATTCCCATTCCCTATTGTCTAATGGACAAACTTGGCGTGTTTTCAACCATCGAGATATACAATGGAAGTGGAACGCATGCTAAAATTTTAATTAACTTATATAATACACCAGGTAATTTACAGCAGCAGGCAAAATAGAAAATTCACATCTAAACTAGAAAATGGAGCAATAACTGTTTTGGTTAATTTGAATTATTATCTTTAGGCTCGATCTTTCCACCTCCTAATAAAGTTCCTGATAACGTTATTTGGCAAATAACTTGATTTTTATGAATGGTTTCCATGGCGATTCGTAAAGTTATTTGTCGAATAAATTTATCAGGAGGTGGAAACATCGGGCCTTAATATAATTAATGCCAACAGAAAATAATGACTTATAAACTTTAGCAAACTCTTCTCCGTTATAGAGAGTACAAACCAAAACAGTCATGATAATCATTACCAAGTAATATTTGTGAAAATTTTTTATCATGCAAAAAAAGAATGCAGTGAAACAAGTTAAACTGAGGACAGTTAAAAAAAATATAGCAAAAATATGGTTTCTTGAGACTTTCATGATCTATTAACTTCATGTGGTATTTTCATGTAGTTTATAAACTTTTAGCCTGAATATCTCAAACATTAAGTTCAATATCCAAAAAAGTTATTGTTTTATACTGAAATATGTATCATATTCATATTTCACCCCTGTCGTAAATCAGCTGTATATGATTCTGTGTACTTACATTGCAAACTCCCCAAGCAACAGTGCATTCTTCACTAGTAGCAGAAGCTTGATTTGCTTGGCATTCGATGCAGAGATCCATAATATGATTTCGACAAATAGCGCAATTATCAACAACGATGTCTATTAAAAATATCAAGAATGAATAAGTAGAGGGTTAATTCTGTATACTTACCCCAAGCCCAGAGAGCTACGGCGTTCCACTAAGATAAAATTATGAAAATTAATCAATTTTGAGGTTAAATTATATTATATTACCTTTTTCACTTCGAAACGCTTCTTTTCTCCTTTAGAGCTGCTGGAAGTGGGCAGTTCGACTTCTTCATCGTCAACTTCCATTGCAGAAGCCATAGTGGATAGTTGTTTCTTTAATTTTGCATAAATACAATTTATAAATAAAATCACTTGTCACTTATGGCTATCTCTCTTCATCGGTGCCAATGGTCGCGTTCAGACAACCACAGCAGCTGAGTTGCTAAGTCAGCAATCGTTTGTGATTGGCTCACATTAAGATAATAGCCAATCACAAACGATTGCTGAGTCAGCAACTGAGCTGCTGTGGTCGTCTGAACGCGATCAATCAGTGGCTGCCCGCACCAGAAGTGCCAACAATTGGAAACGCAATTCTAGATGCTTACTAAAAATGTCAACGAGGAAAGAATTAACAGGAGGGAAACTACGGCAGGAGGAAGATGCCACATTGTGGTATAGGTCAGTTTTTTGCAATATAGCGGTTTATTGACATCCTAATAGCGTTTTCGATTCACCTGCACCGATTGCACTCGGTGTATTTGCATCTTTTTTTAACCTCATGTAATAAAACGAGATGAAGATACTCTGAGTGCGCACTAGTGCGAATCGAATCGAAAACGCTATTAGTGAAAAAATAATCAGGGACTTGAAACCGAAATAATAAAAATACCGGTAAATGAAGGAATATTTTTACCGAAATTAATTTCAATACCGGTATTTGTTACACGTTCACAAGCCGTTATCGTTATATTACCGATATTCTCTTACCGAAATAATATTTTGATTTGGTAATTCTCATACCGAAATAATATTTTGATTTCGTAATTCTCATACCGAAATAATATATCGGTATTTTACCGGTAATTCTTATTTAAACGAATTTATTTATCTAGTTTATGCTGTTATGCTTTGTCGTTCCCGTAATGCGCCCTTATGAACCAATATTTTTACAAAATTTTCAATGGGGGTTAGCTAGGTTTTTATTTTATTTTTCTTCGAGCCTAACCATAGGCAGGATGCAAAAATTAAAAATGGTGGTGCATAAAGTCCCTGTCACATCATTAGTCAGTTTGATCAAACAGGACTGACAAACTAAACTAATGACATCACATGACGTCATGGAAGCTGTTTGAGCAAATTTTCTAAATTTTAGGGGCGCCTCTATATCCATCAGTCAGTTTGATCAAACTTGCCTTCTGATTGGTAGATTTAAACGCATAGGAAGAGATGTGAAACGGAAGTCCATCTAACTTAACCTATAAGGCTAACATTGCCACTGCTTTTTTTCTATTCATTTTTGCGTAACTTTTTTAAAATGACGATTTCCAAAAAAAAATTAACCTCAAAGTTTGGTCAAATTTCTAGTGCTAGTGTGACAGCGCAGTTTGACGAAATAACGAATTTGATAAGTCTTGACGTCATTGATGTAGTTTGTCAGTCCAGTTTGATCAAACTGACTAATGATGTGGCTTAAGGATGCATTTGGGTTACAACAGAAAAATTTCGGAAATGTTCACAGGGGAGGGTATTCTCAATTGTAAATAAAAATTTGAAGATGATTAAAAACAAAAGATAATTTTTTTCATTACTCAAAAGTCTTACATGTATATGATTTCACATTAACCGATAAAATACCGGTATTTATTTCGGTGATCGGTTACCGATATAACCGAATACTTACAGGTACCTATTTAAATACCGTTATCGAAATAGAATTTCGGTTTAAGGATATGGGTAATTTAACGATAACGGTATTAGTGATGTTTACAAATACCGGTAGTAAAATAATTTCGGTGTAAGTAACTAGTGAAATAAAATACCGGTATAATACAGGTATTTCTCATACCGATAGAAGTCCCTGAAAATAATTGCCGGATTTTGTGTTTGTATCTGAGTGCAAATTTATGTGTTTATTAACAACTGTGATTAGTACTATACCGGATGTCTCAAATTGAGGTTGCAGCCAATATTTCCCTTAAACGGCAAGATAAAATATTATTCAGGTTTTGTTGAAAATGGCTTGGAAAGCTCTACAAGATAAATTATTTAGAAGTAACCTCTAGACAGCAACCCCTCAGAAACGATCACCAACCCCATTTATTCAAATAGCACCCGTATAGTTCCTTAATTCTTTAATGAAATATTTTAAATTCTTAAATATAACAATAATTAAAGCAGCTTCTTGTCCGATGAAAATTGTATCACAAAATCTAAATATGCGCGCTAACACTTTATGTTTCGCTATCGTTTGATAGCTTCTTATGAATGATTTAAGAACCATTCTTAAATCTGTTAAGCAAGACACATTAGTACGTGGCCATCTACTTAATTTAAGTAAAAATGGCCCCGTGCTAATATGTCTTGTTTAACAGATTTGAGAATAGTTTTTAAACCGAAACATGTTATCATCTAATTCATAGTTGATACATTCATAGTTCATACTAATGAACAAAATATAATATAGAAGTACTATCCATTCACGTTCTTTTTGCATTCAGAGTAGGCCGTGTTAGGGTGACATTTTTGTTGGTACCTCCAAGTGAATATGTTCCATTTTAATTTGATGGCTATATTTTTGAAAACTGACGCAGAAAAACATTGATGATTTTTATCATTTTGACTCACTGTATTACAAAATCACAAGTAATTACACTACTCAAAAATGTCTAAGGGACAAGCACTTATCGTGATAGTGTTAAAACAAAATTGATTTAAAACTTGTTATTTAGTTTTTATTTGCTACTTTTTTGTAAAATAAAACGGAAACTAATATTTTTAACAATAATAATTATAAATGAGAAAAATAAAAGTTCACAAAGTCAAAGTAATGAAAATATAAATCTAATTAAGTAATGTTAATACTTTTAAACAAATAAAATTTATGCAATTAAACCCAAATTATTTAAAAATTAATATTTAGTATGTCCTCCTCTGCTGTTGAGGACAGCCCTACATCGTCGTGGCATACTCATTATGAGGTTATTAATTTTTTCTTGAGGTATTCCTCTCCAGAGATTTTGCAAACAATTAAACAACTCTTGTTTGTTTTGTGCGTGACCTACATAGGATATAAATTGTCGCTTTAACATATCCCATGCATGTTCTATTGGGTTTAGGTCGGGCGAGTTAGTTGGCCATGCCATAGTTGTAATTTCTGCTTCTTCAAGTGAGTCTCGAACTATCCTGGCAATATGTGGTCGAGCGTTATCATGCATGAAGACAAAGTTGGGACCAAAATTGTTTACAAAAGGAATAACCACAGGTTGAATAACTAAATCATTATATTGAACAGCATTAACAAAATTATCTAAAAATACGAGATCTGTTTTCATATTGATACCAATACCGGCCCATACCATAATCGTTCCACCGCGATATTTATAGACCTCCTGAACATTTCGCAGACGATTTATCTGTCCCTTCTCTCTCCAAACAAATTTTCTTCGAGAGTCTGGATGTAAACCGAAGCGAGACTCGTCACTAAACATCACGTTACCCCATTGTTCTTCTGTCCATTCAAGATGATTTCTTACAAAATCAATTCTAGCAGCTCTGTTATTAGGTGGAATAGGTGGACACCTCAAAGGTCGTCTAGCATAAAGATTAACCTCGTGTAAGCGATTTCGCACTGTTTGATCGCTAACTGTTATGCCATGTGTTTCGTGTAACCTTCCAACGATTTCAGAAGCAGTAACTGTAGATTGCCTTCTGGCCGTTAATTGCATATAACGATCTTGTTGTCTTGTTGTAACACGTGCTTTGCCTCTATGACGTTCCGATACTTCTCCCGTTTCTCTGTATCTGATGTTAAGTCGATTTATGACACTCTTATTTGTCCCAATAGCTTCAGAAACAGCACGTTGAGTCATGCCTGATTCCAGCATTCCTACAGCTCTTAGCGACTCCTCACGACTTAAATGACGCCTAACCATATTATTTTATTAATAACTTTCAAAAAAAAACGGAACTTTCAATTTAACAGCAAATTTATGCGTGCCTTCTAAATTTATCGGGTTGTTACCAACGCTTTCTTTGCAAAGCATATGTAATACTGACACCTTTGACTGACACTAATTCAATTACTCGCTAGAAACAGTCGATTTGATATTGTTAATATTTGTTAAACATGGCAACTAGATGTATAACCCAATAATAATGAACATACTTGAAAATGTAATGTCCCCTAGACATTTTTGAGCAGTGTATTTGTTTTAATGCTATTATTTTACTTTCTTCATACCATAGTAGAGTATAAGAAGCAATATAGTCTATGGGTCTGACATTAAGGTGGCAGAATTTTACATTTGTCACATTTTGAGTTCTATCAAAATTCATGTACTACGTAACTTAACGAAAAAAAAAAAAAAAACATGGCCTACTAGAATGCAAAAAGAACGTGAATGGATAATAGTTTTTGTGACCCTCTGGCATATTGTCTTCAAAATTATTTTAATTTTGTCACAAATATCATGGATAACCCGTTAATATTTTGTAAAGAAAGAAATGCATTTTGTACTTTAAAAGTAATTTTATTGTTTCCTCAATTTTTTAAATTGATTGACATTGAAAAATCGAAATACTGTAAAAGCAATATATTTGAAACGAACTTTTAAATAAAGCTTTTGCTAAATTTTCTGGTATTCTATTTTATGTAGAAAATAATTTTATCGTTTTATGATATTAGTTCTCAGTGGTGCAATCGGTTGTACGGAGACAGCTTTGCGATTCGATTCTTTCGATTCATCTTTTACAGTTTTGGATTAAAATATAAATTGAATTGATTTTGAACATCCCTAAAGTCGGTGGTATTTCTGTCCTTGAAATAAAATAAAAATAATGTAGTAGGTTGCAAATAATCTACTTTTATTTTAGCTTTATCACTATCACATGAATTACAAAATCAAATCCATAAAATATTACCTAACAATACATAACAAGTGTCATATTTCATTAATATTTAATTAGGCTACAGATTTTTTTATTAACTATTTATAAGTAGAACACACTTGACTTACAATAGGTTATTAATTAATAACAAAACATAGAGGGATATGAAATACGTATTTTTTTTATTTTTCGACAGTGTATGAGAGATGTGCCCAAAGTATCACAGTATCAAGCAATGACAACTAAGACTAGACCTACATCGAGAGATTGTAGTTTTTATTGTCTTCTCGGGTTTTATTTCTTCTCGTATTAGATAAGGTACAGTCAACATTAAACAATTATAAACTTTTTTTTCAACAGTTAAACAGAAGAAGGCCATTTATCACAATTGTGTGGAAGCGAACATGGTTTTTTCCGTATAACAATTTTTATTTTGCGTTTCGGGATTTTCAATAGTGTTGGAAAATGTACATATTTCAAAAGTAGTTCGTTAACTTTTCATGCTTAACAGTGAACGTTAATTTCTATAAAACTATGTCCCTTTTAATCTTACTAAGTTGTGAAGGAACTCTGAATTTCAGATTAAGGTGTATATTTGGCACTTGTAATAGCCACAGTTGAAAATTTTGTTCGGTTTTACTACTTTTGAAACTTTTTTTGTAACAATTATAGAACAAATGCACATAAAAATTCAGACAATACTAATTTCTCCTGTCTCTTTTAGAAAATTCTTGAATGTAAAGTTTATAAATAAATAAAAAAAAGTATTGCAATCTTTGACCATCAGTTACATCATGCGATATTCCATACTTCGTAAACAAGTAACACAATGTATGATTTAATTTGTTGAATGATTGAAAAAATAAATGGATATTATTAGTAGCTAGTTTTCATTACAACACTACACTGACCTGAGTGATCTGCATATTCAGAAAAAAAAATGCATTAAATACAATGGATGCATTTATTTATTTCATAGAATGAAATCTGCTCGAACTTTCGGAATTTTGTTTGTGTAGTCTGAACGTAATAAAATTAAGAGACGATGAATAAAGTAACAAAATCATAAATTAAGGGAAGTACTTTCTTTCCAATATTACTTTTAGAATGTGACCTCTATTGATTTACTCATTATCTAATTTTTTTACTTATTGTTAGGTATGATTCATTACTGTTTTAATTTAATTCCGTAAGTTTATTAATTAAGGAAATAAATTAATATTATTATGTAAGAATTATTTTATGAAATTAGAATGTAAATGTTTCATCCTAATTTTTTTATTATTTACGTATCACCAACTGCTAATCTCCGTATTTTTATCATAAATCACCTGCCTTGACGTTTGTTGAATTACAATCGCGGTTTACTATTCTATCATTTATTGCACATAATAGTAAACTTAGCTCAGCTGGGGCAGTTAAATCACATCTATAGCCCGACCACTGAACGCACGGAGCAATAAAGCTGCGTGATGTACACGTGATTATCGTTTCCGTGAACCCGTTTTACATTAGACTACAGTGTAATTAGTCTTTTTCTTATTTTTAACATCTGCGTTATTATTAATCTTCACGAAAAAGATATCCATTAGTAATTCTATTGAATATGTCTTTTAACATTTTTCCATATTTTAAAAGCTAATCCAATACTGCATACACGGTTTTGTTTCTGTTTGGTGTAAATACGTCTCTCCGTGTTCTTGCCATGAGGGTAACACGTGATCACCTCCGTCTGTTCGGTGGCCGAAATATAGTGCTTCTCAAGCTTTCATGTAAAAGCTAAATTTAGATTTTTCGGTATTTTACTTTTGCCCTCACATGTATGTCATACCTTTGCTTCTTTTCTTGTGTATTGATAGTGATTACAGCAAGTGAAACTTATTCGATTACACACTGTATAAATATTGTTCTCTTCTTATGAATAATAAGTTTTTAATGCAGACATTTCAAGAATACGGTCGGAAAACCCGCTTTTTTTTAAATATAACTTGCTCAAATAAGTTACTGCCTAAAATTATACACAGTAATCAATAATGATTGAATGTACCGCTCTACAATAATTTTTTATTGTCCGCACGGCTCTGTGTATAAATTATTATAGATATCCTTATAGACAGTAAATAGCTGTTGCGGAATGAATGATTGATAATATTTCGGAAATATTTCAAATGCAAACCTTCAATCATTGTTGATTACAGTGTACAAATAGTACAATTAATGTAGAAATAAATTGTTTTTAAATAGCAGCTAGTTTGATTGAAAATGATTGAATAGTTTCCGAGATATATACCTAGTTCTTCAAAGCCAGGGGTTAGAATTTCTTATTCCAATAGTACGGTACGGTAGTAGTGTTGTCAGTATTTTTACTCGCATTTGTTTAAGAGAGAATAACATCATACAAAAATAAGTAGAAACTACATATTTTAATTTAATATTGTACAAGAAATACATAAAGTCACATGTAACGTTTCAGTGCGCAACAACAATGGGTAACACCAACTAGAAAATTAATTTCTTGTGCAAAATTAAATTTTTGCTAAACACAACCTTATGGTATTGCACGAATTTGCACATTTCTGTTGCTTTTACTTTCTAAGAAGGTGCCACATTGCGACAGGTTTTCTTAAGGTCGTCAACATCTGATTCCAGTGACAGAGAGATCTGCCTGTTGCTTGGGCCCCAACAATGACATGACCTATGGAAAAACTTTTCCCAGTCGGATCTGTTCTGGGTGCTTCTGCAACCGTTAATCGAAGTTGGATTGTCTGTGAAGAATATCAATAATATTTTTATAAAAGTATTTTTATTGTAAAATGAAAAACAAATTAAAATTAAAATTGTGTGAGAATTGACAAGCAGGTAGCAGCTGATTTCATTTCATTACGATTGAAACCGACTTATGCAGTAAAGCGTTACTTAGTCGCTTATTTGGCAACAAAATAGTTCGATGAGGAATGCCAGGAAAAAATAAAATAGAAAAACCACTTAAGGTTAAAATGGTTCCCAATGAAATAGAAATTCCTAAACTTTTAAGAGATGCTATTAAACTTTTTACAAAAGAGCAAACTTATCCGTAAAGTTCTAGATCAATAGAAACAAAAACAGAAAAGAAACTACTAAACTATGTAAGGAAAAGAAAAGTTGATACGAAGAATAATCGAAGAAATTGAGACACAAAATAGTAATATACCTCAAATACGTCAAAGCAAGAAACAACAAATACAGATTATAAGCAAAAATTACAAAACAGGACTGCAAAGGTTATTTCTGTAAATCGTTAAATGGTCAGATAGAAGAAGAAACATATGACTTAACACCTAATGAAGTGCAGTTCTTACTTTTAAAATTAAATTATTTACTCTAAGAAACTGCAAGACAATATTTTTGTTTAAATATGTACATTAGGGGGGATTCTTAAATCGGCACGAAAGAAGAAGCAAGAACTACGATAGGAGGACTACAATGACGTGATAAAGAAAATGAAACAAAACAAAACTGATGAAGAACTAATGTAGAAAAATGTTCCAGCTAATTAAAACTATATGGCAAGCGGAAGAGATGTCCTTAGAATGGAGAAGTTTATAATTGTACCGGTTTTTAAAAAAAGGTAATCCAGTAGTATAAAGGAATACCGCCTACAATATTATGACCTCACTAATCCATCACAAACTGATAGGAACGATAGGAAACGATAGGAACGATAGGAAAGTCCAAAGTGTTACGAACGCAACATCAACGTTCATTATTCATTGATTTCAGACAGGCACTTGACAATGTAAATTGAATTGGAAGACATGAAGACAATGTGCGTGCGGCGTAAATTAATAAATATAGCGGAAAAGACGACGAGAAACGCCGAAGTCATAATCAAAATGCACGATGGTTTAGCAGAGAAGTTCGAAATCAAGACTGGAGTAAGGCAAGGAGACACGCTTTCCAAAATGTTGTTTAATAAATCACTAAAGGGAAGAAGAACTCCTAAGATTGAAAGAAAAATTTTAAAAATTATTCTGGGCCAAAAAAAGCAAACGAAGAGTACAGAATTTTAATGAATCATAAAGTCACGTGCACATCGGGAGGAGAAGACGTAGTAAAAATTATCAAAATTAATCCTATAAGATGGACGAGATGTAGGAAAGCAGAAACTGACCCAGTAAGAGAAATAACAGAATAGAAATTCCTACTTGACCCACCAAAAGGACGTCCAAGAACGAGATGGTGGGAACAAGTGCAGAACGATTTGGAAAGTATGGGAGTTACGAATTGGAAAAAGACTGAAAACACGAAACTTTCTAACGGATAAGGAAACATGGACTAATATACTACAAAAAATAGATTTGCAAAGAGCTTCGGACAAGGAGTGGTTACAATTCGTACAGAACTATAAATGAAGTTACCTGTAATGTATGCGCTGGTACACTAAACATCATAGATTCATTAAAAATGGGACATCGTTCGGTCTTCTTAATGGATGTTCTCTTCTTATAAATCTTTTTGCCATGATGAAGCAAATACACCTGCAAGTTATTTAATCAAAAAATATCTTGGCATTTCTGACCACAAACTTACTTTCACGAACGAATCTCCGATTTCATTTTGAAACTTCAGTTTTCTGGCCTTGACCACAACCACGGTAAGTCTTTCAGCTGTAGGCAGGTAACTCAGAGAAAACATGATTTCGCCGAATTCTGTCACTTGCTGCAAACAAAATTGAAAAATAACTTTAGTGATCTACTGAAGATGTCCGTTTGAATTTACTTGTCCTGTATCTGTGAGTGTAACCCAAGTAGTAACAGGTTGGCGTAAGCTCACATCGTTCAGTCTAATTTCGCCCTCTCCTATCAAAAGATGTGATAAGTTATCTATGCAGTAGACGTGGAAACAGAGAGATTTATATATCTGCTCGCGAGGTTCAAGATGAAACAAAAATCTCTCTTTATAACTGGGATTTTTCGTACTTCGATAGACTTTCGTTTGGATTGCCGTTGCTTTATCTGGCAAAAGAAAAACTCGTACGTAGGAACTAAGTAGTTGCTCTTCATTCAGAGGCCCAATGAGATCTTTAGCTTCCAAGACATTCACGACAAAATCGCACGATTCGCTAAAATTAAAAACTCCATTATAATTTCCCACGTGAATAACAATTCTTCTTTTCACTAGGGGATTGTACTATGCAATATGTTTTACCTGTCGTATTCAAGGCCGACACACAAGAAACCAGTTATGTTGGGTTCCTGGAGGTCTGCTAACGCAACGGAGGAATCAGAACAGACACTTTCGCAGGATATAGCTCTCTTCAAGGCACCGGAAATGATTTCTGTATCTTCAGCTTGTATCTCGTGAAAGTGATTCGCTTCACACAAAGGCTGTGACGAAGCGCTAGACGGCGGCGGACATATATTTGGAAATTCTGAATTTGCTGCTAGCTCGTAGACATTAATCGATGAGACGGGTCTCGGAATTGGCGAAATTGATGTCGTCATGTTATAAGTAGTTTCACAACTGAAACATACAAAGTTTTTAAAGGCAAACCTGGGGAAAATTACAATTGCATTTGCCTATCCAGTTGCTCTGTTACAGGGTCCTTGATAGCAATCGGCGGCGATGCAGAAACTTGTAAGGTCGGCGGTAAGGGTTGGGGTGGTATTGAATGATCTATTTCTATGCAGCTCCAGCCCTCGCTGAAACTTGTAGAGGCGATTGTCATTTTAAAGTCCTTATCGATGGAGTCAAATCTCCTAAAGCTGCCGGTCGTGCTTAAATGGATATCGGAATCTGAGTGGATCTGCAAAAAATACAATAAAAAATATTCATTTTGAAATATCTAGTTGGAATATAACGTTCCAAAAGGGAAAGGTCAAGAAATTAATTTAACTTCAACATGAACAATCTCGCTTTTCGCAGTTAAGATATTTTCATTGATTTTCTCAGCAGGTGGAGTATATAATTCATGGGAACTTTGAGTGATTTGAGGATGATAAACTAAAGCTGATACGTATTTTGCTCGCAGGAAGACCTTCCTATAAAAATGTCATCGAGATTATTGTGTTTAGTTTCCACTTTAACGGAAGAGTGGCAAAAAAGCACACTTCAATCATTGCCACCTACTTTCTCCTTATTAATTAAAATTTTAAGTAAAGAACATGCAGGATGATTTAGATTACATTTTCATAACTTCAAAGGTCGATAGAAATTAAAGGTACTTTCTTCTTTAATTTTTTTTAAATGTTTTTCAATAACTCAGAAATAAAAAGAATAATGGTCTTCATATTAGGTATAACTCCTTGCTTAATCAAATAGTGCTTGCTTAATCATTTAGTGGTATAGTTATAGAGCAGAAAATATGTGCTGCCTTCGCAGTTTCGAAGGCGTAAGGCCATGAGTATTGAATATAATTATGTTCTACCTTGATTTTGTTGCGACAAGCCATGGCGCAGTGATTAGGTCACAGAGTCAATAACAACGTGGACAGATTAATTTTCTCTCCCCTGCTGCGTTAGATGAGAATAATTACGCACCCTCATTAAGTTATTCGTGTGGATTATTAATCTGTAAGGGTACTTGTACATAAAAGAAATTCTGAAATATCGAATTTGGATATAAGAATGATGTCGAGTACTTTATCTCGCGCATCTCATTAATATATTATTATTTACATTATACCGAGTATTACTTTTATGGAGCACATGTAATTCAAACCCATTCGATTTTCTTCAAGCTACGTCTTTGGTTTCATTTAAAAATTAAATTATCCGTTCTTTTACGATCTCCTTGCATACATTCGTTCTTGTCTAAAGTCTGTGTACTCCATTTCTTCATATTCTTAAGCAATTAAGTAGTTGTAATTTAAGTTAAGCTTATATGAATGTTCAGAAGTTATGTTAGTTTTTAGCGTACTATTTCTTAGTTCATTTTTCGTTAATTTAGAGTGAAAAACATATTTACCATAAATAGATGGTACTACAATGAAATTTTCAATAAATAGTGAAACGAAAAGTTTTTGAAATTTTTCAAATTAAGCTTTTCATATTAACATCCCTATGCGTTCTATTGTTTCATTAATTTCCTTTATGTATATGTAACAAAAATGTGTACCCTGTTCTAAAGTGAAAGTCTCGAGACATCCCTTTCCTTTGTGTTAATTTCTATTAGTTGTTTCACTATCACACTTAATCACGACTAAATTCTGTTGAGATTTTGGAATAATTAACCTTCTATTTTGTCTACTAATGAATTTAATTATTTCATCTCAGCTCTCGCTATTATCCTGTACAGTCTGACTAAATACGAATTAATAAGTTTCTGTAATCGCTTTAAACCAACGCGACTACGTAAGTACCTCTCAGTGCTTCCTCTCAGACATTTCGCAGACAATGTATTTTTTAATATAATTTTTCCGTAATAGATTTCTCTTAAGCTTAAAATGTACGAAAAATATAATCTGCAATTATCATTTTAAATTTTGCATCACAATTATTTATGACATGAAATTGAATAATATTTGAACAAAAAATAAGGATGCTTCTGAAATTATGCTACATTCAAGTTGTCCTTGAAAAGATTATAAATTATTGACAAAATTTAAGTTGTATTGAGGAAGAAATATAACCACAGAACAAATTTAATGATCTTTAAAATAACATCCCAAATCCACTTTCAGTTTAGGCACGCGATTTTTATGACATTTTACGACGCAAAATTTACGTCATTAAACCAACGATAGGTGAAGTTCATTCTTCGGTCGATAACTTCAGTAGACTGTCAGGAAGGAAGGAATTTATTTATCACGTGAAATACCTAAAGACTTTTTTTTTCCATTTAATAAAAGCACTTCTGTTATTTTCCAACTTAATGAACATCCACAGCAAATAACGAAAATAGGACCTGCTATAATTATATTGAATATAATCAATAATTATATTTTCTGTTCGCATATATTTTCGTTTTCTTTTTTTATTCCTTTTACGTATATTAGAAAAAATATTGCAGTTTGACATACTTAAAAAAATTATCTTATACGCTCGTATTAAAATGTCCTCGCGCTATCTAATTCATTCTTAAAACCATGCAGTTATTTTTAATTGATGTTTAATATTGCGCCGTCGCTGCATATCAATAGCGGCGATAAAACCAATTCAATGAGAGCATCACATATGTTATCAAAGAAGTACAGGGTGAGACAGAAACAACTAGACGATTTAAAATTGGTTGTTTGATTTGTTGTTTGGTTGTTTTAAAACAAAACCGTCGTGTAGGGCGGTTAATAAATAGCGTGATTTAGGGAATGTCAAGTATTACAAACATTTTTTAAAAATAACGATCTTATTGAAATACGATATTTTGACAGTGGAATAATTGGCAACGTTCTAATATACCGAATCATACTAAACTGAGCAAAATAGTTAGGACTTCGGACCACTGTATCCTACTGTTGACAAGAAATTATCTGTATTTCAATGAAACTCTGTTTTGTCTGCCATTATTAACTGATTAAAGAAATCTGAAGTTATATGGAACATTTCAATAACATTTCAATAAGATTTTGCAAGGCTCCAACCGTTAAACCTAATCATGGGAAAAAGTTGTTTCTGTTCCGTTCTGTATTCAAATTGAGCGCGTTTTAAATTTGTTGCTGCATGAGGCATTCTTATTAAGTACTGTACATTATACTGAAATCACTGATATATCAAAACGCTTTGATAACAAAAAAGAGTATGAAAAAATCTGACAGAAAAGTTTATATGTAAAAGTAGTGTGTGTTTATTATGAAAAAATACTGACTGCCGCTGGAAATATCTACAACTCCAATTCTGGAGCAACTTTATGTCTAACAGAGGTTATGTTGAATTTCCACTACCAGTCAATTTCTGCTGGTCGTAGTTTCAGAAAATGCAACAGCTCATGTGGTTTGTATGTGTGCCGTCTGTCTTCTTTTTTTTTTTGAGTCACTTCCTCATCTAGACTGAGGGGATATATGGTGACTTTGTTGTCTAGTCACCAGGTTTCTAGAGGGTGTATACGCGCAAGCCAGGCCCCACGTTGTGGGCATTGTGAGTGCATACTCCTGGTTAGTAGTGAATGCATCGCAAATTATCATCTTATCATCAGACTCGAAGGACCAACGTTTTGACTTGATTCGACATCCCTTTAATGAAAGATTCATGTGATTGCGATCCCTTGAATAAAACATCTAGAGTTTCATTTATGATTTCAAAACACTATCAATTCTTTCAACGTGGGCAATTTTGTGTATTTTTAAACTATTCTCCCATTCTTCTTTTGTAGTTGAATCTAGCTTCCCCGTTGACGTACATCATCATTATCCCAGAAATCTATAGCTCAATGTTAATGCCTTCAGTACTCTATTTACAGCTCCATCTAATACCTACTGTATATACGTAACAATGAGTGACTCCCTTTAGATGCTGCTAGTAAATTATTATGAATTGCGGTAATATGACCCTGAACAATTGATCGCTTGTTATTTTGTAGCTTCTACATAATTTTCAGCTGAAATTTCCAATGAATCTATTATTACATTGATAGCTTTTTGCTGCAGTAATGATATTACATAATGAAATTTTTAAATTTCTGAAAAATTGACATTGTTGTGTATCAAAGATTTGAAAGTATAATAAAATAACACTAATCTATATATTTAAAAAAAAATTGGGTAATTTTATCGTGGGAAGTTTAACAGTTCTTATGATAGATCAGTGCTAATTCTGTTTGCATTATTTGTGACCCAGTTCTTTCAACTGGGCTAATAATTTGAAACACATAACTATTTTCCAAATCTAGGGATTCTGCTTCATAATCTACATATTCCTAGTCCCCGAGTTCATCTGTGCGAAGTTGAATATCCTCGAATTGTTGCCAAAAAGGTTCTACTTTTACATAACGTTCCTTGAAGTTCCTATACCGTAGTATTGGTTGCTACATTCAAATATGTTATATGTCTAGCCAAGCTACGTTTTAGTTTCGCTTTCTTGATTTTGAGTTATTTGTGCCTTAATTCAGGCATGATTCATTGATTGTATAAAGATAAGAAAACGCACACTTTAAACGAAACAAAACTCACTCGCCAAATTTGCTGCGGCGCCGGCGGTTTGTTAGATTCTTTTGTAGCTGGCTCGAAGGACCAATGTTTTGACTTTCACTTCGTTGTAGATAGTTCCAGTAACAGTCAGTATGTTCTCAAAATAAACACACTCTATTTTTACACGTAAAGTTGTTTGTTATGTTTTTCACGGTTGTTTTTTATTTTCAAGGCGTTTTTGATACATCAGTGATTTCAGTACAATGTGCAGACTTAACACATTTCGTCACTTGAAATCATTTGAAGAAATAAATAAGTTCAAAGTTCAAATACTTCACAAGTTGAATAGACGAATTATACATTATTTTTTGAATATAAAAAAGATAAATTTTAAGAAAACTGAACTGTTTGAACTTAAACATTTACTTTCATATTCCCTTTGACAATTATTAAATATTTATGGTATGTAGTACATTCGTGCATTTTTGATATACTTTTGTATACATTTTATCTACAAAGTAACCTAGTCGTGTGATAAAAACGATCGATTAACTAATTAGAAAACTAGAGCGTTCTGTGCTGTAGAATGGTGCACTTCAGTGCTCGTTCTTGTAGCAATTAGACACGACACGTTGACTTTACTGAGGAAGGTGGAAGTTCACAGATTTTCTCTACAACTAGGTTTGCCTGGCGTTCCATAGTTCATGAATAAATAAATTTTGCGAAAGATTTTTCTCGTAGAGATTATTTTAATAAGTATTCTTCATTCCTGAATGTAACATCATGTTGGGGTTTAGTTCAGTTTTTTTTTTTGTGAAAATGCATGTTTTAAAACCCCCTTCTTAAAACAAACAGTTTTATTTATGAAATTAGAATGAAGCGAGCAAATTTTAAGCAGTAATGTTCTGTTGAATTTACAAATAAAATTCCCACTTTGCTTTTCAAGAGAGCGTTTCAAAACATGCTGTTCACGTAGTTACAATGACTTTTACAAAACCTTTTATAAAAATGGTGCAAATTCGAGGCGTTGTTTTGAAAGAGTGTGTTATTACAATCCGATATTAAACGTTTATTTATCCTTGGGATTTAAAATTCAATAAATATTTATAATTTATCTTCAGACTAAATTTAACGAAGCTTTCATTTATGATTCACTTTGTCCATGTAGGTATAAAGAATAAATATCATAAAGCTCGGAATTCCTTTTATTACAATAAAATTAAGGTGGACGTTTTTATTTGAGCCCACTCGCTTAAATGTAAATCTACATCAAAGCAAACTTTCAGAATCAATTTACTTTTAACTAATCATGTTTTTTATGGAAACAGTTTTAATGGGGTTCCAGACAAATCCTTTGTGTAATAATTTCAAATTTGCATGACTTAACCTTTTTATGCGTTTCCAAAGCTCTTCGGGCTTAAATTTAACGGTATCTTTGTAATGTGTAATGAATGGAATGCGAATATCCAAGTAGGGACAATGAATGTAATGTTCAGGAAATATTCATTCATCTGACAGTAAATTACGAGAGTGAAAGCGCCGGAAAACAAAGTATATTAAAAGGAGTGGATTATTCGAGTAATTATTTCGTTTTACTGAATGGAAATGTCACAAGTCATTTTTTAATGAAATAAATTTTCAGTTCATTTTCTTTTTATCACTATTCTTTGTAATAATTTTATATGGGTTATTCAAAATAAACTGTTGGTTTAAAATTAATTTACATTTTTTCATGATCTTTAACTAAGTGTTGTTGGATTTCTATACATTGAATATAAAGAAATTATTTGCATACGTTAAACCTTACCAAATATCCGTTTGCATTATAATGTCCTTTAGATCTTGTCAGACCGATTTTCTCTTCCTTTGTAGAATAAATCCATGCTGATATATAAGAGAGCAAATCCAAGGAATGACATGATACGAATATCACGATTAGCACTATTGCAATGAGGCAAAGTATAGCCATTCCCACTTGTATGTCACTCATCTGCAAATGATAGGAACCATCCTCTGTGTTTTTAATGTACATATAAGGTGATATTTATATACGTACCTTAAATCAATGGTTCACACATATACACTTATTTTAAAAATATTTATATTTTCATTTTAATTACTTAATTTAAATATTTATATACTCATACTGTTTGTTTGAAAAGGATAAGGCTCCGTTGTTTATTTAGAGATGAATCAGTAAGAGACACTTTCGTGGTCGAAGGAAACGTGCGAAATAAGACTAACGTCACATTACAGAACTGAACTCGACGTAAACCTGAAAGATGTGTTGCCTTTCCCCCGAAAGCTGAAAGCTCGTAGTAGACTTGCGCATTCAGAGTTTATGTTTTCATTATTGCGGCAATGAAATTAAAATTTATTTACGCCGTTCGTAATATCCACCATTTCATTACTTAATTCGATAGTTACTTAGGAAATTGCGGGAGTTCAATGCTTCCAGAGCTTTATGGACCGAAAGCGCTTTTGTTTCAGTGCGAAGATATGCACCGAACGCTCGGCATCTAATGCAGCGGATATTTGGCCAGAAATTAATCAATACTGCTGAAATATATTGCCTCCTGAATTCCTGAATGTGGAGAAATATTTTACGTGACATAATAGAATTATTGGCCCCCCGAAGGCTAATTAAGCATAGGAAAACGAAATCGCTTGTAATCGCGAAGCAATTTGTAAAATATTTAAATTCGATTAAAAAGTTCAGTACCATCTTTTGTTCAGTGAGCTGTAACGAATTAAAACGATCGATTTATTGTTCCTGCGATTCTGTAAAAGTTTAGTTTATCCTGCAGGATACTTTGTGTGAAGCTCAGGTTTTATTTCGCTTGTCGGTAGATGGAGAAACTGCCAGGATATTTTCAGTTTGAAAAGTTCTACTCGTCTGCGAATTCGCTTGGTTCCGTCAGTAAAACAAAGATGGAAATTTCTACCTAATTAATTCTTCTACTTTCGTAACTTTATAATTTAATTATTTAAAAATATGAGGGTAAATTTTTTATTGGTGTAATATTTTTTTGGGATGTATAAAGAACATTTGGACTTCTTTGATAAATGGATTTTTCAGAGTCCCATAATATTCTTAATTAATTACTTTGTTGTTGACAAAATACTTACCTAATAGTACTCTAAAATAACTAAATTAGGAATAAGCATTTTATCTCTCGTAGACTATTAAGAAAACTGTTTATTTTTTAGGGTTAATCATTTGGCCACTCTCTCTTGAAAGTCTTATATAGATTCTGAAATTGAAGATTAATTACAACCACTAAGAATTAAAAATCGAAATTGTAAGAATAAGATTACTGTAGGTTCAATAAAAAGTAGGTACTATTGAAAAATATTACATTTTAAGCCCGATGTTTCCACCTCATAATAAAGTTCTCGATAACGTTATTTGGTAACTAATACTGATTCGTAATATTATTCGTCGAATAAATATTTATCAGGAGGTGGAAAGATCGGGCCTTAGGGCCAATTTCATAATCGAATTTAAAGGAGACTTTAAATTAAAGTCATTTTCAAATGTCAAAACAAATATAAAAACACATTTATTTACACATCTGAATGCGACTTTAATTTTAAAGCTCCTTTAAATTTGATTATGAAAATGGCCCTTAGGGTCGAGATATCCATCTGCCTATTAAAGTTATTCGACAAATAACTTAATTTTTCTGGATTGTTCATTATTTTTATTAATTGTTTCCGCATGGTAGTTATTCGTCTAATAACTAGTAGCCAGTTTATTAAGACCTGATCTTTCCACTCCCTGATAAATTCGACGAATAAGTTTACGAATCACCATGGAAACCATTCACAAAAATTAAGTTATCGGGAACTTTTTAGGAGGTGGAAAGATCGCGCCTAAGAGATGGATATCTCCGCCCTTAGTAAATAAAACAATTAAATTGGATGACATATTTCATATTTAAAGCAATTTTCTAGTGATCTGAAAGTACATATTACAATAAACTTTTAGCATAAGTTATACTACTAATACGAATTTGTCACTCTGAGCTGAAGTACGTAAAGTTCAAGGTTGGATTTGGAAGTTTAGGCCCTGAGGGACGATATATTCAATAAGCGCCTACGTGAAACTATTAAACATATTATTAAACATACATATAACAGTATGGCATTATAGTATTATAAAACGAAACCCACGTACTTATAAATATATTGTATCACAAAATCTTTTAACCGGACACTAAATAGCGCACAAAACACTTAACGTTTCGCCGTCGTTCGACAGCTTCGTCAGAAGTGAAAAATATATTTTTCGAACGACGGCGAAACGTTAAGTGTTTTGTGCGCTATTTAGTGTCCGGTTAAAAGATTTTGTGATACAATTTTCATCGGACAAGAACCAAATTTAAATATAAATATATTAATACATATGTATATGTATGTATTTGTTTTTTTATTATAATAAACAAAGTAATAATTTCTCAAATATACCAGTAATAATGAATACAAATATTAATAAAACACAATATCGTCGAAATCATACTTCTCAACATAGGAAAAAAGAGATTATTGAAAGTTATTCACTTTTGATAAAGCGAAGGCCCCAGTTCGCGAAAAGTACGATGGGGTCCAAATCTATTCGTCCGATTAGCAATAAACCTGTTCGAAATTGAACCTTATTGATATGTTCGTTAAGACAACTTCGATATTTTGTTGTGTGAATACATTTGGACCCCATTGTACTACAATATACATTTGCTTGATCCAAAGTTGTTTTCTCTTTTCCATAGTACAATATCATGAGCAGGAACTGCACTAAAATTAAGTTTTATAGTAACCATAACAACTAAACTAAATGTAACATGCCCCAAACAATGTATAAACACCTTGAATGATTTTGTAATCAGTAATATAATTTGTGATTTTTAGAAAGGTAATACAGCATGTCGTCTAAACTACATATTTGTGTTAAGGTTTGCTTTCCATATGCACAGTATAATTGTTAAGTCCAATTAATCGCAGAATTGCTGAACCGCATGAAACTGTTACTCCTGGTGAGATTCCTGTCTCATGGGACACTTGCCTCAAGCAGCTAACTTGTGCAGGTTTTAATAAAGTGTAAGCCTGAACTAGATGCACGTGATGTCACTGTTTGCAGCAATTTCTTCAAGCGGTCGCCATTAATCAAGCTCGGTCTTTTCATGAACAGTCGCGATTATAAAAATCGAGACCCCCAAAATGACAATCTACCCTTATTGATGCTGGCAGCAAGGGTCACAAAATTCTCGATCGGTCTCGATCAGTTAATTTAGCACAGTGTTGACTGATAGGGAATTTTTCCACAAAATAGGGAAATTTCAGGCAGTTGGGGATTTTTTTTTCGAGTTTTGGGAATGTGATACGAAATGCTAGAACTTCAATAAATGACGCTGAGTACAATACTGATCCCAAAATGGACTCCTGTGGTACCCCGCATGTAACTGCCAAAGAACTAGAGACAGAACTACCCAAGCGAATACATTGGGTTCTGTTAGATAAGTAATTTGAGTAAAATTGTCTAGCTTTGGGTTCAAGTCCTATAAAATCTAATATAGCTAAGAGCATCTTATGATTTAAAGTAGGTATCGAAGGCGTTGGAATAATGTAAAAGTGTCAATACAGTAACTTTTCCTACATCACACCACGCAAAATGTTCTGTAATGTAAGCACAACTAATGGGTTGATTCTGTTCAAATCTGTAAGGCCTGTAAGCCTGTAACTCAATTATTAAAAAGTAAAATGCTGAAGTTCTGAGTAAGATACGATTTCTTGTAAGTCTCTAAGATAATATCGCAGACACTTAAGAGTAATCCTAGAGACCTAGGAGAAGTCACATCTTATAGAGATTTTGATAATTGAGATACAGGCTTACAGATCTTACGATCCTACAGAATTTGAACAGAGTCGAGCCATAAACCCTAGTCTGAAGCCAGATTGGAAGGTATGTAAGATGGAATACTGCTGTACATGAACAAGGAACTGACTCTCAACGTTTTTTTCTAATATTTTAGAAAGTACCGGTAGAAAACTAATAGAACGAAGGTCCTTAAACCTGGCAGGTTTATTGTTTTAGGGAGAGGAATTGTTAGTGATTGCTTCCGTCAGTCAGGGAAGACACCTTCTATCGGACAAAAATTAAATGTTTGAACAATATACGGAATCAAAAGAGGACATCACAATTTCAAGAAAATTTTGTTAAAGTAATCAATTTCACTTGATTTAGTTTTCATAGAATATAAGATTTCAGTCATTTTCAGTCGTTGCTTTAAAAGACAGTTTATTAGAGACATTGGATTTCACATCGCTATTGTAACAGTCAAGAAAGTATAAATAAGTATAAATCGGGAGATTTGTTAGCAAAAGAATTATCAACCTGTTTAAATATCAACTTCTTGTAATTTTGAAGGAATACAGGACTTTTCTGTTCCTACCATAAACACCAATCTTTCTCAGGCTATTCCAAATGAATGCCTTATTTCAAGATTTAAAGCCGTGTTATAAGTAAGTCTTCTTTTCTCTGGAAATGGCTAAAAATGTATAATTTCTTAATAATTTATAATATTCCCAATGAGTTGCAAGTCTAGTTGATTTAAATTTCCGATACACTTTGTTAGATAAGTTTATCATAATTAGGATAACATCAGTAAGTCAGGGCGGGCGTTTAAATTTTCTGTTAGAGGTAGTTTTTAAAGGTAAATTAGAATTAAGTAGACAAGATAATGAATTGTTGTAGAAAATGAGTTTATCATTTATATTTTGCATGTCATTAATCAGGAACTAAGGAATGGAATGTAAATTACGTTTAAGAGGATTAAAAGGTGCATTTTTATAAACACGAAAAGTAAATGTAGTTGCAGTAGGAATGGAATTTCTTAAGACAAATCCAGAGCTGTTCAGAACTTCAATAAATATTTATAATCACCGTATTGTAACGTTTTTAATAAAAGTAAAAATTAAAAATAGTCGGTTTTAAATAAAAGAATATTTAATAACGAGGTACAGTTACTGTTAAACTATTAACACTTAATACTACATATAACTGATTTATGTTCTTAAATAATATATGTCCAAATTTATTTACACTTCATTACCGTTAGCGTCGTTTGCGGTAAGTCGCTACTCTCCCTGTCGTTTAGGCGGTGACGTCCCTTCGCCTCGCCATTCCGTCACATTGCCTCGTTCTTAAAGACACTTCGTCCCGGAACGTATTTCGAGTCATTCCTGATAAGTCGTGGCGGAAGCGACAAGTTGAACCTATTTTGCAACCTGTGGTTATGAAGAAGTAGCAGTCCACAGTCTTGTTGTTTTTGGCAAAGGTTCTTGGGCTGTTGCTGCAGACTAGAACTTCTATCCCAGTTCCATTAAAGATGATTTCTACCATACTCTCTTCAACTTAGCCTATCCAAACCACAACTCTATTTCGGGATGGCTAACTTGTTCACCTTGTCCGCTAGCAGGTGACTTCTCAGGTTCCATAAGGTCTTCCACATGGAGTGATATTCAGATGTTCTTTGGAACATTTCCTTAGTTACCAAGTAATACAGATTTCTTTCTCGTTCTCCCTGTGTGTCTTTAATCTTCAGAACCTTTTCTATTTTGCAATTCCTCCTTCTGGCCATATTTTACCCTGAATACTTGGGCTATTCCTCTGGACATTATTAGGGCTGCTACCACGCAGTGAGCCAAAATATAGTCTGGCGATATTTTAAAGAGGTCCTGGGATATTTCAGTGGTTATTCCAAATCGTGCCTTGCGTCCTGTGGCGTAATGGATCATCAAGTTCTCAAAAGTTGCTTCGGACTTCTGAACTGAACGGACTGTCTCCTCCTTTTCTTCACAAGTGTACGGAGCCAACCGGTTGAAATGAACCACCTTGGGCTTTCCATTAGGGATTTTCTTAATCCGATAGGCGATATCATTATTACGCTTTACAACTTTGTAGGGTCTCTCCCAGGAGGTCTGCAGCTTTAGAGACAGAATTCGTCGTCGCTGGGATTATGTAACCAAACAATCTCTTCTAGTTGGTATCCTGCATTCTGGCCATTGATGTCGTAACGACCTGTCATTCGGTCGTTGGCAATTTATATATTATGACGCACTCTGTTGTGGATGTCATCCATTTTTTTTTCGGAGGTCACTAATGTAATCTTGAGTTTCAAGACGTTCACCAGGTTTAACATGAAACTTTAGGTCGCATGGTAACCGCTGCTCGTGTCCGAATATCACACTTGCGGGTGTTTGTACTGTAGTTTCGTGGATGGATGGATGGTTAGCCAAAAGATATAGATGTAAATAACTGTCCCAGTATCTCTGATGGCCGGAGACAACCTTGGACAGATACCGATTAATGGCCCTCTTCATCTTTTCCACGATTCCATTCGACTGTGGGTGCAGTACTTCTGGCTTTCCTAATGCCGAGTAAGATAGACGTCTTTTGCAAGAAAGCAGACTCAACATTTCTTCCTTGATCTGAATGCACATTAATGAAATAAATAAATATTTATACTGTGTCAAATAGAAGTTTTCTTAATTTACGGTCTCTTATCGCTACCAGATAATTCTAATGATTTCAGTGTACCTGTTAACTCTGAGACACTTTCTTATTGACATTCTAACAATTTTAGTTATAGAAGAGCTTAATTAATAAGTTGAACCAATATCAACAAGTGCGAACATTTTGAGAAGCATTGAAAAACAAATCTGAAAGATGACTGCGCTGAAGTCAATCCCGAAGTAGGCAATTTGGTTCTAGCAAAGCAGGGAATATTCCGCCGTTATCTTGGAAGTTTGATCATCACTAGAAAAAGATAGACTAATTATCAAGACCGCGGTGCAACTATCCATTCTTTCAATGAAATAACTTTGTGTTTATATGTGGGAGGATGTTGGCGTCATAACGAATAACTTTAAAGTTGAAAACTTCTATCTACGTCTATTGACAGTTTCTCTAGGAGCAACTGGGAAACATTGAGTTATTTGCGATTTCGAGGGAATTCGTAATTACGAATTTGTTGTACAAAGTTTGTTGGACTAGAATCTTGCTTAATTACAAAAATAACAGCTTACACAGGTGTTCAGCATATTATAAATTAGCTTGGATGTGACAATTTATAAAAATATAAATTTAGATATAGAGCAGCATAATTTACAACATATTATACAGGGTGTTTTCAATCTTGGCGAATCTTTTTATATAGATGACGCGACGGTGTAGGTGAATTAACCTCGATTTACAAAAATAAAGTAATAAAAGTTTTTTAATAAGGGAGATATGATTTTTTAAAACGTAGAGGAAAACTTTTGGATAAGATTGGTTGACACTGAAAATAAAAACGTAATCATCTCTTTCATAATTGGGGCATATGAGGTTACAAACTAGTACTTATACTATCACTTCATATGAAAATAATTACCTAGTTAAATGACACCCACCTCGTTTATAAAAAAAACACTTTTATTATATTTTCTTTTTGTAAATCGATTGTATTTTACCTAAACAGTCGGTCTATACAAAAAGATATCTCAAGATAGATAACACCCAGCATAGCTCTGAACATTGGCGTCTATTTAGAGTTAACGTCGAGAGTCATAATGATGCGCTATGCTACTTCATAGATGAGTTTCTGTTATGAGGTAAACATTCATGTTAAACACCAGAGAGGATATTGTTGAAAACAATACTCTTTCCTTCAGTTATTGTAGTTAGGAAGAACAAATAACAATCAGCTTAAGGGAATGATATATGAAAACAATAAAAAAGAACATTAATTACGGTTTCTATTGAAAACCAGACATTAAAAGCTGTTGGATGCCAATGTCCTAGAAAGGGAAGGGTAAAATAATTGAAAGAAGGTTACTCGCATTGCGTTTTAAATTTTTTCTCTTTTCGTTTTACAAAATTTGTCTAAATCCATTACAATTCTCATGAACGCACTTCTTGGCCGTTGCTAAGATATTTCTATATAAAAACGTTGTTGTTTTCCAAAGGTCAAAAGGGTCGTTTGGGAAAGTTAAAAAAAGCTCCCAATAATCCTTCTAAAATATAATCCTGCTCGGTCAATAGCGTCAACAACCGTACGCAGAATAAAGGTCCGTGCGTAAATGCGTGCATTCGATCGGATGATGAATCTGGGGGTGGGCAAAGCCCTGACAATTAAATCAATAATTGTAAATTTGCACACACAATGAAAGCAATTAGGAAAAGGAAACTTCGCTTATGTTGAAAATTATAACAACATAATTGTTGTAATATTGGTGTCGCCAGAGGGCAGTGCGAATCCTAGAACGGTGCGATTGACACAAAGCACGGAAAGTAAGTAAACAAGTTCGTCCTTCCCCTCGGCACCCAAAGGTCCGTGACGTGGGTTTCTGAACGATTTGCTTTTGCACAAGTATTTTTCGCACGATTGAATATTCAGTTTTAACTCGTTCTGATATTCTTCAGCTGGATCCTACAAAATGGTTTTAATTGACCATTTTCTTTCAATTACCTCCAATCGTTATATAACAATATTGATTATACAATCAACGTTGATGGTGTCAACGCAAAGGAAACTATTGAAGTTGTTGTTCGTACGGAACAGATTAATCGATTCTATTGTTTTGCAAGCGATTTACGTATAGACTTTCCTGCAATGTGAAATCGAATCACGTTTTACGGAAAGGAAATACGAGCAGTTTTCTTTTTAGAATCTTTCAGTTCCATCGTTTTATAAGAAGATAATCGATTTTAATTTTTACGCCAAGCCACTTAAAAACGAACATCTTATATTTTATTTTATGTTTCATTGCCAATGATCATGGACGGTGCATTTTTAAAGTATACATTCATTACTTATAAATTTTTCATCCATTCAATGAAGTATAATCTTATAAACTTTTAATATCCGACCTCGCAACTCGAAGGCTCCTGCGGACCCAAGTTGAATATCAAACTTGGGTGAAATTGTAAATTAAAAAAACTGAGTTTATTAAGAGTTCAGAATTTATCGCCGCATTTCAACGCTTATTTCGTTATTGCTAATTATAAGTTCCGTAATTAACTGTGGCTGTACTTGAACTTTGAGTGGATGAGGAAATTTAAATATAAACATTTTGAACCAGAGGCACAGATGTGCTTTGAACTTATGTTATGCTCTGTATAAATAAGATTTTTATTCTTTTGCAGGTTATATAAGGTTCATTTCATGCAAAATACTGAACAATGTTTTTATAATTATACCAAATTAACACAAATTACAACCAAAAATCCACAATCAAATGGCGTAATTGAAAGGTTTCATTCTACATTAATAGAATACTTAAGGGGCAGTTGTACAAAGTAGGTTTAAACTCAAGTTTAACTGAACCAGGTTCAAAGTAAACAAATTCGCATAGGACCTTAATGACATACGGCAATTAGTGCATTCATAAATAAAATTTGATGCGATTTCGTTCACTTTGAACCTGGTTCAGTTGAACGTCAGTTTAAACCTCCTTTGTACAACTGGCCCTAAGAGTGTTAATATCTAAAAACAAAAATAAAGTATTTAAAGACATTTAAATATAAAAAATCATTTTGATCTCAATGTTAGTTCACAATTTTTAAATAATTATGTTCAGGAACTTCGTGAAACAACCAAAGCAATATATAAAAAGTTAAATAACAATTGACCAATAAAAAAGAACAAACATAACGAAAATAGACATGACCCACTTGTGTATATACCTGGCACAGATGCATACAGAAAAACAACCCGATGTAATAAATTAACCCCAAAATTTAGAAAAGAGAAAGTAGTTCAAAACGGGAATTAAAAATCATAACATCTCAAACAACTTATCATAAACAAAATTTAAGAAGACCTGTAGCTAACAAACCTGAATTGTTACAGATGATACCTGATAACGTTGACGTTATCCCAAGAAATAACCACAACAAACCTTAATCAAAACCTTTTTAAACTGGGAGAAGCAAAAATAAAGTCAAATATCTTGTTTCTCTTCATTGATATGATTTAGGCCTTATTAAAACTGAGATCGAAGCTATCAAATAGATATATATGTTAACATTTCAGAAGCAATCTAAAATAGATTAA
The DNA here is from genome assembly GCA_958336345.1 of Dorcus parallelipipedus. Lineage (NCBI taxonomy): Eukaryota > Metazoa > Arthropoda > Insecta > Coleoptera > Lucanidae > Dorcus > Dorcus parallelipipedus. Next base: position 34,938,871 of record OY284481.1, on the reverse strand, counting down.
TCGTCTTTACTTTTTTTGAATTACAAAATTTTCAACAATTAAATGGTGCCGAACAAAATATAATTCTTTTTAGTCTATGAATTAAAAGATGTTTAATTGATGGAATAGGCACAATAATAAAGAGAATATCAGAATATCTAGATGCAAACGATGGCTATACGTTACGATCAAGCAATTAGTGATTTACAATCAAATCAAAAGGAAATTGTCGAAAAATTAATTAACGAAATGTCTCTTACTATTGAAATCATTGATAATTTTGATAAAATAATATCATTGATGAAACGCAACCAAGAAACGATAAGTGTAGAATTAAATAAACTAAGACATGACTTGCATGAGTTTGTTTTCAATTTCAGTAACTATCTTAAAATTAGAAACGTAATTGACCAAAGTAATTTGCTATTGTTGCGGTAGAGAGTTTTACTGTATAGTTTTACATAGGTAGTAGGTTGTGAATAAAAAAGAGCACCTAATGTAAATAATAATAATAAAAAAGTTTTTCGTTTTGACAATACGTTTTTCCAAAACTTCTCCAGATAATATTAACTAACACAGCACCACAAATCGCATTGGTTTTAAACCGCAAAAAGTTATGGGCCCAGTAATGCAGCTGTGAAAAGTAATATTAGGATAATATAAAAAAAAGGTGTTACATCGAGGTGAATCAACATTACTCAAGAGTGAAATAAGAAGAGTGGTGTAAGAATCAGGAAAGATGGACAATCTGAAGCATTTGCAAATTCAAAAGTTCAATGGGAAAAACTTTCAACTATGGAAGTATCAAATGGAAATTATTTTCAAGACGGAACCAGGAATGATGGAATTCATCAATGGAACGAAACCACGTTCAGCTACAGGAGACGCAAGTGAATCTGCATGGGACAATTTGAATGCTAGGGCAATGCTGCTTATTTCATCAGGAGTGGAGTATGAACAACTTCAAACAGTTATTAATTGTCATATAGCTCCAGAAATGTGGATCAGGAACAGAGGTCCGCACTTAACAAAATTCAATTACAACAACAGTTCTTCAGTTATAAAATGACGGAGAGTGAGAACATAGCACAACATATTAGCAAAATAGACTCTTTGGCGCAAGCAGTAAGTGATGTTGGTGAACCAGTAAGCGAAGTAGATAAAATTGCTAAGGTTCTTGGAAGTTTACCGATGAAATACAATGATTTGTAACAGCATGGGATTCATATGATGAATGTAAACAAACATATGACAATTTAACTTCAAGACTACTAAAAGAAGAGCAACGCTTGACTCAATCTGAAGAAACGGCGATGGCTTTTTCAGCTATGAATACAAGCAGGCAATGTTCTTCAAATTCTGTACATGGTAATGACATTAAAAAGAAATTGCAAAACAAGAAAAATATAGAATGTTACTATTGTAAAAAGAAAGATCACTACAAATCAGAGTGTCGCAAGAAATTAGCAAATAAGAATCCTTACAGCAAAGAAAACATGAAACCACAAGCATTTTGTGTTGAATATAAAAACATCAGTACGAAGGGCAACCGTGACGAGTGGCTTGGTGACAGTGCAGCGTCAAGACACATGACATATCGTCGTGAGTGGTTTGTCACACTCGAGCCAGTTGAAGATGACATCGTGGTCCAGATAGGAGACGATTCACATGTAAAAGTGGAAGGTTGTGGTACAAGTAAACGGCAAGTGGGAGCCAAGAATAATGGAAAATATTTTCTATGTGCCAGGTCTAAAGAAAAATCTATTTTCAGTGGGAGCAGTTACAAGTAAGAATTTGAAAGTAATATTTAATAAAAACAAAATGGAAATTTACAATCATAAATACTTGCTATTGGCATCAAACAAGCAAGTCAATGTTACAGAATGCTTTTTAAAACTGTAACAAACATAAAAGCAGAATATGTCGCAGCTTCAAATGCAGCTCAAGAAATTCTTTGGCTTAGAACATTACTTCAAGAATTATTAGGTCTTCTAGAACAGCCTACACCACTAATGTTGGATAACCAAAGTGCCACAAAACTAGCAAAAAGTGTCGAGTTTCATAAATTAACCAAACACATAGACGTAAAATACCATTATATTCGTGTTCTGAGAATGGGACACTAAATACAGTTTATGTTTCATCACAGGAACAGTTAGCTGACTTTCTAACGAAAGCACTTCCACGTGAAAAATTTAAAGGAAATTGTAATTCTTTGTCTATTACTTCATATTTGTAAACCTGTAAAGTAAAAGTGGGAGTGTTGCGGTAGAGAGTTTTACTGTATAGTTTTACATAGGTAGTAGGTTGTGAATAAAAAAGAGCACCTAATGTAAATAATAATAATAAAAAAGTTTTTCGTTTTGACAATACGTTTTTCCAAAACTTCTCCAGATAATATTAACTAACACAGCACCACAAATCGCATTGGTTTTAAACCGCAAAAGATATTAAATGTAATTTTGCAATTATTGGAGAATATTGAGAATTCAATAATATTTGCAAGACTAAACACATTACATAATAGTATAATAAAAACAGATGAACTTGAATCTATTACAGAGACAGTTCTAAAATATTATTCACCAAAAAATTTATTGTTTTCAAATTATTATGAAGACACATCATTATTATGAAATAATTTCAATGAACCTTGACTGTACCGAAACTAAAGGTAATTATAAATCTTATGAACAAATGCTCTATCCGCATTGATCGATTCAATTATTTCCAAAAATTCCTTCCTAATAATGAACCCGAACTTCTGCGAATATACTTTTGGCAACAACGTAAATATACTACTGTCAACAAAGCAATCTGATACAAGGAATACACAAAGGAGATTGTATATTCCAAATATTACAATTAAAATCAACTTATGAAAATTGTCAGCAAATCTCAGTCGAAATGATGCAGAATAGTATTGAACAAATAACTGAAGCCTACTACATCGCTATTCTTTCAAAGGAAACGAAGATAGAGACAATATGCGAACGCGTAGATTTCGCTTCCTGGAAGTTATTTAATCAAATTATCAACAGGATGCCAAATTATCATGGAAATACCAATCATACCAAGGAAGGCCAATGCTGTTACCTGAAATCAAAATCTTCTTAATGACTCCACGATGAAAAACGAAGAAAAATTAGTAATTCAGGGCACCCCACTAGATAGGCAGAGAAGAATCACATCAATTTCACACCAATATCACGAACCATCAATCCTTTATTGGATAACACCAATCTACATAATCTTCCTTATCGGTATAATCTAAATGGCCTACAAAATAACAAAAAACTACCGCACACGACGGATGAAGAATGGAATCCCCATTCCCAGGAACCTGTTCAAACATTTTTCTCCCCTTGAAGAAGTACTCGAATGTAGGGATGGATCTAAGGAAGTTTTGTGAGTAAATAAAATTGTTTTAAAAACCGAAGCGCTCGGTGGCGAAATATAACTGGAAAAGTGTTTTTCTTCTAACGAAGCACTTGAAGAAGCCGTTGAACAATATTTTGCAGAGTTGTCGAAGATATTTTTTTCTGAGTATATTTGACACCTGGAAAAAAGATGGAACAAGTGTATAAGAGTTGAGGGGAGTCACGTAGAAAAGTAAAGGATAGCTAACGTGACTCTACTATTGATCCAATGGATCTTTGCCATTACGTCATCCATTTTGCTTTTATCCTCTTCTATTAAACAGAGATGGGTTGAAGAACATATGCATTTTACTCTAACATGCATTGATGACGTGATGGTAAAGATCCATTGGATGAATAGTAGCTAACGTGATACGTGTTTTTTTTTTCATGGCTAGGTAGATAACATAAAAATACGCCCTCGTATTTCAATGAACCTTGATTGTACCGAAAACTTTACCGTATAAAATTACTTTTCTTACAGCCTGTCATATGAAAGGAGATTCAAAGATTGTGTTACATGAATGTTGTCAACTAAATTTCGAAAGAAAAAAGTGAGATAATGCAATTGAGGAGGAGAAGCGAGAAGTATGAACTGAAGCGCGGATATTCGCAGGGGCAATTCCTGAATTACGTTGTTATGCACGTGAGGAGAATAAAATATTTTTCTTAAATCTTGACAATGTAAGAAACGACCTAGAAATAACATGAGGCTTGAAACGACAGAAAATTATTTTCGCAATGATATAAATGCCGGCCTGACGGAATGAAAGTATTTTATATAAATTTGACGAGTTGTTATTAAAACATATTCAGAGCCAATATTATACGTTCAGATTTAAAACGACTGGTTCATTAAGTAAAATCCAAAAGGTTTTTTTTAGGTAAAAACATTGTGTTAGAGTTCATAATCTCCAGCACTTAATGTCAGCGCTTTTCGGTAACATTCTAAACGAGGTACAAACTCAATTTTCACAATTTACATAGCGCAACCAACTAAATTAAGTCCTAACGAACCAGACATGTTATTGACCTAACAAATATTGTATTAACCCTTCAACGTGCTTAATTCCCAAGTTACAATATAAATATATATATACATATACCTGGTAATTCAGGTTACTTTTCGCACCCTCGTAACTCTTTTACTTCTATTCTTAAGAAAGTGAATATGATTAATATAGGTCTACTAATAAATTATCTGATTTATGAAACAATGTATATCATGTCCGGTTAAAGCGGAAGTAATCTCAAAGTAGAACATCCTACAAATTTTTATATTTTTTTGGATTCTTAAGTCAATTTCAGGTCGTAAATGTGTAATTTATTCTATACTTAATTTAATTGTTTTTAAGTCATGGTGTAGTGTGTTAAACGAATCTTTAATAAATAATGTTATTAGAAGGCAACGTTTAAAATGTGTACTTACCATCAGCTTCAAAACACATTCTTTCTGATGCATTCCTTCACATTCTTTTTTAAATCTTCCAAGTCAGTTAAAACTTTTAAATTTGGCAGTAAGAAATAATAAAACGATGTAATGACAGAAGATTTGCCAAACAAAATAATTCCATTGGTATCTATCTACCGATTAGGAAACGCATAATGCACGATTATGAAAAGGTGTTCCGTCTAGCTAGAAGTATAGTCGTGCGCAGCTTAAGTGCTACAACTTGACAGTTCTGTGAGCCTTGCATCACAAGGTTTTGGATGAGACTTGCGTCTACGAGGTGCATTTAAGGTGCGCATGGCTGTACATTGCTTTCGTATTTCTCGAGGACTATTTTCTAACATTTTTGGGAGAACGTGTTGCAGATAATGTAATTAAAATTGTCCATTCCTCCGCAAAACTTAGCTAACTAATAAAATCTATCCTCTCATAATCTAAAGGCTCAAGTTCTGTGAATTGGATATTAACGAGTAATTTTCACGACGCCGCTTGGATCATTTTCTAAAAGTTACAGAGGTGTAAATACCAACCTGAACCACCCGGTATATTTTGGTTTATTTTATAAGGGGAGTATTTTTCTCATTCTTTTCATAATTCGTAAACAAGTACGCACAGACAGTGAGTGCCATTGAAAGTTACCTTCTGTATGAATATGTTGAGTCGTGGAATTTTCCAAATTTCAACGACGCACTTGTAGAAAAACATTATCGTAGGAGGTCTCTAAGGAAACTTTAGAGCTCTTCAGTCTGTCTTCGTACGTATTCACAAAGGAAAAATACTTGCTCGGGTATTATCTGTGGAGCAATAAAAAATCTACGCGGTTCTTGTTTTATGTGTAACCTCACGTTCCCTGATTAGAAATACTTTATGAACATCTGTCTACATGAATGAGTGAGCATGTAACAATATTTCTGTCGTATTTGGTTATGTTCTATTAAATAAATAGGAATGTAACAACAAGTATTTAAAAAAATGTAATTATTATTTTGTAAAACTCATTATTGACATTCTGCTGTACGATTAATTGCTTTTTCTAAATTAATTGGCTGATATGTATCCTAAGACATATAAGGGAAAAAAATGTTAGTTTTTTTTATGAACAAAATAATATTATCATTTTACTCTCAGTATTAGAAATTCTGCAGGAAATATTAAAAAGAAAAAGATCTGGGTTGATACGATGTAATCAACGATTTCAGAATAACTTTATCATCTCTCCTGAATAAATGCCCCACGGAAATGTCGAGTAATTCCCTAATCTCTTGCCCTTTCTCAATTCACTGGTGGAATTATGTCGAAGTGCGACTAATTTCCTTTCTCAATTCGCTGGTGGAATTATGACGAGGTGCGACCAATTTCATCCTCAGGTAATGAGCGTCAAGAAATATAGAGAGGGGTCGCAGAACGAAGAAGAATCTCATCAATCTGTGTTATTAAATTCGCCTTAAGTTAAAAATGGAAGGGCTTTCTTGTTTTAAACAATTTCGAAAACGTACATTAAATCGGTCTTTCATTGAATATTACGCGCGAGGAAAGGCTTCCAATCAATTTTGAATCAACGTTACATTATAACATTACAATAACGCATTTATTATGACAATGAATTAACCGTTCTCGAAGGTTCGCGTGATGCAAGTCCGTTACGTAAAGTAAAATTCTGAGTGCATATTTTGAATTATAGAATACATACCAAACTTTTATACCATGATGTATTTATTACATCATAGCATAGCATTTAAAGTGCTATTTTAATTTTTTTATAACAAAAGTTTTAAATAATTTTTGTTTTGAAGTTGTCAAAATCAATGATTTTCGTATATATAAACAGATGCTGCATAGGAATACAGAAAAACGAAACGAACTAACATCTAAAAAAAATATTTTCTTCACATCCTGTTGCATTTTTAAATTTTAACAAAAGTTTCAAGAGTCTTGTGTTTTCGTGAATGGAATCTTTAGCTGATATAACCCGAGCATATTTTCTTCACCAAATCTACACTGTGTACTGAAGATGATTTCTTATTTGTCGAAATATGTATTTAATATTTAGCATTGATTTTCGATATTGATCTATCAGAAGTAATTACTGTTAATGATTTGTATACCACATGTGAATTTAGAAAATTTACACTATTTAAAAGACATACGCAGCCACATGTGATTTTTCAGTGTATACTCGAACTCTAATGATGTAAATAATTCTTTTCAATATTTATAGAAAAATTGTTAAGTGCAACTGCGTGTGTATTTCCTATAATAACTAGGCAAAAAGTGAACAGAGAAGGGAACGGCTTACCAAGGATATCGTTTCACTAGGAAATAAATAAAAGATCCATTTTGGCTGTCAAAAAGAACAAAAGATATTCAAAGGGAGTTACATATAAGGAAGCAATAGATAAGGCCAAAATGCATCACCTGTCTGGCATAATAAAAAATTACCCAGCGTTGAAAAGAACAGTTGGGAAGTCGTCAATGATCTACTGGGAAACTTAAAAGAACTGAATTCTACGTTGACTCTGGAGGATAATGGAAAGTTGGTAGAGGATGCAAAGGAAGTAGGAGAAATTTTTCTTCATCACTATACCACAGAAGAATTTACAGTTCATTTTGGAAGCACCACTTCAGTTTAGGATCTTACATTACTTGCGTTTATTTTTCAGTGGAATCATTCGAATTAAAAAAAAATATTGAATAGTTTGAATAATAATGACAGAGCGAATGATGAACTGTGTTTGTTACCATACTGTGGACGCGCTAACTTAATCTTATTATTATCAACAGTGATTAAACAATGAACTTTTTATCCAAATTTAACATTTTGGATAATCGTCAACATAAGGTAGATTTCGTGCGGGCAGGTCAAGGAGAATGAGTGCTTTTTCGGAATACGTTTGTTTACAGAGAAATGGACAAAGGACATTTTAGAATGATTGGATTCATACTTGACATGTCGGAAAAATTGTGTTAAAATAGGAAACGGGTGCTCATCCACGGGGCTCCGTGTTGGGACTACTGATATTTCTGTTATACGTGACTGATTTAGGTGGCCATGTTACTGTAAATCATTTGGGGATGTTTGCCGATGACACCACTATAACGGTCTCAGCAGCGAACCT